>CM055120.1:65678260-66020760 GCA_029206835.1 Rana muscosa
TGGTTTTAAAGCAAGTCTCACATAATGTGCGATGCATACATTATAACTATGCCTTGCAGGATATAATAATAATAAAAAATAAATAAAAAAGACGGTTTACTACCGCTGTAAATATGAAATTGGATCCACCCAAGAAGAGACGCGACACGTCCCTTAGATCAGGGGTCTCCAAACACTTTCCAAGCAAAGGGACAGTTTACTGTCCTTCAGGCTTATACCCCGGCATCAGCACCCCCATCAGTTTAAATAGGAGGAATAGTGCCCCATTGTTGATATCGAGGAGGATAGTAGCCCATTGATGGTGTCAGTTGTTGGCATAGAGCCAGATAAGGGCAAGCAAATGACCACATCTGGCCTTAGATAAATGAGAGAAAGGAAAATTGGATGGGACTTTAAAGCGGAGGTCTGCCCACCGCTGCAAACATTAAAAGCCAGCAGCTACACATACAGCAGCTGCGGACTTTTAAAATCGGACACTTACCTGTCCTGGAGTTCAGTGATGTCGGCACCGCAGCGGTTTCCATCAGCTGCTGGGTGCATGCCACCTCCATTGCGAGTAAGGGAACCCGGCAGTGCAGCCCTTCGGCTTCACGCCGGGAACCCTACTGTGCATGCGTGAGGCACCGCTCCTCTCTCCTACTGTTCTTGCGACAGGGGAAGGAGGGAGCTCCAGCCATGATGTCAATACCCACGGCTGAGGCTCCCGGAAGTGGGGAAAGCATACCTGTAAAAGACAGGTATATGCTGTCCCTCCTATCCCCGAAAGGTGCCAAATGTGGGGGGAGTACAGTGAGCTGAAGTTCCACTTTTAGGGTACCGAACACAGTAATGACTTAAACAGAAATAGGATTTTTATTACAGATTACCTGTAAAATCCTTTTCTTGGAGTACATCACGGGACACAGAGACTTAATTACATAATGGATTATATCCACCGCCAGGTGCTGGACACTGGTGTAATCAATTAGACAGGACGTTTCCTCCCTATATAACCCCTCCCATACTGGGAGCTCCTCAGATTTTGTAGCAAGCAATAAGTGTCCCAATATCCCCAAATAAGAGGGGCGGGAGCTCTGTGTCCTGTGATGTACTCCAAGAAAAGGATTTTACAGGTAATCTGTAAATAAGAATCCTATTTTCTTTATCGTACATCACGGGACACAGAGGCCTAATCATTACATAATGGGACGTCCCAGAGCAATGTTCAACTTGAGGGGAGGGAGATACAAATAACGCAGACCGCCATCAGACGCGAGGACCCATACTGCTGCCTGCAGCACACTGCGCTAAAAAAAGCGGCATCCTCTAACCATGTTACATTCACCTGATAAATATTAGTGAACGCAAGTATTGACGACCAAGTTGCGGCCTAGAAAATCGGAGTCATAAAGGCTTGGTGATGCACCGTGCTTGGTGATGCACTCCTGATAGAGTGCATTCTAAAAGAAACAGGGGGAACTCTCTTTCAACCACAAGCCTGAATAATAGCCTGATGAATCAACATCGAAACAGTCCATTTAAACGCTGCCTGCCCTTTCCGGGGCCTCCTGGTAGCGCAACAAACATCAGTTTTCCGTATCCGAGCAACCGCTTCAGATAGGCCTTGATGGCTCTCAATCCAACAAGAGAGCTATCATAATAGCTGGTTAGAACGCTGCCTACCCCTTTCTAGGGTCTTCTGTCAGCATAACAAAACGTCAGTTTCCTGTATCTGAAACATTCAGATAGATATCTCAAACTGTTCTCATCTATATTTAGAGAAAAGTAATAATTTTACTTCCACAAACCAAGTTTCTGGAAAAAAAGGGAGGAGGCAATTAGTGTTTTGATTAAAAGAGAAACTAGATCCTTTGGAAAAAGGCTGGGCGAGGATTCAACATCACCCTAATAAATAAGTATGGCTCTATACAAAGAAAGTTGCCAATATTGAAAATCTCTTGCGGAGGCTACCGCAACCAAGAACACCAACTCCCTTGGAGGATGAAGGGAAATATGGTGCATCGGCCCAAGGAGCTGTCCCTGCAAGCCGACAAACCAGACTCAAATCCCCCGGGGACAAGGACCAACTAACTGGAGGACTTATACGCGTTACCCCTTGTAGAAAAACCCGGATCAAAGAGTGCGAAGCAAGCGACCCTGAAAACACAGACAAGGCCGAGACTCGACTCTTGATGGAACTTAAGGCTAGCTCCATCCCTTCGTTAGTGTAGGAAGGTAAGAATTCTACCTGTGACATACTTTGAGGATGCCATCCCTTGGTTTCACACCAGGAATTTTCAGATCCTATAATACATGGTCCTGGAGGCCCGCTCTCCTGTATGAATCAGGGTAGTCGTCCCTTATTCTGAAAGATGCCATCTTCAAGAATGCGGGCTAAACCAAGTAAACCATTAATTCCCATGTTTGCAAGATACAATGGAATACCGGCCCTCAGAAGGTAGATTCTAAGCAAGATGTAAGGGACCCTGGGTCCTCCACTACCACCCTTGCGATCCCTGCACAGCAAGGTCGTCTGGGTCATGCCGGAGCTATTAAGACAGCTTCTGTTCCCCTCTGATGTAGCCTAGAGGCTGCGGTAGTCGTGGCTATGGGGGAAGAGAACGTATAAACCAGTGACAACAGGTCCCACTGGGTTACAATGCATCCTGTCCCATGTGTGAGTGGATGCTTTGTCCTAGACATAAAGCTGTTCAACTTCTGGGTAAACCTGTACATCCAAGAATCTTTTGCCCGGGGTACCCTTTCTCCAGCCTCTGATCAGAAAGAGGATCAGGGAGTAGAGGCCATACACCCAGGAACATATGTTGATTCCTGAGAACCGCCTGCCAATTCTCCATTCCATGAAATGAAGACTGAGGATAGGCAAGGCACAAAATCCCTCTGCCTAAGCCAGAAGATGGCTTAATTTCCTTCTGGCTGCGTGACTTCTAGCATCTCCTTGGTAAACGAAGTCAACCAGTGGTGTGGCATAACCGGATTGTACTCTGACAGAACAAACCTGCAACCTAAACGCCCAGGCGATTAAGTCAGACGAGCCAGCCGAAGGTTTCAACCCTTGACGGCAAGAAAAATAGGATTTTTATAACAGCTTACCTGTAAAATCCTTTTCTTGGAGTACATCACGGGACACAGAGCGACATAGTCATTACTAATGGGTTATATAGATACCTTCAGGTGCTGGCACTGGCAACTTCCAAAACCGGAAGTACCCTCCCCTCCCACCTCAGTTTTGTAGCAAAGCAATAAGTGTCCCCAAAGAGGGGTGGGAGCTCTGTGTCCCGTGATGTACTCCAAGAAAAGGATTTTACAGGTAAGCGGTTATAAAAATCCTATTTTCTTTCTCGTACATCACGGGACACAGAGCGACATAGTCATTACTAATGGGATGTCCTAAAGCAATGCCCAACGAGGAGGGGGGATACACCATACATAAGCTGAGCGCTATCAGACATGAGGATCTTTTGCGGCCTGCAACACACTGCGCCCAAAGGCGACATCCTCCTGACTTCTAACGTCCACCTGGTAGAACCTAGTAAACGTGTGTACTGAAGACCATGTTGCGGCCTTACAGATTTGAGCCAGGGAGGCCTGGTGATGCGCTGCCCATGAAGTTCCAACTGCTCTCGTGGAGTGCGCTCTAACTTTGAACGGAGGCGGTCTCCTTCTCAAGCCATAGGCTTGTATTATGACCTGTCAAATCCACTTGGCTAAAGTAGATTTTGATGCTGCCTGACCCTTTCTGGGGCCTTCCGGCAGAATAAACAAAGTATCCGTTCTGCGAATCTGAGCAGTGGCTTTTAGATAAGCTTTAACTGCTCTTACTACATCCAAAGAATGCAATAACTTTTCCTCTACCGAACTAGGTTTGGGGAAAAAGGAAGAACCACATCTTGGTTCAAATGAAACCTCGATACCACCTTAGGAAGAAAGGCTGGATGAGGACGTAACACTACTCTGTCCTTATGGATAACCAGATATGGCTCTTTACAGGACATAGCTGCTAATTCCGACACTCTTTTAGCCGAACAAATGGCTACTAGAAAAAACAATTTCCTGGTGAGAAGAACCAAGGAACTATGCTGTAATGGTTCAAATGGTTGTTTCTGTAGAACCGACAGAACCAGGTTTAGATCCCATGGACATATGGGAATATTAACCGGAGGACTAATACGCATCACTCCTTATCTAAAGGCTTTGACTAGTGAATGCGAAGCCAAGGGCCTTTGAAAAAATATTGACAAGGCCGAAAACTGACCTTTGATAGTACTCAAGGCAAGCTTCCTATCTACAGCCCCCTGTAGGAAGTCCAGACTCCTACCTATTACGTACTTATGTGGATGCCATTTCTTGGCCTCACACCACGCGATGTACGCCTTCCAGATTCTATAGTAGATCTGCCTGGATACCGGCTTCCTGGCATTGATCATGGTAGATACCACAGGATTAAAGAGCCCTCTCTTTTTTAGAATGTGGGCTTCAATAGCCAGGCCGTCAAACCTAGGGCTGGTAAGGAAGGGTGGTATATCGGTCCTTGCGAAAGCAGGTCCGGACGACGTGGGAGAGTCCAAGGACTCCCCACTGACATTTTACAATCTCCGCGTACCACGCTCTTCGGGGCTACGCTGGAGCCACCAGAATCACTGGTTTCTTTTCTACCCTGATTCTGCGGAGTAATCGAGGTAACCATTGTGGCGGTGTGAATGCATATATCAGCTTGAACTGATCCCAAGGGAACACTAGGGCATCCGAGCCGCAAGCTAGGGGATCCCTTGTCCGAGAGACAAACCTGTCCACCTTTGCGTTGAATCTGGATGCTAGAAGATCTACATCCGATGTTCCCCACCGCTGACATATTGTCCAGAAAACCTCGGGGTGAAGGGACCATTCCTCTGGGCATAATTGCTGGCGACTTAGAAAGTCCGCCTTCCAATTCTCCACTCCTGGAATGAATACCGCAGATATGGCTGGGACATATCTTTCTGCCCATTTCAGGATGTAATTTACTTCCCTCTGGGCTGCACGACTCCTGGTGCCCCCCTGATGATTGATATATGCCACTGCTGTGGCATTGTCTGATTGAATTCTGACAGGGGACCCTTGGAGTTTGGATGTCCATGCTACTAGGGCATACCGGGCTGCTCGTATCTCTAAGAGCTTGATGGGCAGGGCCTTTTCTGCATCCTACCATCTGCCCTGGAGAGACCATTGCTCCAGTACTGCTCCCCAGCCTATAAGGCTGGCATCTGTAGTGACCACCTTCCAAGAAATTGGACTGAAGGATTTCCCTTTTTCCAGATTCTGGGGAACCAACCACCAACGGAGGCTCTTGCGAACGGAAGGGGACAAGGACATTGTAAGTCTAGGGCCTGAACTTTTTTGTTCCAGGCTGACAGTATGGCCCCTTGCAAATTCCTTGAATGGAATTGACCGTAGGGTACTGCTTCGAATGATGCCACCATTTTTCCCAGCAGCCTCATGCACAGGCATATGGACGGCTGTCTTTTTTGTACCCACTAAGTGGATCAAATCTTTCAAAGACAACAGCTTTCCTCGAGGCAAGAATATTTTCTTTCTCGTACATCACGGGACACAGAGCGACAGTCATTACTAATGGGTTATATAGATACCGTCAGGTGCTGGCACTGGCAACTTCCAAAACCGGAAGTACCCTCCCCTATATAAGCCCCTCCCATCCGGGAGCACCTCAGTTTTTTGCCAGTGTCTAAGGTGTTGGCCAAGAAGAAACATGTGTTTTTCACTGAGCTTGCGTACAGGTTCTTTTGGGCCTCAGTAAGCTATTCCGGATCCGACCAAAAAAGCTTCATAGCTAAACGGTCGGTACCCGGGCCTTGCAGAGAAGAGCAAGGTTTTGCCTGTAATGCTTCTCTTAGGAGAGCTGGACCCTGGGATCCAGAGCTCTGGTCATACCCACGACCAAGATGTTTTCTGTGCAGGGTGCTATACAGGTCCAGGGGAGTGGAATCCTTGGGAACCCGGTCCCTGAAGGTTTGATTACAATGCCTGCCGTGATAGGTGAAGTTTGGGCTTTTGTGGACCAAACAAAGTCCTGCGGCGGGGAACAGGTAAGTGAGGGCCCCCAGGAACTTGGTTCTATTGGGGGACCCCCAAGCCTAATTTGTCTGTCTGTTACCTAATGGTATTCCCGCAAAATTCTGTGCATGCCTGTAACTACTAAAAAAATGTAATTTTTAATGGTGGTCAAGAAAAAAAAAAAAAATTTTTTTTTTATATATATATATATTTAATATATTAGACTGCGGTACCTGTGTTTGTCCACTAGAGGCCGCTGTGGAATGTTTTCTTGTCATGTGGACTAGTTTCTTCTCAGCAGAGCAAAGTCCAGGCAGATGGTGAGTTCTCTTATAGGAAACTGCTTCCTCTGCCATGTTGCAGTGCTCGTCCATCCCCCGGCCTGCGGCAAAGAGGGGCCCTGGCTCCTGTCCCTTGTTTCCATTTTTGAAATTAGCGCCGAAGGCGCACGTGGCCGCGCCTCTATATATAGAGGTGAGCCGGGAAAGGGGGCGGAGCCTGGGGGATGACGCTCTGTGCGCGCCGCAGCGCTTCTGCGCATGTGCGGGCGTCCCAGCAGTTTAAAAAAACCACAATATTGTAGTAAGCTGGCTATGAAGTACAGAGACAGAGCTGGCAACATTTAAAGGCATACAGCAAGCGGTTGATACAGGCATCCCCTAGAAAGGCACATTAGTAGACACCAACTGTTTCTTATAGCAGCATTTATGCTAGACTATTATCAGTAACTGGTGTATTTCGGCTGGAATACCTCAGCTTTGTGGCTTAGGAATATGCCGTCTAAAAACTCCGGGACTAGAAATTCCAGGAGGAATAGGGGGTCTCCATCGGGCTCTGAGGATCTTGGGCATGCTTTGGCTGCACCAGTCTTCCCTGAAGAATCAGAGGTTAGTGACCGTAGAGCACCCTCAGGGAGTACCTGGTACTGTGGCTGTCCTCAGTTCACCTGCTCCTGTGTATGTAACAGAGGAGGTTTTTTCCTCAGCTCTGGGAGGGCTGGAAGAGAGATTGTCAGCATTGATCGCTGCTTCCCTGTCACAGGAGAAAAGCGCTCGATCTCCGTCTCCCCCCTCAGAGTGCCTGTTAACAGAGCAACAGTCCCATACAGAGGTCGACCTACCTGAGGGGGATCAGGATGAGGTCGATTCGGTTGCAGAGGAATCAACAGTGGAAGAGCCGTTCTCAGCATCACATGCTGAAAGGTTATGGGTTCAGTCCCTGACTAATATGGTCCGATCAGCATTTAAAATGCCACTTGCGGAGCCATCCTCCACTTCTGTCTCCTCGTTGGGGTCGCTAAAAGCTCCCCAGACTGTTTGTTCCTTTCCGATCCATCCTTTACTGGAGGGGCTCATTTACCAGGATTGGGAGCATCCTGACAAAATATTTACTCCCCCCAAGAGATTTCCGGTGGTCTATCGCATGGAGGATAAGTTCATCAGAAAAAGGAGGGTCCCTACAGTGGACGCAGCCATCTCTTGTGTGAATAAATCACTGACATGTCCGGTGGAAAATGTCCAAATGTTCAAGGACCCAATAGATAAAAAATTGGAGTCCTTATTAAAATCTGCTTTTTCTACAGCAGGATTGGTGACACAACCAGCAGTGGCAGCTATTGGGGTCTGCCAAGCAGTGAAGGATCAGTTGAAACAGGTCTTAAGGGACTTGCCGGATCAGCAGGCTCTTGCCCTAGCTGATCTACCTAGAGCCTTATGCTTTGCGGTGGACGCTATAAAGGATTCAATCCATCAGGCCTTACGCTGTCTGTAGTACATATGCGCAGGCTTCTATGGCTCAAGAACTGGTCTGCTGAAGCTCCCTGTAAAAAATTGCTGGTCAGCTTCCCATTTCATGGGGAGCGCTTATTCGGGGAAGACCTGGACAAGTATATCCAGAGAATTTCCAGCAGTAAAAGTACACTTTTGCCGGTTAAAAATAGAGTTAGAGGTCCCTCTTTTAAAAGGCCGGCCTCTCCAGTCCCTAGGACATCGGCTGTGAAACAGTTCCGACGGCCTCCTCGGTCAAATCCCAGAGGTAGAAATCAGGGACAGTTGCAGGGTAACAAAAAGCCCTGGAGCAGGAGAGGTACAAAACCTCCCCCAAAGTCAAATGCATGAAGGGTTGCCCCCACCCAATCGGGTGGGGGGAAGACTTCAGTTGTTCACAGAGACCTGGCGGGACACAATCCGAGACAGATGGGTGCTCTCCGCAGTAAATCTGGGATACAAATTGGAGTTAAAAAACTCCCCTTCTTCCCGCTTTATAAGGTCAAACGTGCCAAGGGATCCCCAGAAGAGAGGATCCCTCCTGTTGGCACTAGAACAATTATTGCTTCAAGCAGTAATTATAGAGGTTCCCCTGGAAGAGTGGGGGTTCGGGTTTTACTCAAACCTCTTTACAGTTCCGAAGCCAAACGGGGACGTGAGGCCCATACTAAATCTAAAAGGGCTAAACAAATTCCTGCATATCAGGACTTTCCGGATGGAGTCGATCCGATCGGTAGCCACTGCCCTACAAGGGGAGGAATGGTTAGCCTCGATCGACATCAAGGATGCTTATTTGCACATTCCCATCTTTCCAGCCCACCAAAAATTTCTACGCTTTGCGGTAGAAGGCCGCCATTTTCAGTTCAGAGCCTTACCCTTCGGTCTGGCCACAGCACCAAGAGTGTTCACAAAAATTTTGGCCCCATTATTGGCCAATCTAAGAACACGAGGTGTAACGATAATGGCATATCTAGACGACTTGTTGCTGATAGACCACTCAGTGGAAAAACTAGAAGTGGTTGTTCACGAGACAATCAAGTATCTGGAATATCACGGTTGGATTATCAACCGAGACAAGTCAGCCGTAAAACCAGTCAAAAGTCTGGAATACTTGGGGCTAAGGCTGGATTCAGACCAGAGAAAAAATTTCTTGCCTCAAGAAAAGGGGTCGTCTTTGAGAGATTTGATCCACTTAGTGGGCTCAAAAAGACAGCCATCCATACGCCTGTGCATGAGGCTGCTGGGAAAAATGGTGGCATCATTCGAAGCAGTACCCTACGGTCAATTCCATTCAAGGAAATTGCAAAGGGCCATACTGTCAGCCTGGAACAAAAAAGTTCAGGCTCTGGACTTACCAATGTCCTTGTCCCCTTCCGTTCGCAAGAGCCTCCGCTGGTGGTTGGTTCCCCAGAATCTGGAAAGAGGGAAATCCTTCAGTCCGATTTCCTGGAAGGTGGTCACTACAGATGCCAGCCTTATAGGCTGGGGAGCAGTACTGGAGCAATGGTCTCTCCAGGGCAAGTGGTCAGAAGCAGAAAAGGCCCTGCCCATCAATCTCTTAGAGATACGAGCAGCCCGGTATGCCCTAGTAGCATGGACATCCAAACTCCAAGGGTCCCCTGTCAGAATTCAATCAGACAATGCCACAGCAGTGGCATATATCAATCGTCAGGGGGGCACCAGGAGTCGTGCAGCCCAAAGGGTAGTAAATTACATCCTGAGATGGGCAGAAAGATATGTCCCAGCCATATCTGCGGTATTCATTCCAGGGGTGGAGAATTGGAAGGCGGACTTTCTAAGTCGCCAACAATTATGCCCAGGGGAATGGTCCCTTCATCCCGAGGTTTTCCGGACAATAATGTCAGCGGTGGGGAACACCGGATGTAGATCTGCTAGCATCCAGATTCAACGCAAAGGTGGACAGGTTTGTCTCTTGGACAAGGGATCCCCTAGCTTGCGGCTCGGATGCCCTAGTGTTCCCTTGGGATCAGTTCAAGCTGATATATGCATTCCCACCGCCACAATTGTTACCTCGATTACTCCGCAGAATCAGGGTAGAAAAGAAACCAGTGATTCTGGTGGCTCCAGCGTGGCCCCGAAGAGCATGGTACGCGGAGATTGTAAAAATGTCTGTGGAGAGTCCTTGGACCCTCCCACATCGTCCGGACCTGCTTTCGCAGGGACCGATATACCACCCTTCCTTACCAGCCCTAGGTTTGACGGCCTGGCTATTGAAGCCCACATTCTAAAAAAGAGAGGGCTCTCTAATGCTGTGGTGTCTACCATGATCAATGCCAGGAAACCGGTATCCAGGCAGATCTACTATAGAATCTGGAAGGCGTACATCGCCTGGTGTGAGGCCAGGAAATGGCATCCACGTAAATACGTAATAGGTAGGATTCTGGACTTCCTACAATGGGCTGTAGATAGGAAGCTTGCCTTGAGTACTATCAAGGGTCAGATTTCGGCCTTGTCAATATTTTTTCAAAGGCCCTTGGCTTCGCATTCACTAGTCAAAGCCTTTATACAAGGAGTGATGCGTATTAGTCCTCCGGTTAATATTCCCATATGTCCATGGGATCTAAACTTGGTTTTGTCGGTTCTACAGAAACAACCATTTGAACCACTACAGCATATTTCCTTGGTGCTTCTCACCAGGAAATTGATTTTTCTAGTAGCCATTTGTTCGGCTAAAAGAGTATCGGAATTAGCAGCTATGTCCTGTAAGGAGCCATATCTGGTTATCCATAAGGACAGAGTAGTGTTACGTCCTCATCCAGCCTTTCTTCCTAAGGTGGTATCGAGGTTTCATTTGAACCAAGATGTGGTTCTTCCTTCTTTTTTCCCCAAACCTACTTCGGTAGAGGAAAAGTTATTGCATTCTTTGGATGTAGTAAGAGCAGTTAAAGCTTATCTAAAAGCCACTGCTCAGATTCGCAGAACGGATACTTTGTTTATTCTGCCGGAAGGCCCCAGAAAGGGTCAGGCAGCGTCAAAATCTACTTTAGCCAAGTGGATTCGACAGGTCATAATACAAGCCTATGGCTTGAGAAGTAGACCGCCTCCGTTCAAAGTTAGGGCGCACTCCACGAGAGCAGTTGGAACTTCATGGGCAGTGCATCACCAGGCCTCCCTGGCTCAAATCTGTAAGGCCGCAACATGGTCTTCGGTACACACGTTTACTAGGTTCTACCAGGTGGACGTTAGAAGTCAGGAGGATGTCGCCTTTGGGCGCAGTGTGTTGCAGGCCGCAAAAGATCCTCATGTCTGATAGCGCTCAGCTTATATATGGTGTATCCCCCCCCTCATTTGGCATTGCTTTAGGACATCCCATTAGTAATGACTATGGTCGCTCTGTGTCCCGTGATGTACGAGAAAGAAAATAGGATTTTTATAACAGCTTACCTGTAAAATCCTTTTCTTGGAGTACATCACGGGACACAGAGCTCCCGCCCCTCTTTAGGGACACTTATTGCTTTGCTACAAAACTGAGGTGCTCCCGGATGGGAGGGGCTTATATAGGGGAGGGTACTTCCGGTTTTGGAAGTTGCCAGTGCCAGCACCTGACGGTATCTATATAACCCATTAGTAATGACTATGTCGCTCTGTGTCCCGTGATGTACTCCAAGAAAAGGATTTTACAGGTAAGCTGTTATAAAAATCCTATTTTTCTCTGGCCTGAATCCAACCTTAGCCCCAAGTATTCCAGACTTTTGACTGGTTTTTAGGGCTGACTTGTCTCGGTTGATAATCCAACCGTGAGATTCCAGATACTTGATTGTCTTGTGAACGACCACGTCTAGTTTTTTCACTGAGTGGTCTATCAGCAACAAGTCATCTAGATATGCCATTATCATTACACCTTGTGTTCTTAGATTGGCCAATAAAGGGCCAGAATTTTTGTAAACACTCGTGGTGCTGTGGCCAAACCGAAGGGTAAGGCTCTGAACTGAAAATGGCGCCCTTCTACTGCAAAGCGTAGAAATTTTTGGTGGACTGGAAAGATGGGAATGTGCAAATAAGCATCTTTGATGTCGATCGCGGCTAACCAATCCTCCCCTTGTAGGGCAGTGGCCACCGATCGGATCGACTCCATCGGAAAGTCCTGATATACAGGAATTTGTATAGCCCTTTTAGAATTAATATGGGCCTCCCGTCCGCGTTTACTTCGGGACTGTAAAGAGGTTTGAGTAAAACCCGAACCCCCATTCTTCCAGGGGAACCTCCATAATTACTCCTTGGAGCAATAGTTGTTCTAGTGCCAACAGGAGGGACTCTCTCTTCCGGGGATCCCTTGGCACGTTTGACCTCAAAAATGGGAAGGAGGAGAGTCTTTTAACTCCAAACTGTATCCCAAATATACTGCGGAGAGCACCCATCTGTTTTGATCGTGTCCCGCCAGGTCTCTTGTGAACAACTGGAGTCCTCCCCCCACCCGACTGAGTGGGGGCAACCCTTCAATGAATTTAACTTTGGGGGAGGTTTTGTACCTCCCCTGACCCAGGGTTTCTCATTACCCTGCTATTGTCCCTGTTTTTTACCCCCGGGAATTGACCGAGGAGGCCGTCGAAACTGTTACACAGCCGATGCCCCAGGGACTGGAGAAGCAGGCCTCTTAAAGAGGGACCTCTAACTCTGTTTTTAACCGGCAAGAGCGTATTTTTACCGCTGGAAATTTTCTGGATATATTTGTCCAGGTTTTCCCTAAATAAGCGTTCACCATGAAATGGGACGCTAACCAGCCATTCTTTACAGGGAGCTTCAGCAGACCAGTTTTTGAGCCATAGAAGCCTACGCATATGTACTATAGACAGCGTAAGGCGGGAGGCCTGATGGACTGAATCCTTTATGGCGTCAACCGCAAAGCCTAAGGCTCTAGGTAGATCAGCTAGGGCAAGGCCTGCTGATCTGTCAAGTCCCCCAAGACCTGTTTCAACTGATCCTTCACTGCTTAGCAGACCTCACTGCTGGTTGTGTCACCAAGCTTGCTGTAGAAAGAAGCAGACTTTCATAAGGACTCCAATCTTTTATCTATTGGGTTCTTGAACATTTGGACATTATCCACTGGACATGTCAGTGATTTATACATACAAGAGATGGCTGCGTCCACTGTAGGGACCTTCCATTTTTTGATGAACTTATCCTCCATGGGATAGACCACCGGAAATCTCTTGGGGGAATAAATATTTTCTCAGGACGTTCCCAATCCTGGTAAATGAGCCCTTTCAGTAAAGGGTGAAGTGGAAAAGAACAGACAGTCTGGGGGCTTCTAGCGAGCCCAACGAGGATACAGTAGTGGTTGATGGTTCCGCAAGGTGCATTTTTAAATGCTGATCGGACCATGTTAGTCAGAGACTGAACCCATAATCTTTCAGCTTGAGATGCTGAGAAAAGGTTCCCCCACTGCTGATTCCTCTATAACAGAATCAACCTCATCCTGATCCCCTTCAGGCAGGTCGATCCCTGTATGGGACTGTTGCTCTGCTAACAGGCACTCTGAAGGAGGAGACGGAGATCGGGCGTGCTTTCCCTGACAGGGAGGCAGCGATCAATGTTGACAATCTCTCTCTAATCCTCCCAGAGCTGAGGAAAAAACCTCCTCTGTTACATACACAGGAGCAGGTGAACTGAGGACAGCCACAGTACCAAGTACCCCTGCGGGGTCTCTACGGTCACTTACCTCTGAACTTCAGGGGAGACTGGTGCAGCAGAAGCATGCCCAAGATCCTCAGAGCCTGATGAGACCCCCTTCGCTTCCTGGAAGATTCAGTTCCGGAGCTTCTGGACGGCATATTCCTAAGCCTAAAGCTGAGGTATTCCAGCCGTAATACACCACTTTTACTGAGAATAGTCTAGCACAATTGCTGCTATATCACAGTTGGTGTCTACTAAAGTGCCTTTCTAGGGGATGCCTGCATCAACCGCCTCTGTGTGCCTTTATACTGTTGCTAGCTCTGTCTGTGCACTTCAATAGCCAGCTATAATGTGCTTTAAAACACGCTGGACGCCCGCACATGCGCAGTAGCGCCACGGCGCACACCTGAGCGTCATCCACCCGCTCCGCCCCTTTTTCCAGATCGCCTCTATATATAGAGGCACGTGCGCCTTCGGCGCCTTTTTTGAAAACAATAAGGAGCTAGATGGGAGCCAGGGTCCCTTTGCCGCAGGGCCCGGGGATGGATGAGCGCAGCAACAGGGCAGAGGAGACAGCTTCCCAGCAGAGAACATACCAACTGCCTGGATTTGATTCTGGAAGAATAAAATCCACATTACAAGAAAAAGAACCATAGCGGCCTCTAGTTTCTAACGCAGGTACCGCGGTCTTACCCATTTTTTTTTTTTTTTCTTGCCTACTATTAAAATTTTTACATTTTCTCAGTAGTAACAGGCATACACAGAATATTAGCGGGAATACCTTAGTTAACAGGCAGAAAGACAAAATAGGCTTGGGGGTCCCTCAATAGAACCAAGTTCCCGAGGGCCCCCACTTACCTTTTCCTCGCCGCAGGACTCTGTTTGGTCCACAGAAGCCCAAACTTCACCTATCACGGCAGGCATTGTAATCAAACCTTCAGGGACCGGGTTCCCAAGGATTCCACTCCCCTGGACCTGTATAGCACCCTGCACAGAAAACATCTTGGTCGTGGGTATGACCAGAGCTCTGGATCCCAGGGTCCAGCTCTCCTAAGAGAGGCATTACAGGCAAAACCTTGCTCTTCTCTGCAAGGCCCGGGTACCGACCGTTTAGCTATGAAGCTTTTTTGGTCGGATCCGGAATAGCTTACTGAGGCCCAAAAGAACCTGTACGCAAGCTCAGTGAAAAACACATGTTACTTCTTGGCCAACACCTTAGACACTGGCAAAAAACTGAGGTGCTCCCGGATGGGAGGGGCTTATATAGGGGAGGGTACTTCCGGTTTTGGAAGTTGCCAGTGCCAGCACCTGAAGGTATCTATATAACCCATTAGTAATGACTATGTCGCTCTGTGTCCCGTGATGTACGAGAAAGAAAGTTGACAGACAAGGTTCTCTTGGAGCTAGACCACCTCTCCTGGGCAGTGGTTTCTTCCAGGACTGGTCTCCATGCCTAGAGGCCAGCCTTCGTAGCCACTACCTCTCAGGCAATTGGCATGAAGGATCTTCTTTCTGCCAAACTTTTTGGTTAGGAACCACCAACTGAGACTCCATCGTATCCGTGAGATCAGACCCTTTGGATAGTGCCAGGTTAGGATCTAGTAGCCTAGAATTAAGCTGAGCAAAAGGAATCTTTTTAATGAAGCCACGATCCCTAGCATCTTAAGAAAAAAAGTGAATGCAAGGAACTCTTCCTTGCCTTGACCACATATACCAGCTCTCTTAGAACGCTGACTCTGTCTGAAGCAAGAAAAAAAAACACACAACTATTTTTTTGGGCTGTGTCCCAAACGCTCCAAGCTATTTATCGAACGTACGAATGTACCATTAGACTGGGATCCTGACCCAGGAGTTCCAGATACTTGACCATGCCGGACACACTTAAGTCCAGCCATGCTACTGACTAATCAACAGCAGATTACCTCGGTATGCCATTACTGCTATACCCTGGGCCTTTAGTCCTGCTAGAGGCAGGCCCTAGCACCTTGTAAACCCGGACACAGCGGCTAACCCAAAGGGCGAGACCACCAACCAGAAGAGGCGCTGTCCCCCTGTGAAACACAGACAACCTCCTGCAGTCCCACGTAATTAAACACAAATGGTTCCCCATATGTGTAAGTAGCAAATGTTGAATCTAAATGCTTCAATGGAAGCATGAATTTGTACAAATATGTTTTTAAGCAACAAACATAAAAAGCGTGTACTAAATACACGTGTGCGCATGCATATTTATATATATATATACATATATATACATATATACACATACATACACACACACACACACATAATTTTAATTAGAGGTCGACCGATATGGGTTTTTCTCTGGCCGATGCAGATATTTAGAAATCGGGGCGGCCGATATTTTTCTTTTTCCTTCATCTCATAAAAATCTAGGGTGGAGAGGAGGTTATTGTTTAGGGTGGGGAGGTGGGGTGCAGCCTATCAGTGTCCATCAGTGCCACCTCATTAGTGCCCACGAGTTCAGCCTGTCAATGCCACATCAGTGCCCACCGGTACAGCCAATCAGTGCAGCCTATCAGTATCCATTAGTGCCCACCAGTGCAACCTCAGATTCAGTGCCACCTCATTATTGCCCACCAGTTCAGCCTGTCAGTGCCACCTCACCGGTGCCCAGCTCACCAGCGCCCACCATTGCCAAGCTCATCAGTGCCCAGCTCACCATTGCCACCTCATCAGTGCCCACCAGCAGAGCGCTCCCGGCTCCGTTCTGTCCCCTCGCATGGCCAAAGACTGCTCCATTCGTCCCCCGACGTGCTGCGCGCCCCGCCTCTGCCTACAGACTACAAACCCCAGAATGCAATGTGGCCGGGAACAGCCAATTGGCGGCCGCTGCTGCAGACCTCCTCCACTGGGGGCAAAAAAAAAAAAAGTCAGCAGGCAGCGGCTGTGACAGCAGCCGTATAGAATAGATGGTGGGCGGCCGGGGGGGGGGGGGGGGGGGGAGGATGGTATCCACCCAGCACGCCCCTGCCTCAGATCCCAAACAAATCGGCCTCTTTTTACATAATAAAATCGGCCGATGCCGATTTCTTTAAAAAAATAAAAAAGGCTAATTATTGGTCGACCTCTAAAAATTTATATATATATATATATATATATATATATATATATATATATATATATATATATATATATATATATATATATATATATATAAAAACGTATGCTATGGAACAGGCATCTTGCGAGCAAGCATACGTTTACGAACGTGTTTATGCAACATCACCCAACATGTATCCATGTAGACACGTATTCTTATGCCAACATAAGGAATCTTGTATAATTTAAGGAATCCTTAAATTATCATGCAACAATGCAAAAATCTAGGCGATAATGCAACTTCTATGTGATTCAGCATCTTGATGCGATCAACAGCTAATGCATCTTAAGCATTATCGTGTGGACAAGTATCCTTGTGAGACCAAGGATGCCTGAGTGTTCAGGCACCCTTGTGCGATTTAGCAATTTTTATGCCATCAAGCATCTTAAAGTGATTTTTAGGCATCTCTGTGGAACAAGCCTCTTCGTGCGGTTAAGTACTCTTGCAAGCATGCAAAATCTAGGGGAACATGCAACTTTAGGCGATCATGCATCCTTATGAGATTCAGCATTATTTATGCGATCAAACAACTTATGCATTTTTAGCACTACTGTGCGGATAAGAACCCTTGTGTGACCAAGGACTTGTGGGATCAATCACCCCTGTGTGATCCAGCATCTTTATGCAGTCAAGCGATTTTATGCGATTTTTAGGCATCTTTGTGAAAACAAGCCTCTCTGTGTGATCAAGAATCCCTGAGTATCAAGGACTCTTGTGCAACCAAGCATGTCTATGCGGTCAAACATCTTTGTGTGACTAAGCACTCAAATGTGACCAAGGATCCCCCATGCGACTATGTAAAAACCATAAATATCCATACCAGCAAACATGTATCTTTATGCGAATAATCATAAACATGTTCTTGTTTTTACCCCACATGCATCTTTGTGCGATTAAGCACTCTTGGGTAACCAAGGACTTTGTGCGACCCTGCATCTATATGCACACAAGCATCTTTATGCGTTTTTAGGCAAGGCATGTCAATCCATCAACACAAAAACATGTAAACATGTGGGCTGGTAAAAGAAGATCCTCTGCAAACATGCGATTTATCTTTTTAGCAACAATGTGCACCAGTAACTGTACACCCCTACATCTTTAGGAGGGGAAAAAAACAGCTTATGCGGGTGCCCAACCAGCAGGTATAAACTGTTGCAGTCAGGGAGTGGAAAGGTACAAGCAACCTATTTTTTTTTTAAACCACAAGGATAAGACAGAGGCTTTCGGCCGTTAGGCTGAGGGAAAGTTATATGCAGCAAGAATCTCTTGTAAAAGATTATAGCTGAAACTTCAGAGCTTGTGAGGTTTCTAATACCTCTGCCTCGTCAAATTGCACCTGTCCCCTTATCCTCTGACAGTGAACTCCTTCTCAGGACTTTAATCCTCTCGTTTTGAGGTTTCAGAGCAGGGTAAGGGACACACCCAGCTTTCTGCTCTGTGATTTATAGCAGTTTAACCTCTAATATGGACCAACAAATGCAAAGAAGAAGAGGCCAAAATGACATATGCAGAGAGGCTGCAATGTTTGGGGGAGGCTGCAATGCCCGACAGGGCTGATGGAAGCCTACAGCACCTGGTATTCCCAGGCGGTCTCCCATCCAGGTACTAACCAGGCCCGACCCTGCTTAACCTCCAAGATCAGACGAGATTGGGCGCTTTCAGGGTGATGTGGCCATAGGCCTTAACCTGTGCGGCTGCCTCAAGTCTCTCGGGAGGATGGTATCATGCTTTCCTGCCCCATAACCTTTTTTTACAAGGAGACATAGTCCAATGCAAAAGCAGGAGGTATAAACAATGCATATACTACTGTGCTAGTTTAGCAATCTACATAAAAAGTATGCAACTAATCACACAGTTTAATGCTGAGTAGGTGTCCAGGAGTGCCTGAATCCAACCACATAGAGAAGCTTCCCCATGACAGAGCTTGCAGCGGAAGAAGTGTGCTGTCCGAGGAGCTGCTGACACTATACCTGGAGCATGGTGAGTGAAAACTCAATTCTTTACTAAGTTAAAGCTAAAGTCTTTAAGATAATTCTTAGGATCTTTCCAAGGCTTAACTTATCCCCACCGCAGGTCTGCTGAAGACCAGACAGTACCAATCTTCACCCATCACGGCGGGTATGTTGTGCAAACCTTCAGGGGTATGGGTTCCTACTTAAAGGAGACCTCTTCCCTGGACCTTGTAAAAGACTCTGCCAGAAACGTTTGCGCTTTTTGTGTATAGCGAAAGTACTGGATCCCAGAGCCCAGTCCTCTGAAGAGTGACATTACAGGCAACACCTCGGTCTTCTGCGAGGCCCGGGTACAATCCTTTTGGCGCAATTAATAAGCGGGTTGGATGGATCCGTGTGTAGCTCCCTAACCCCCGGAGGGATTCTTAATAGAGCTTCTTAGCACATCTTTAAACCGTGACCAACACCTTAGACACTGGCAAAAAAACTGGGAGGAGCTTCCAGTAGGGGAGGGGTTGTATAGGGAGGAAACTTCCTGTCTAATTGAAGACACCAGTGTCCAGCACCTGACGGTGGATATAACCCATTATGTATTAAGCCTCTGTGTCCCGTGATGTACAATAATATTTTATCTTTTGTAAAAATACAATTTATGTCCAAGACAGAAAAGACAAATCAAAATACAATAAAAGCACTTTTTGACTAGCAATACATGCAATAGATCAACGTGTTTCAACTGCTGAGTCTTCCTCAGGGGATAAATAGCACGATGAAGAACTACAATGTAAATATAGATATATTTTAGAACAAAACATGACAAACAAAAATACCAAAACAATTACAAAATTCTTTGTACCACCATATAGCACAGATTCTTTAGAAAATTACTTGGTTGGAACAAGCAAACTAGTTTCGGCCAGTCTAACATCAAGCGTTAAATATATGCAAATAAGGCAAAGGGGTCACAAGAAAAAGAACCAATAAACCAATATGGTACTTTGCATGAAGGATTTTTCTTCATACTTGTGTAAGTTATAATAAAAACACAAAGTCCTAAGTGTACTTTAATTAATGAATGTTCAATTGCTTGCTATTATTTTTTTATCCGTTCTTTTTCTTGTAGCCCGTTTGTCTTTTTTGCATCCTTTTCATTTAATCTAATGCTCACTGTGAGACTAGCATGCCTATTCCAACCAAATCATTTATTTACAAATCTGTGCTATATAATGGGACAAAGAATTTTGTAATTGTGTTGGTATATTTGACTGTCAAGTATTGTTCTAAAATCTATATTTACATTGCAGTGCTTCATCGTGCTATTTATCCCCTGAAGAGGGCTCAACAGGCGTTGAAACGCATTGGGATCTTTTGCATGCATTTCTAGTCAAAAAGTGCATTTTTGTTTATTTTATTATTTTGAATGTGTCTTTCTCCATCATAGTGAAAAAAACTGGTTTATAAAAGTAAGCCTGTGATTATCTATACACACACACACACACACACCCCGTCTCAGGAGCACTGCCTCCTTAACACCCGGCTTGCCAAGGAAGAACCTGAGCGAAGGAGAAGCTGACAGTACTGGCAGGGGCACTCCCAGAAGAGGAGGTAAGGGACCCTTCTGTGCAAAATTGCTGAGCAGAGTAGGCAAGCATGACACAATAGAGATTTTATATATATATATATATATATATATATATATATATATATATATATATATATATATATATAATATAATATATAATATATCCATTTTTTTTTTAAACATACACACTTACTTTGCTTTCACTTTAAAAGTTAAATGGCAGCTAGCTATGGGGGCACCCGAGCCGCGCTGTAGCTGTGTGTGTCCATTTAGACACGGAGCTCTGGCTAGGCCCTGCCCCCTCTCATTGGCTCACTGACTGATTGACAGCAGCAGGAGCCAAATGGCGCTCCACTACCATCTCAGCCAATAAAGAGGCAGAGTCCCGGGCAGCCGAATCTCTCCTGCAACATCGCTGGATAGGGGGCTGGTGCACACAGTTTTTTTTATATGTATGTATGTATGTATGTATGTATGTATGTATGTATGTATGTATGTATGTACACACTAAACATGTTATTCAACATTCATATTCTGCCTACCAGTCATTACGATTACGTTGCACAAGCACGGTTTGCACGGATCAAGAATTTGTACATGTTTGTGGATTCCCACACGTGGATAAGAATGATCAGAATATGAATGTTGAATAACATTTAGTTTGGTTTTTTGAAAATATATATATTTTGACACCAAAAGCGTCTGTTGTAAGAATTGATCACAGCAAGACCATTTATACCAACAGTGCCGCATCAACACTGTTTGAAAAAGGACTACATTACATACAATGCAGATCTGATAGTTCTACATTGTATGCTGAGGGACCGCCCAAAACCCAAAGCATTGAAGAGGAAAGTGGTGCAAGCAGGTACTATGGTAAAGTAATACAGCATCTTACACTACTAACCACCCCCCCCCCCAGTTAACGAGCATTTAACCCTTCAGGCAATGAAGCCCCAGGATAAGGGATGACAATCCCAGTATTCGGGGGGGAAGAAGACACCACATTATCACCATGTTACAAGCCGAAACACATCCTGAAAATGTATGCAGTAACCACTTACTCATGTTGGTCTGTCAGTCTGTACCTGGTCCATGATAATCTAGGCTGCTTTTTCTCTCTTTCGACACGACCAGTAAGAGGTTCTCTGGAGCACACAGCGGTTTCCCCCTTACTAACCTGACATCAGCACAGCTGAAATCTACTGCCTGGGAAGCCTAGCGTGATCGCAAATCGCTCCCCGTGACAGAGGAGAGTTAATACTTTACGACACGTCTGGGCAGTTTACAAAAAGTATTGACAAGCTGCTCCTAGGTATATGCCTTGCATCTAACAAAGCCTTCATTCATTATTTGAAGTGATTTTAGCTTTGATGTAATTTAAGAGCTGCCATGATGCAATACCCTACAAAGTGCTATCCTGTGAGATTTCTTCAGTGTCACAAGAGTGACGTCTCTAATTGCTGGATCTGCTTTGGCAACAAAGATGGCAGTGTCCAGCAGCAGATTTATGTGAATTCATGACTAGGTGAATATCTACCGCAATGCAGGCAATAAGTGCAGGCAATTACATCAATACTCATGAGGGTAGGGGGGGGGGGGGGGTTTACGAAAACTGGAGTGTGCAAAATCTGGTGCAGCTCTGCATAGAAATCAGCTTCCATGTGTAGCGCCCCTTTACTTTCAGGGGTGCTATGTACTCAAATTTAGGGGTTTGATCTGAGCCAGTAGTCAGGCTCAGACCATTTTGATTGTTAGGGTTAGCTTCTGCCTGTGTAATGCAGCCCGATGTACAGTTCCCTGTGGCCTGCAGGTGGCGCTGCCATCTTGGGGTCAGGGTTGAACCGTGGGTGGCATTGCTATGCCTTAGGGCAGTGGTTCTCAACTCCTGTCCTCAGGACCCACTAACAGGCCAGATTTTAGGAATTACCTTGGTGAGATGCAGACCAGAATACTGCAATCCCTGAGCAGCAAATTATATCACCTGTGATGCATTTCAGTTATCTTGCAAACCTGGCCTGTTGGTGGGCCCTGAGGACTGGAGTTAAGAACCACTGCCTTAGGGTGTCCTCTCTCTCGGCAGTGGTGCTGTTAACCTGCTGTGCATGCTGGGAGAAGATACATAAGGGGCAGACGTCATCTTTTGGCGCCTTGAGGCGATTCAGTTCGCATTTGTAGCGCTATACAAGTTATTCACTCAGTCCGCTTCACCCGGCCCTCCAGGCCAGGGGTGCGCATGTGTATCAGTCTCAGGCACCTTTAGCCTGGGGCTGTAACTCTACTATTGGGCCCAGCACCTTTAGCTGGGGCCCATCCCCGAAAGAGGAATCCCAGGGTGCCCTTGCGATGGAACCCGCTCTAAGAAGGAGGCCGGGGGAGGACCTTTCTGAGGGACCGGTAAAAGTTCACGTTGATGGAGAGGCCCGGTAACTTTGTGGAGGGATTCAAAGGTTCACTATAGGCCTTGGCAACGTGCCGTCGCTGGCACCTGTCCTTGTGTTGCATGTACCGAGAGGTTCGGGACAGAAAGATTCTGTGGCATAGGATCTCCCAATCGTATCTCTAGGAAAACTCAAGAAAACTTTCGAGCATCACTCCGGCTGCTAGGATCCGCTCTTACAGGGAACTATCCGGATGAGCCAAGCCCACTCAGGATCGAGTGGCGACTACAATATTAATTGTGCCAGGACCTCTCTCCCATCACCTTGCTGTCCTTTCTCTTATCCATCTTTACTGTCTATTGAAATTTGCTTATAAAAATAAACTCAACGTTGGAGTTTAAGGTGGTGTGGACAATGGAGTTACTTGGGAAAATAGAGACTTGTCCCTATACTTTAGGAGACGAGAACCAACTGAAGGAGAACCCGGCTGCAGGACCCAAAAATCTGTTAACACCGCTCAACCTCTCAAAGGGAGGATACGGGCATATAGTGCGGTGTGCCTTGACCTGCAAGCGAGCCAAGGGCAGGAAAAGGTCCGTGTGCTACACATGTTTTATTGTCAAAGCTGAATTGAACAAGCTGAAGTTAGAAGCTGATTGGCTACCATGCACAGCTGCACCAGATTCCGAGTTCATCGGTTTTAGTGAATCAACCTTGGTGTATCTCTAATGACATGTGACAGACATAGAATTGGTCTCTATGACAGCACTTTCCAACAACCAACCTCTGCACAGCTCACTTCAGAACCAGGTTAAGGTTTTAATATATTAATGAATAATATCAAATTTTATTGGAAAGCATTATAATGTTGAATTTATTGTGCATGTAGCAGTCTAATCTACTACATGCAGATTACAAGAATTTACCAACACACACACACACACACATACACTTCACAAACCTG
The DNA here is from genome assembly GCA_029206835.1 of Rana muscosa. Lineage (NCBI taxonomy): Eukaryota > Metazoa > Chordata > Amphibia > Anura > Ranidae > Rana > Rana muscosa. The sequence goes on from CM055120.1 coordinate 65,701,715, forward strand.
AGTTTGCAGAAGTTTCAGTTGCTTGTCCTGTTCTGCTAATAGCTGGTAGGCCTCTGCAGACAATCCCAACATGCTGCTAGGTCCAGGAATTGTAGGAGGTGCCATTACCATGCATGGGTTTGAACTGCAAGAATTTACAGGCAAAGAGTCTCGTCTGCCAGGAGAGTTGGCACCATCTACTGGAGTGGCACAACCCACCGTTCGGCCACAGTTCATTAACAGAGGGCTGCAACAAGCATTTGGACATGACATGTTCTGATAAAATGGCATGACATTTCCAGGAGGTTCAGATGGGCTCTCCAGGCCCCGATGACCTATGTGACTCACCGCTGGCCAGGTAGTAGGTGAATGGCACTGAACAGGACTAATACCAGCACAACTGCTGCAGATATTGGTTTGATGGCGACAAGTAGCAAAATTCTGTGATGGCTTTTGGGCTTCAGAAAGTGGCTTTGTCTGAAGGGGAAAGGTTGCATTGTGGTTGGGAGAGTGAGGCAAGGACAACCGTCTAGAATAAGGTGAAGATGTCAGTGGTGGTTGCTCTTGACAAGGTCCACTGATGCCACATCTTAGTTCAAGTTCAGATGAGCCTTTGACTTGGTGTAAGGAGGTGTCTGGGGATGAACCCGTTTGAGGCGTTGAAAGAGAAGAGGAAGAAGTGGAGGATGCTGTGGAGTTTCTTCTAGTCTGGCCATTGCTGTGGAAATGTGCTGTGTCAGTTGTAGAGGACTTCCCCCTGGACAATCTTGTGGGTGTGGATTTGGAAGCTTTGAAAGGAACAGGCACAGGTTTTGGTATAGATTCCTTTCTATATAAATCATTATGGGGATAAGAATTAGTAACAAACTGGTTGTCTGCAACTTTTGGTGTTGAGGTGAAAGGAGGAATCTTTTTATTGATTATCTCTGAAGGTTTTGGTTCTACAACACTTCCGAAGACCAAAGAGAGTTCCGGTACAGATGGGTGTATTCTAGTCGCCTGTATAGAAAACATAAAAAAAAAAAAAAATTTCAGCATTCTGGCCAGCCAAAAAACATTAAAGGATAAGTTGTAACATGTTACACCAGGGCTTGACAAATTTGCTTGGAATCTGGGAGCCAGCTAAAAAAGTTAGGAGCCAAGAACGCGCCCTGTCCCGCCGAGCTCGCGCGCAGAAGCGAACGCATACATGAGTAGCGCCCGCATATGAAAGCGGTGTTCAAACCACACATGTGAAGTATCGCCGTGATCGGTAGATCGAGAGCAATAATTCTAGTCCTAGACCTCCTCTGTAACTCAAAACATGCAACCTGTAGAATTTTTTAAACGTCGCCAATGGAGATTTTAAAGGGTAAAAGTTAGTCACCATTCCACGAGTGGACGCAATTTTGAAGCGTGACATGTTGGGTATCAATTTACTGAGCGTAACATTATCTTTCACAATATAAAAAAAAAAAATTGGGCTAACTTTTTTTTTTTTTTATAAAAAAATAAGACAGTAAAGTATTTTTTCCCAAAAAAGTGCGCTTGTAAGACCGCTGCGCAAATACGGTGTGACAGAAAGTATTGCAACGACCGCCATTTTATTCTCTAGGGTGTTAGAATAAAAAAAATATATATAATGTTTGGGGGTTATAATTAGAGGGAAGGAGATGGCAGTGAAAACAGGCAGGGAAACTTCATTAGCATTGCTGCTTGTCCTGTCATACCAACGGCCACCACAAGATGGCGCTATATCACAGAAGGAAGCATAGGCCTGCAGAAGGCCGCAAAGCCGCGGCCTCAATTACGGGCCGGCGCGGAGGGGGGGCACGGAGACACAGGATACCCCAGCTGTGCTGCCCCAGGCGCCAGGTCGCTAATTCTAGTCGCAATGGCGCCCGAGGTTTGTCGAGCCCTGTGTTACACCCATATTCAGAATGGAACATATAACAAACGGACTGGCCCCCGCTCACCCGATTTAACGGCTAGTGGGGATCTTCTCCACCCCAGCCGTCACAATTTATTTTTAAAAATGTGGCAGAGCGGGGCTCTGCCCACCTGGCCGCGTCACTCATTCACAGTGCTCCGAATTGAAAACTACAAGGTCCAGCAGCCTTTCCGTGTGTCGGCTTGAAGTTTTTAATGAACTACAACAAGCGCTGTGGTAGTTCATTCTCTTCCTCTGATTGTATCTGTGGGATGTACATGCACACAGCTACACCAACAGATCTGCAGGAGACCTGCATGGCACCAGCTATCTGCCGATTGCTGGTGCAATGGTTTAGAGGCTCCAGAAACGAAATAAAATAAATGCACATTTTTTTCCCTGCAAAAAAATGTGCATAAAATATAAAAAGATAGCGTTAGTGTTTTTTTCCCCTTTTTTATTAATTAAAGTGTAATTTTTTTATTCTCTATGGTTTCAGAAAAATAAATAAAAAAGAAAATATATAATATTTGGGGGTTACAAGTAATATTCTAGCAAACAATCAATAACACACCTATGATATAAACGTGTAAACAAAAAGTGCTAGCAAAGGCCTGGGGGGACAAGTGGTTAAAGCGGAGGTCCAGCTGTGTAAAAAAATAAATAAATAAATTAAAAGTCAGCAGCTACAAACACTGTAGCTGCTGACTTTTAATAAGCACACTTACCTGTCCAGGGTGCCCGCGATGTCAGCCGTCCGAGGCTGATCCATCCATCAGATCGTGTGCCGGCGCCGCCATCCTCACTAATGGAAACAGGCAGTGAAGCCTTGCAGCTTTACTGCCCGTTTCCTACTGCGCATGCACGAGTCGCTTTGTGAATGGGCAGCTGTCTTCTGGGACACCTACAGGTCCCAGAACACAGCGCACCCCATTTCCCAGGAGGCAACGTTATGAGGAGAAGAGAGATCTGCCTAGCAACAGCCATTTCCGGTAAGTATAAAAAAAATCTAATTTTTTGGAGCCTTTTTTTAGGGTGGACCTCCGCTTTATGTATGTTTTATAACCTACCTGCTGAAATGAAGGATGAGGGTGAGGCGAAGGCCTAGGAGAGAAATCCTCATCTTCTACTCCAGAATCATGGTCGCTTACTGATAACTTAGTGGGAGATGCATGCTGTTTATTTCTGGAAGAGAATATCAAGTAACCATAAGAATTTGGAACAAACACTAAAAACAGGACCAGCATCAAAACACATTTTACACATGCCATAGTAAAGAAATTAAGAAATGGAAGCCATGTTGTGTGTATGTACTGAAGGAAACTTACGCAGCTTCAGAAACAGTCTTGGAAACTTCATTAAGCAGATATGCTTCTGAATTCTGACTCTCAGTAGTGAGCTCAAACGACAAGGGTGACCGTTTAGAAGATTCCACATTCTGAAATAAACACAAGCTTCAGAAATACTGCACAATAAACAGATTACAAGGAGAAAGATGATGGCAGTAAAAACTCACTTGGAAAAGATGTAAAGATTCTTCACAGGTCAGCAACTGGTAGCCAAGAGGATCGTGGCCAATGCATGGAACACACTCATAGAACTCGGGCTCCTTGTGGGTCAGTGAATAGAGAACGATGAGGAAACTGCCAGACTCCGACAACACCCTGGAAAGACAGGTAGACATTGGGAGTTATTTTTCCAAGTTATAATTTCTGTCTATATTAAAACGAAAGCAAGAAACTGATCTGCATGAATTTAAAACAAATCTATCAAGCTTGCCTGTGCTTCTGCTCTTAAATTATAGATCTAGAACAAATATGCAAGTCCCCCTGACAACCTCTATGTCTCTACTGTGATCTGCAGCGACTCCGGGTTGGTTTGAGGTTCCACAGCACACAGTGTCAAATAGTATTGGAGCACAGAGCTGGGGCATCAGCGGTAAAGCGCCCCTAGTTTTAGCGATGCTTTTCGGCCGCTAGCGGAGTTAAAAGCGCCCGCAAAGCACCGCTGCACTTTACAGGCACTGCCCATTTATTTCAATGGGCAAGGGCGCTTTAGGAGCAGTGTATACACCGCTCCTAAAGCGCCTCAAAGATGCTCCTTGCAGGACTCTAAACGTCCTGCCAACGCACCGCTCCAGTGTGAAAGTCCAAGTGCTTTCACACTGGAGTGACAGGAGAGGCGCTTTACAGGTGCCATTTTTAGGACTATAGCGCCTCAGTGTGAAAGAAGCCTAAAGCCCCTTTCACACAGGGGCCTCCGTCTTGCGGATTCTGCTCGCTCAGTCGGGGGATTGCATTTATTTCTTAAATAAATGTGTAAAAGATTTTACACTATAGTCCATTCCTTTTTTTATCTATGGGGACCTTGGTTTCTGACATTGTGAGCCGCCGACCTCCCGGTTGAGACGCCTTCGCAGTAGACGCTGTAAGCCCCCTACCCCTAGCTGGGGAATAGCCACAGGCGTTCTCTGATTCCCTGTGAGAAGGGATCCATCTCTTTTGGTAAGAGGCAGTCATTTTATTGGTGGAGGCTGTTCTACACAAACACTCGCTCTTGGTGTTTATTTTGGTCTGGAATTCAGCTGCACGGTGGAGGATTATCAATTATTCCATACACCTATTTGCATGAACTTTGTTCCTTAAATCATATTTTTGTATATGAATTAACTTTATCAGCGATTTTTTACCATAGTTTTTTTTAGATTTATATCACTGTTATATATAGGTCACTTTTTTGGTGTTTATTCACTGTGTGAGCTGTTGTGCTCATGTATGTACTTTCAATTTAATATCGGATCTCATTTGTTCATTATAATCATTTGTTACTTTAGGTGTCACGTTCACTTTAGCGCAACTCTTTTTTTCTTTTCTTTTTTTTTTATTACATGGCTTGGTGTTGTATAACACTTATTGTTGCAGCTTTAGTTAGGAGGTCCATTAGCGCAGTTTTCTTTTTTCACTCCACCTGAAAAACTGACAGGCGGATCCTGTTAGGAAAGCCCATGTGAAAAAGACCCTAAACCTGCTCCTTTCATAGAGTAATCCTCCAATTCTTTTTTACCTCAAAAGGTTTCTTTAGGGAATAGCCCTGGCATGTTTTAACCAATGGAAGCATTCTACTAAAACTTATCCAAGTCTGCTTGGGTTGCAGGATAAAAGGTTCCAAAGTACTTAGAGGAGCTGCAGTCTAATTTTTCTAAATTAAAAGCAGCTACAAAAACTGCAGCTGCTGACTTTTAATAAAAACGGATACTAACAAGTCCCAGGATCCAGTGCTGTGCTCAACTGAACTCTTTGTTTCACTGGTCTTCGGTCCACGGTGGCGGCATCATAACTGTGGGCACGTGGCTGTGACAGCTTGCGGCTTCACAACTGGGTGCCCACTGCGCATTGTGAATGGTCCCCGCAGTCATCTGGGACCTCCGACATGCCCCAAAAAACTGCGGGGAGGGAGAAGAACTTCAGCGGAAGTGGGAACGGGTACCTATCAAAAACAGGGTACTTTCTCTACCCCATAAAAGAGTTCCCCTTTTGGGTAAAACTCCACCAAGTTTTATGCCCCTGTATATCTCCCGCTTCTGGTAGGTACACAGCCCAAGATCGGCACATCATTGATTATAGCGAGAGGTGCCGCTGGGAGGCTGCATAGAAACCAGACAGATATGTAGCAGGCCAAGTTTAAAGTAGCGCTCTCCGGGGTAGATAGGTTTTTAAGTTGTGTCAGTGACACCAAAGTACATCTAGAATTTACACCTTACATCGTCTAAGGGGCTGTGCCGATAGGCTTGGTGCGTTTTACACTCCTATACAAGTCTATGGGAGTGTAAAACCTACCTAAAAGCAGTTCAAATGCTGGCCTTTCATTGAATTCAGAAGCATCTCTAACAGATGCCATTGATACAGGTCCTACTAACCAGGATTATGCCAAAGCAGCACTGAATAATAAAAAATTGCCTTCTTTATACATTTTAATTTGAAAAAAAAAATAAAATAAATAACCACAAACAAATTTAGGTATCTTGGGGCATCTCTTTATGCTGAATTCCAGTGAATCTTATTTTAACTTACATGGGGACACTCATATACAGATTAGTATAATGCTTTTTGGGCTTGCCTCAAGATCAAGCAATTTAAAAGGTAAGCTATGCCAACTTGCACCTAGTCAAAGCTTACCCCCAACACCTGAACTTTTTGGAAAGTTCAACTTCCCTGGTACTCCGATTAATAAAGGCTGCAAACAACTCCTCATTATCTTTTGCATCTAAAAAGCCGATTTTCATAAGTGGATTTTTATTCTGAGGAAGGCACAAGATAGGTGGTACATGGTACAAGACAGTTTGCATGTTTATTTTGCCAAAATACTCTTCCTTTCTCCTAGTAATTGTTTTTGCTGCCTGAGGTACATAATTCTACTTTCTGTAAGATGCTCAGACTTGAGTCAGGTGGTGAGAATGTAATTGCAACACACAGGAGTTAGATTATCAGTGGCTGCCCAATGTCAAAAAAAAATAAAAAATAGAACCTGTCAGACAAGCTGAGAGTGAGCCTGTATCTACCTGCCCTGGAGGAGAGCAAACTAGATGTATGCCTGGAATAATGTGATTAGTGAAATAAGTAAGCTGTGCATACTTGAACAAGAGAATCTCCCCTCCCCCAGCTGTCCTGCGAGTTTAATTTTAAATAAAAAGTATTGCTTTATTACATGACCATTACATTTTAAAATACATAATGCCAGAAGAATTCCCTCCTCAGCCACAGAATAAATAGAACAAGACTAATTTTAGTTGATGCATATGGAGAAAATATGGAAAGTGTGTGGGGAAAAAAAAAAAAAAAAAAAAAAAAAAAAAGAAGAAGTGCCTAAAAGTTTTGAAAATGACACAAATATTAATTTTCACAGACTGCAGTTAATTACGCTGTGGGTTTGGGGCACCACCAGTGCAGAGCTTGCTCAGGAATGGCAGCAGGCAGGTGTGAGAACATCGGCATATACAGTGAGAAGACTGAGGATGGCCTAGTGTCAGGGGCAGCAAAGAAGTCCCTTCTCTCCAGAAAAAACATCAGGGACAGACTGATATTCTGCAAAAAAGGTAGAGATTGGACTTCTGAGGACTGGGATAAAGTCATTATCTCAGATGGATCCCCCTTCGACTGTGGCATCGGGAAAAAACCTTGTCCGGAGAAGAAAAGGTGAGCGCTAGAGCTGCACGATTCTGGGAAAAAAAAAAAAGAATCGCGATTCTTTTGCTTAGAATACAGATCACGATTCTCTTCACGATTATCAAAAAATGCCTGGCAGCTGGCATCAGATCAATGCTGGTGCGCACTCACAGCGGTGTTTCCCAGCCGAGTAATGTGGTACCACCCACGACCAGGCATCCTCTCTGCTGACTGACGTCAGTTCCGATATCGGCACCATTTGCGCTCCACGGTTGTTCCGCGGCTTCTCCTCCGGGCCAGGCTACATCCCGAAAAATCGAGCTAATCCAGGTTGGAGATCGCGGGGGTGTGGGGGTGAATATACGATTAATCGTGCAGCTTTAGTGAGCGCTACCATCAATCCTGTCATGCCAACACTAAAGCATCCTGAGACCATTCCATGTGTGGGGGTAGCTGCTCACAAATTTTGCCTAAGAACACAGCCATTAAGAAAGAATGGTACAAAAACATCCTCCGAGAGCAACTTCTCCCAAACCTCCAAGAACAGTTTGGTGATGAACAATGTCTTTTGCAGCAGGATGGAGAACCTTCCATAAGGCAGAAGTGATAAACTAAGTGGTTTGGGGACCAAAACATCAACATTTTTGGTCCATGGCCAGGAATCTCCACTAGCCTTAATTCCATTAAGAACTTGTGGTCAAGCCCCAGGAGGTGGGTAAACGAAACCCCCCCCCACAAATTCTGACAAACTACAAGCATCGATTATGTAAGAATGAGCTGCTATCAGTCAGGACGTGGCCCAAAAGTTAATTGACAGCATGCCAGGGGGAATTACAGTGGTCATCAAAAACAAGGGTCAACACTGCAAATATTGACCCTTTGCATAAAAACTTAATGTATTTGTCAATAAAAGCCTTTGACACTTAGGCTCCATGTACACAGAAGCTCAAAAACGGTCGTTTTGAACACCAGATTTCTGGCAGAAAAAGCGGCTTTAAAATATAGCTTTTATCAGCGTTGTTTACTAGCGTTTTTCAGTGTTAGCGTTTTTTAGCTTTGTTTTTTTTTCAACGGATCAAAAAACACTAAAAAACGCTGGCGACCTGCGTTTGAGCGTTTTTTTCCCGCCAAAAAACGGCACTTCGAAAGCGAATTTCTTGCGTTCAGAAAAAAGCCTATCAACTCCACTGCTCATTAACGCTAAAAAACGTCCATGTGTACATGAACACATAGGCTAACAGAGTGCAGTTAATGGGCTTTTTAAAAAAAAAACAAACACTGAAGTACTAGACTTTGTGAAAATTAATATGCGTCACTCAAAACTTTTGTCAACGGGCGCGCGTACACACACACACTAAGTGATACTTTGCAAAAACAAAATTTTCCCCACTGCCGATTAGATTGGATTCCATCAGCTACTGGGCAACAGATTGTTTAGAAGGAACATAATGCACCCAAAGAGGGTGAAAATGTTCCTATGAAACGTATACATACACCTCCATTACATAGATGTACAGAAAAACAGTGTTTGAATCCCAAATCTAAAAAACACAAAAAAAAAAAAAAAATAAACAAAAACACACACCCCAACACCATCTAGAAAATGATCACAAAATTCACAGAAAAATGGTCAAAGTCCAACTATTCGTCTTTTGCCATTTGGAAAGATACTTTGTGCAATAAACCTTGGACCAACTTGGTCCAATGAATATTATTATTATCATTATTATTATTATTAATAAATGTCTGTGGGAACCTTAAGCCTGGAAAAATACAAAGAAGCCACCAAGCGGCACTTACCTTTCCTTAATTGACGAGCTGAACATGTAGCGCAGACAGCTGGCCCAAACCTGTGGACTGTGGATGTGTGTAATCCCGCTCAGCCAGCTGTTTAGAGGAAACACAGAAAACGATCTGTAATTCGAAATGTAAAATGTACTTATATCAAGTGTCTATCTACACCTGAGAGAACATGCCAGTGTCAAATAACAGAACCCATAGTTAAAAGGAATGTGAACTACAAGGCTCTGTTATCTGCAACAACTATGCCCTAGGTTGATAGAAAAGTCATGCTTGGACAAAGTCAGTCAATTAAATAAGAGAAAAATTAAATCCTTTAAAAGCAAACCTGAACAACTTAATATGCGTTTGTAGATTGTTCCGATTCCAATCCTTTTTAAACACCTTAATATTTACAATGACAGGTCTGACAGCATGGAGGGGTTTTGTTTTGACAAGACAATGAAGATACATGGACAATAGTCCTCCCTTTCCTAATAGAGAACCCAAACACCAGAATTTCTATCATTCAGGACTCAAACTGAGTCATGGACAGGTTTGTGATGGGTCACCACATGAATGGGTGGTAAATGTAGTGCACAATCAGTGGCGAGTGACATAGCAAACTTTATGCTTTAAATCTGAGATGTAGCCCATAAACAATGCATCTAATGCACCCGTAATGTTCTGCTTACAACACCATCACTCTGCTGAAATACTGGATTTAATAAAACTGACCATGCAGACATGTATGGTAGAATAGTGTGCGTCAAAAGGAAGGCGGTGCTTGTAATCCAAAGCACTTTTATATCAAAGAGAATTTCCGCATAAGAAATAATGGAAACTCAGATGATTCGTTCCACAACCATTTATTCATAAGTCCTTCAGTTTATAGTCCATATAAAAAGATTATAGCAATGTGATAGGTTGTGTAACCATAAAATGTCCATCCACAAATGGAAGCCTCCACAAGGGGATTAGAAGCAAAATCCATCAGGAGCTACAGAGTATAAAAGAGAAGAGAGGCGCCTCTAAGTGTAGCAATATGTTGTACCTTCATTAAATGTAACCATATTGCTACACTTAGGAGGCGCCCCTCTTCTTTTATACTTTCTTTTTACAGGAGCCTGCAAAGCATTGGACACACAATCTGTTGATTTTGGGTGCAACGTCAGTCTCCTGAACACACTTCCTTTAGTTCTCTGCCTGTACCATGGTATGGCTTTTGATTAGAATGCGTTACCATGAGTGGACTATGAGTGTGCGGATTACTCCTAAAAGGTGAACTCGGCCTTTAAAAAAAAAAACAAATACCTTGACCAGGTTTATCAACAACTATTAATTATATTGGTCACATGACTTCTTTGCTTGTAATGTCCACAATGTCAGTACCATGATCCCTTTGGTTGTAGACCAAAATTATTATTTGTTAAGTGTATGTAGAATGCAACCCTTACATAACATTTTGTTTTTATTTAAAAAACCAAAAACACACAAATAGTTATAGTAATAAAACTCACATTCCGACAAGTGGAAGTGTATAAGCCTTTGGATCAGACTCTAGGACTAGAAGTAGTTTCCGAGTTTGGTCCATCGTCAAATATCTATTTACAGAGAAGAGAAAAAAAAAAAAGACAAAAAAAAAAAAAAAAAAATAATATTCAAATTCAGCAAGATTACATCTCCATTAACTCTGGCCTATGGATGTCCTGGTTTCTTCAGAGATCATAAAAAGCAGAAAAAAAAAACAAAACACACACTGGTAGGTTCATTTACTTTCTTTAAAACAAGCGCTTCTGAATGTACTAGTGCTGTAGCAAGATTAAAATACTGGTAAAAAAAAAAAAAAAAAAAAAATGGGCAACGCAAATTAATAGAATACGCACATATATTTTCCCTCACCACAACAAAGATATTGCTATAACTGGGAAAGGATTCATGGGTAAGATTTTGCCATCAAATATTTCAATGAAACTTATGCAAATAAATGTATATATATATATATATATATATATATATATATATATATATATATATATATATATATATATATATACATATATACACACACACACATATATATATATACACACACTTATTAAAAACATGCATTACATTCTAGCAAGATGGACATATAATCAAAGACCCCCCCCCCCCCCCCCCCCGTTTAAAACTGAAACAGTGCTGGGTACGTACTGTAAATACGTCCCTTTAAAAGTTTGTTTGCTATTGCACTTGCTGCAGATGCATTCAATTTAGACTACATCAAGTGTTTGCCAAATAGAAACAAACAGACGCTTTAAAAACACTTTGTCGCCACAGTCAAAAGGACAAGCATTTGTAGAAAGACACAAGTTATATTTAGATTTTTTATTAAAGAACACTCAGAATAAAAGAAGCTTACCCGCATTTGTGTGTTCCTTGAAGCTGTGCAATATTATTGTGACTGCTCAGGTTCCTGGCTAGGGCCGTGGGTATAATTGGGACGGGCTTTATGGGAGTACTTTCAAATGAATTCGCTACTGTCACAGCCGCCCAGCGAAGATCAAAGTGAAGATTGTCCATGTTCTCCCAGTAAGTGATATGAGCTCTCACAGTGAGCAATTTTGAAAGATCCAAGGCTTCTTTGCAGTGGAGATGGCTCTGCAGACCCTTAAAACAAAAATATGAGAACTGCTTTTTCATCTGCAAAACAATACAATTAGAGGCTGACGGCGGTAATTTCCAGCTCCTTCCTCCTACTTGACATTCTGAAAAGACTAGATCTGCTTTGTACGTGGAATGTAGAGACGCAAGGAGAGAAGGGTAGAAAATGTTCCTCAAGAAGACAAACAGAAAATCACCATAATAACTCAGTAAATATATTCACAATCCATTTATTTGTTCCATGAGGATTTTTCCCAACAGAGCATATTAATGAAATATTATTCCAGAGGCAAATAGCTGTGCATCAGTGAAATTCTAATCAGAGATGATCACGAAGAGCTGGAAAAATTGCAATTAATCTCCAAAAAAAAAAAAAGAAGGAGAACTACACTTTTAATATGAACGGGAATATTATTCTGCTGGGGACAATGACATGGCCAAATCCCCAGCTCTCAAAATGACAGCCTGGAGTCACTGTTTGACAGTGTTTAACCCCTTCGTGACAAAGGTAAAATAAAACAACACCTGAACAGAGTTTTGCACGGTTGAAGTGAGTTAGTAAAACTGTACAGGTGAATTATCTCTTGTTTTTTCAGGACAAATTGGGCTTTCATTTGGTGGTAAATAGGAAATGGATATCTCCTCTTTTTATTATCAAAAAAAAAAAAAAAACCCCTGTTCAAAAATAAATGTATTTTTTTTATTAAAATGTGTATATATATATATATATATATATATATATATATATATATATATATATATATATATATATACACATACACACACACATATATTATACACACACACACTGAATATTTCTTGCTATTACCATGACCTACCACCAAAGAACCACCTAAAACGAATTCACCTGCTCTTGACGATCGCAGCTAAACCACACACGTGCGTACCCATAGTAGGGCCCAGAAGCAATTGTAAACATTTAGTTTTTTTTATCCAAGCTAAAACACACTGACACTAATTACAAAATGCTGTTTTGTTTTTTAACCCTACCTAAAACCTAATGAAGGTAAAAAACCTGTACTACTTCCCCCACAGTTCCCTCTCGATCCAGCCTTGGCTGTCCCGGGTCTCTAGCTCCTCATTGGGTGGGACACAGAAGCAGGAGCCACTGGCTCACAATGCTGATCAATCACAGCCAGTGAGGAGAGAGTGGGGGCGCGACAGAACCACGGCTCTATGTGTCTTATGCACGCACAGAGTAAAGCTCGGGAGCGAGCACGCACTAGTGCCCCCATAACAAGGGGAAGGAGCCAGAAGCACCAGCGGGGGACCCAAGAAGAAGAGGATCAGGGCTGCTCTGTGCAAAACCATTGCACAGAGCAGGCATGACAATTTTTTTTCTTCAGAATCACTTTATAACCTAGTTCACCCTAATCAGTCCTAAATACCCCATTCTTCCCCCTAGTATTTTACTGCCGGTTTTCTGTTTATTTCTATTTTTCGAAGTAATAATTTTTAAAAACTCTCGTTTTTATTCATGTATTGCATTAAACAGGCACAAAATTGACTAAAAAAACCTCAACGATTAAAATCTTTGCATTGGTTTGTACCAGAATGATTAAACAGGACAAAATATAAAATAAAATGTATACTTTTTATCTTTAGGCCCCTTTCACACTTGTACGATTTGGGACTGCAAAGTAGCATGACAAGTAGTTTCCCATGATTTCCAATGATTACCATTCATATTAGTACAACTTCAAGTCGTGCCAACTTCAAAGTAGTCCCTGCACCACTTTGGTCAGACTTTGATGCAAGGCCAGATTCATAGACCTCAAGTCTCACTTAAATCACTGCAAAATTGCGTCAAAATCACAGCCGCGAAATCACAGTAAAATAGCGCGACTTTGAAGTCATGGTAGTGTGAAAGAGGCCTTAGTAACACCAACTTTCTTTTACAAATGCTGATTAAAGCATTAAATGCCTTTTTTCCTGTATGTAATGTTTTTTTTGTCTATGGATTGCATAAAATTATTTTGTCAAGACAACATCACCAAAAGAGCAGTTAAAATCCAACAGCTGAATAAATATTAGGCTCCTATTTATTCACGAACAGTTTACTATGCATCAGTAATGAATGAACACAGGAGCAATTTACAGTCTCATATCTGCTGCCTTTTGCCTTATGACACAGCAGAATATTACAAGGAACGTAAGGTAGAATAGGAAGATATCAGCAAACTAAAGCCCCATACACACCATTAGATTTTCTGCAGATTTGTGTCTTCAGATTTACCAAAACCATGTAATATGAGGTCAAACCTTTGGGCTCTGTTCACACCTATGCAAATTGGATGCAGGCTTTCAACGCATCCAATTCGTATGACATTTTAAAATACAGGCATACCCCACTTTAAGTACACTCACGAGTAAGGACATACCCGCGAGTGTATGTAAAGTGCCTCACAAGTACTGTACAGACATTTTGCAGCCGCAGTAGAAGGAGCTGAAGCTCCGAGAGCATAGCCCGCCCTGTTCCAGTGTGCCCCTGAGACCCCCACTACAGCCTCTGAGACCCCCACTACAGCCCCTGACCCCCCACTACACCCTAGAAGTGAAAAAAGGTATTGTTTCACTTTAAGTACATTTTCGTTTTACATACATGCTCTGGTCCCATTGTGTACTTAAAAGTGGGGTATGCCTGTACCTTACTTTGAACCAGGCTGGTTCACATATCTGTGGGGCAGTCGCACTGCGCATTGCCGAAAAGATGTGCGCGTTTTCTAGGCGTTGCATTCTGGCTCAGGTGCAAATTCAGACCCATTATCTTCTATGGGCACGCATCTGATTCACAGATGCATTCCGTTGTGAACAGGCATTCTCTCCCCCTGCTCACTACACCTCCCCCCCTCTCCCTGCTCATCTGATCCGCAGCTATAATGCAGAGGAAGCGCTTAACAGCTGGTTCTCTTCGCACATAGGAAAAAAACAAATAGAAAAGCGCCTCCAAGTACAACGTTTAACCACTTGATGTACGTCGACAGAATGGCACGGACAGGACAAGGGCGTACAGGTACGTCCCCTTTAAGAATCTGTCCGTGGGTGGCGCACGGCGGCACGCTTGCGACCTGGTCCTAAGCTCCGTGCCCGCGATCGGGTCACAGATCTGAAGAACGGGGAGAGGGAAGTGTAAACAAACCTTTCCCCGTTCTTCCTAGTGGCAGTGTCACCGATAGTCTGTTCCCTGTCATAGGGAACGACGATCAGTGACGTCACACGCCAAGCCATGCCCCACTTCAGGTAGAATCACTCAATAGGTCACACTTAACCCCTACTTAACCTACAGGTTAAACCCTTCACTGCAAGTGTAATTTTCACAGTAATCAGTGCATTTTTATAGCACTGATCGCTGTAAAAATGACAATGGTCCCAAAAATGTGTCCGGTGTCTCCGCCATGCCGCAGTCACAAAATTATTTTTTTTTAAATTTGCTGATCGTCGCCATTACTAGTAAAACAAATATTATTAATAATGCCACAAAACTATCCCCTATTTTGTAGATACTATAACTTTTGCGCAAACCAGACAGACGCTTATTGCGTTTTATTTTAACCAAAAATATGTAGAAGAATACGCATCGGCCTAAACTGAGGAAATAAATTGTTTCTTTATATATTTTTTGGGGATATTTATTAATTATAGCAAAAAGTAATAAATATGTAATTTTTTTTCAAAATTGTCACGATTTTTGTTTATAGCGCAAAAAATAAAAACCGCAGAGGTGATCAAATACCACCAAAAGAAAGCTCCATTTGTGGGGGAAAAAAAAAGGACGTCAATTTTGTTTGGGAGCCACGTCGCACGACCGCGCAATTGTCAGTTAAATCGACGCAGTGCCGAATCGCAAAAAGGGGCCTGGTCTTTAACCAGCCAAAATGGCCTGGGGCTGAAGTGGTTACTGTATGGTACAATAAATTTATCCAACACTTACATTTAAGTACAGATGTGCTCGTATGGGGTCAACTGGTGGTAGATCCAGGGTCCTTTAGCATGTCCAGAAACATCCCATGTCACGGCTATGAGAGCCGCAAGGAGCCGGAGTGGAAGCCGGCTGTATCCGTCAGTGGAGATGGTGACCGTCAGTTCGTGTAACAGCGTGCGACGTCAGCTGGATCAGGTAAACATGGGGAAACACTATCCTCGTGTTTACCAGGTATGCAATCTTGTAAATCTGAAGACAAAAATCTGCAGAAAATCCAATTGTGTCTATGGGGTCCAAGAAGGCATTCATGTTCTCAGGATGAGTCTTGCAGGTATATGACAGATTGTGCCTTAGCAGGCACTTGACTAGAGCTCAACGACTACTTTTTCTGTTTATATATTTTTTTTAATTAAGAACTGCAGTAGTTAAAGTGGATGTAAACCCAATTCATGAAATTTGAGCTGGGCACATATATCTGCAGTGTTTTGTTATCTCTCTTTTCAAAGTGCTATGTCCCGTAGCTCTCTCCTGAACCGTTCCTGTTATCAGCCTGATAGCTCCTGACAAATTCTTGGACACAGTAGATAGAAGCAGCCTGAAATTTGTGTCTGGGGAGGTTTCTATAAATAGATTAGCAGGGAGCTGGCCCTGTTACAAAACACCTCTGAGGAGTCTCTGCTATGAGAAGAGGTGTGCGCCTTTCCTCCAAATCAGCAATGTTAGCTATCTTGGCTGTATGCCCAGACATCACACTCTGTTAAAACGGAAGAGAAAAATTTCCTAACACGATCTGAACTTTCTAAACAGTATATAAATGTGAGGACAGCAGATATGGATGTAAAACCTACGTAGGGAGATTTGGTTCATCCCTGTGTATTCATCTGAGGCGGTTCACTTCACTGGGTGTATGGAGGGTTTATATCCACTTAATAGCAGTTACAGCAGGGCATTTTAGAACATATAGCAATTGTATAGTATTAAACTTCATAGAAAGAGTAAGGGGATAAGTTCTAACTTTGACATGAATACTTGTTCCAAATTAGTGACTAAAGACAGTACTAAAGCCAGGAGGTTCAGGAAAATAGCCTGACAACCAATTTCACAAAATACATTTTATAGAATACACACACACACACACACACACACACACACATATATATATACACACACACACACACACACACACACACACACACACACCGTATATACTAGAGTATAAGCCTACCCGAATATAAGCCGAGGCACCTAATTGTACGTCAAAAAAACGGGAAGACTTATTGACTCGAGTATAAGCCTAGGGTGTCCAACTACATGCCTCACTGTGCCCAATCTCCCTACGTGATCTCCGGCGCTGTGTGACTAGACTGACGTTTAACATGGGAGTCAATGGAAGGGGTGCCTGGCTTTGAAATATCAGTGCTCCCGGGGTCCAGAGAACCTAAGGCTGGCCAGGCGCACAAAATGTGAAGATGGACAAATGGAAACATGCTGAAAAACCTTGGCTTATACGGAAATTATTATTATTATTATTATTATTATTAATACAATGGGTTTCTATCAGGAAATATTAAAATATTACCTGGAAAGCATCCCAGATTTCACACAGAAAAAGAAAAAGCAAAGAAAATTAAATTTTTAAAGACCCAACTTGTAGAATTCAAGTCAGTATAATAACAAGAACATAAGTCTCAACAGGTGAAAACCAGAAGATGAAGTGGAAAAGGAAAAATTGCAGAATAAAATATACAAAATTGTCAATTTAAAATTCTCTCTGTGAGATGGGTGGAAGAAACAGCTTACCTTAAAAGACAACGCAAAGTCCTCTGGGGAATGCAAAGTGACATTAGCCGCAGACTCTCTGGTAGATACAGAGCAAGGAATCACAAAATCTCCAGGTAAGAGAGCAGAGGGAACCTTCCCTACAATGCCAGCTTTCTCTCGGCCAGGATCAAAGCGATCAATTGTCAAGGTTACACCTTCCTCATCTGATAGAAAACAAGGCAAAAAAAAAAAAAAAGGTATAATGATTTAGATGTGAGGATAGTTTTTATATATTTCATAACAGTTGTCTACCCTGGAATAACAAAAGTGAAATTTGCCATAACAACCAGATTCCAATTTTTAGTTTTCCATCTTGAAGACACACGATACGAAAATGGGAAGCAAAAATTTAATCCGAACGAACGATCTGCCGATTTTCGGATCGTTCGTACGGTGCTTTCGCCAGCAGATTCATATTTTTCTTACAACAAAAGCAGGATGTGCAGACCATTACATTTTTGTTGGATGTGAATGTCCAATTTTCATCTGAAAAAAAAAATCGTAAGCGCAAGACTACGCATACTACACATGAAAGAACACATACAAAACTAGTCAACACATTACGTCACTTCTGAAGTTGAATTCTGTCATACGAGAATTTTCGTATGATGGAGTAACCGCTTTACTTTCAACTAGCATGCAAAAAAATAATAAAATGGACAACCGTTTGTACGAAAATCTGATCGTGTGTACGAGGCTTAAGAGATATGCCATAGACAACTGTTCCCTATTAGCTCAGCTCATGTTTTTAAAAAACTGAAGCAGTGCTTGCACAATATACAGTTAACAGAGGAGGTGCAGACATATCCGTGATGAAGAATCCCTCTCCAGTGCTAGTTATGTGACCAAAGGGCAAAATATTGGTCTTGCCGAAAGATAAGGAAGGGAGTTTAAATCGGACATTTGACCAGGTCTGGCACAATTTCCACGCCCCAAGCATTTTTTGGCGGAGATCTCCTGACCAGTCTGGTCATTTGACTGCTACCAGGACATAAAGTCAAATTGATATTTTTCAAATAGTATTTACAGCAGATTTTCACCTATAAGGACTTACGGCCTATCCACCTCTCCGCTATCTGATGAGGGCTGTATTTTTTTTTTGTTCACTTTATTAAAGAAAAAAGTGCACCCCCCCCCCCCCCACAAATGACGTTCACTGTCCTCCATTTGCCTATTGGGATATTCGCATTACATGTCCCAGTAGGCAAAGTGTTTTATTCATCCACAAAGGTGGAGGGGGGCAGGCCATTGATGCATCATCAGGAGGCATGTTGGCTGAACCAGGAGAAGCTGGCAGACCTCCTGATGATCAATGTGGCGGCGCAGGACCCAGAGAACCATAGGATCTCAGCGGGACAATGCTGGACCCTCTAGGTGGGCGAATATCAGTAATGGAAGCAACAGACCACTCAGTAAAGGGGGTGGTCCCCCAATACTTACCCTGGGCCCCATCTCGATCGAGACAACAGTGGGAACCACTGCCAGCGAGTAGAGAGTGTTGGGGTGAGGCCTAGCAGCGACTGGTGAGTGAGCCTGCCGAGGTGCCCCCATAGCAAGCTGCTAGGAGAAAGCTGGGGGCAAGAGGGGAGGTGCCAGCAGGGAACCTGAGAAGAGGATCGAGGCTGCTCTATGCAAAACCACTGCACAGAGCAGGTAAGCACGACATGTTTGTTACACAAGCTCCTTGAGGGCAGGGACTGATGCGATTGTACATGTAAAAGCGAGCGCTGCGTAAATTGCCGGCGCTATACAAAGTACCTTAAAATCTATAGCTCTATATAATTTTTTATTTTTTTTAAATTCTACTTTTTGCGCAGCAATCCTCTGTCTTTTTTTCTATATTATGGTCCCTGGGAAGGACTAGATTGCTGGCATAGTATTCGTGGAGACCTTTCAGTGCACCTCACCCATTTAAAAATCATACATACATACAGGGCTTGACAAATTTGCTTGGAATCTAGGAGCGAGCTTAAAAAAAAAAAAAAAAAAAAAGTGAGGAGCCAGGACCGCGTGCAGAAGCGAAAGTATACGTGAGTAGCGCCCGCATATGGAAGCGGTGTTTAAGCCACACATGTGAGGTATCGCCGCGATTGGTAGAGCGAGAGAAATAATTCTAGTCCTAGGCCTCCTCTAACTCAAAACATGCAACCTGTGGAATTTTTTTAAAAAGTCGCCTATGGAGATTTTAAAGGGTAAAAGTTTGTCGCCATTCCACGAGCGTACGCAATTTTGAAGCGTGACATGTTGGGTATCAATTTACTCGGCGTAACACTATCTTTCACAATATAAAATAAATTGGGCTAACTTTACTGTTGTCCTATTTTTTATTAAAAAAAAAAAAAAAAAAAAGTGTATTTTTTCGCAAATACGGTGTGACAGAAAGTATTGCAACGACCGCCATTATATTCTCTAGGGTGTTAGAATAAAAAATATATATAATGTTTGGGGGTTCTAACTTCTAAGTAAAGGGAAGGCGATGAAAACAGGCAGGGAGCTCCATTAGCATTGCTGGTTGTCTTGTCATACCAACGGCCACCACAAGAGGGCGCCAGATTCCAGAAGGAACCATAGGACTGCAGAAGGCCGCGGCCCAGCGCGATCGTGAGTGGGGGTGCGCACGGAGACAGGGTACCCCAGCTGTGCCGCCACAGGTTGCTAATTCTAGTCGCAATTGCGACCTGGCGCCGGGGTTTGTCGAGCCCTGTGTGAGATAGAGAGATACACACACACACACACACACACACACACACACACACACACACACACAGTATCTCACAAAAGTGAGCGCACCCCTAACATTTTTTAATTTATATATCTTTTCATGTGACAACACTGGAGAAATGACACTTTGCTACAATGTAAAGTAGTGAGTGTACAGCTTGAATAACAGTGTACATTTGCTGTCCCCTAAAAATAACTCAACACACAGCCATTAATGTCTAAACCGCTGGCAACAAAAGTGAGTACATCCCTAAGTGAAAATGTCCAAATTGGGCCCAAAGTGTCAATATTTTGTGTGGCCACCATTATTTTCCAGCACTGCCTTAACCCTCTTGGGCATGGAGTTCACCAGAGCTTCACAGGTTGCCACTGGAGTTCTCTTCCCCCTCCTCCATGAGGACATCACAGAGCTGGCGGATGTTAGAGACCTTGCACTCCTCCATCTTCCATTTGAGGATGCCCCACAGATGCTCAATAGGGTTTAGGTCTGGAGACATGCTTGGCCAGTCCATCACCTTTACCCTCAGCTTCTTTAGCAAGGCAGTGCTCGTCTTGGAGGTGTGTTTGGGGTCGTTATGTTGGAATACT
This sequence comes from Rana muscosa, assembly GCA_029206835.1. Lineage (NCBI taxonomy): Eukaryota > Metazoa > Chordata > Amphibia > Anura > Ranidae > Rana > Rana muscosa. Next base: position 65,722,263 of record CM055120.1, read on the forward strand.
GCCCTGTGGCCCAGTCTGCTTCAGTATGTCACAGTACATGTTGACATTCATGGTTCCTCAATGAACTGGCCCCAGAACATGACACTCCCATCACCATAATTGACTGTAGGCAAGACACACTTGTCTTTGTACTCCTCACCTGGTTGCTGCCACACACACTTGACACCATCTGAACCAAATAAGTTTATCTTGGTCTCATCAGACCAAAGGACATGGTTCCAGTAATCCATGTCCTTAGTCTGCTTGTCTTCAGCAAACTGTTTGCGGGCTTTCTTGTGCATCAACTTTAGAAGCCATGCAGATCAATTTCTTGCAGTGTGCAGCGTATGGTCTGAGCACTGACAGGCTGATCCCCCCACCCCTTCAACCTTTGCAGCAATGCTGGCAGCACTCATACATCTTTTTCCCAAAGACAACCACTTGATGACGCTGAGCCCGTGCACTCAACTTCAACTTCTTTGGTTGACCATAGCGAGGCCTGCTCGGATTGAAACCTGTGCTGTTAAACTGCTGTATGGTCTTGGCCACCGTGCTGCAGCTGAGTTTAAGGGCCTTGGCAATCTTCTTATAGCCTAGGCCAGGGGTCTCAAACTGGCGGCCCTCCAGCTGTTGCAAAACTACAAGTCCCATGAGGCATTGCAAGGCTGACAGTTACAAGTATGACTCCCTCAGGCAGAGGCATGATGGGACTTGTAGTTTCCCAACAGCTGGAGGGCCACCAGTTTGAGACCCCTGGCCTAGGCCATCTTTATGTAGAGCAACAATTCCTTTTTTTCACATCCTCAGAGTTCGTTGCCATGAGGTGCCACGTTGAACTTCCGGTGACCAGTAGTCAGAGTGAGAGCGATAACAAATTTAACACCTTCTCCCCATTCACACCTGAGACCTTGTAACACTAACAAATCACATGACATCGGGGAGGGAAAATGGCCAATTGGCCCAATTTGGACATTCACGTAGGGGGTGTACTCACTTTTGTTGCCAGCGGTTTAGACATTAATGGCTGTGTGTCAAGTTATTTTGAGGGGACAGCAAATTTACACTGTTATAAGAGCTGTACACTCACTACTTTACATTGTAGCAAAGTGTAATTTCTTCAGTGTTGTCACATGAAAAGAAATACATTTTTTTTTTTTGTTACAAAAATGTGAGGGGTGTACTCACTTTTGTGAGATACTGTAGATATCTATCTAATCTAGATAGATTAGATAAAAAAAAAAAAAAAAAAAAACACGGAAACGATGCAATGTGTTGTATTGTCGGACGAAAACTATACTGATTAAACAAAAATCATACAATCTGGTATCATATGAGGAAAATAATTCTGCTTGTCCCTTCAGATATCGGATGAACTGTCGTGATCGGCTCTCTAAAGCGGTGCACTAATGATCAGATTATTGTACGATCGCTTCGAAAGCGGTATTTGTCGTCTGTTTTTTGGATCGTGTATACAGGGGCTTAAAGGGGTTGTAAACCTTTGTGATTTTTCACCTTAATGCATCCTATGCATTAAGGTAAAAAAAAAAAACACCTTGCAGTGTCCGGCCCCCCAGCCCCTCCATTTTACTTACCTAAAACCCCAAATTTCTGTGGGCGCGATCCCGCGTCGCTCTCCACACGGCTTCTCGGCTCTTCATTGGATAGATTGATAGCAGCGCAGCCATTGGCTCCCGCTGCTGTCAATCAAATCCAATGACGTGGAACGAGTCATACACTTGGCGGCTATGGACGCCGAGTGTATGACACAGGAGCGTGCCCGCAAGGTAACCCCCTCGGGAGAGAGCTTCCCAGGAGGAGGTTATCTATTGCGGGGAGGAGCCGTGAGAGCCACGGTGGGACCCCAAAACAGGAGGGAGGATCGGGGCCACTCCGCAAAACTGCACAGTGGAGGTAAGACATGTTATAAAAAAAAAAAAAAAAAAAAAAAAAAAAAAAACACCCTGAAACTTTAGTGTCACTTTAAGACTAGATACCAAGACAAATGTGATTCCAGGGCAGTTTTTTTAAAACAGCATTCAGGACTCAAAATGTTAATAAAAAGCCATACAAAATCAGAATAGTCGGTCCTAGGCATCCCTCTAGATATCATTGACTAATAATCAGCCAGTATGAGGGTAATGTGAAATAAAAAAAATATATACAATACAGCATCAACAGGAAGAATAAACCTACCATCATCCACAAAGAAAGATCCAAGTAAGAGGCAACAGAAAACTCTTCTCTCTGTCTTTGCGTGCCGGTAAGCGAGTCGTAAAGCTTTTTCAGAGAGCAACAAGTGAGGATTTCTGACAACGTAAACAAAGCAAAGATGTTATTGCTGTATTCATGATAAAGATTATAATACTTACAAGATATTATATTTTAAATAATTCCAGGCATAGACTTGTTATACATACAGAAGCTACATTTGTCCAATATAATACACATATATACACACACACACACACACAGCTACTTAAAAGTTCACCTTTACAAAAAAAAAAAAAAAAAAAAAAAAAAAAAAAAAAAAAAAAAACACAGGATTTTTATGACAGCTTACTTGTAAAATCCTTTTCTTGGAGTACACCACGGGACACAGAGCCAGTCAGTCATTACATAATGGGTAAAGGGTCACCAGTGGCGATTGGACACTGGCACAACCAATTGAAGACAGTTTCCCTCTATATAACCCCTCCCATCAGGAAGTACCTCAGTTTTGTAGCAAAGCGGTAAGGTTCCCATATGAAGGGGGGGGGGGGGGAACGACCTCTGTGTCCTGTGGTGTACTCCAATAAAAGGATTTTACAGGTAAGCGGTTATAAAAATCCTATTTTCTTTATCATACACCACAGGACACAGAGCCAGTCATTACATAATGGGATGTCCCAGAGCAATGCTCAATGAAGGGTGGGAGACACAGATCAAGCAGGCCGCTTACGGACAAGAAGCCCTATACCGCTGCCTGCAGCACACTACGCCCAAAGGCGGAATCCTCATGTCCTTTCACATCTATTTGATAGAATTTGGAAAATGTATGAACTGAAGACCAAGTTGCAGCTTTACAGACCCGAGTCATCGAAGCCTGGTGATGCACTGCCCATGAAGCACTTATTGCACTGGTAGAGTGCGCCTTAACAGAAAAAAAAAAAAAAAAAGAATCCTGTTCTTTAAACCATAAGCTTGAATAATTACTTGTCGAATCCACCTAGAGATGGTGGATTTCAATGTCGCTCGTCCCTTCTTGGGACCATCTGGCAAAAGAAACAAAACATCTGAGCGGTTGCCTGCAGATACACTTTTACTGCTCTCACTACATCCTAGAGAGTGCAATAATTTTTTCCCCCGCCGTTGTCTTTGTGACAAATTAAATAAGGCTCTTTACAAGAAAAAGCGCTGCTAACTCTGATACTCTTCTAGCAGAAGAAATCGCAATCAAAAAAGCCAATTTCCTGCTCAAAAGAATCAAAGGAATATGGCGGATAGGTTCAAAAGGTTGCTTTTGTAAGACTGACAATACCAAAATTCAAATCCCATGGGCACAAGGGAGACTTAACTGGCGGATTTATCCGCAGTACCCCCTGAATGAACGCCCGAACTAGGGAATGAGATGCCAGCGGTCTTTGAAAGAAGACTGATAGTACCATCAAGGGTCAAATATCGGCTCTAAGGGCTAATTTCATATCCACTCCTAAATGGCAAAAGGCGAGAATCCTACTTGACATACTTCTGAGGATTCCATCCTCTGGATTCACACCAGAAAACATATGCCTTCCAGACTGTATAGTAGATAAGCCTGGAGGCTGGCTTTCTAGTATTAATGAGTGTAGAAAGAACTGGACCAGAGACCCCTCGTTTCTTCAAAATGTGGGTTTCAGTAGCCAGACCGTCAAATTTAGCTTTTGGAAGGATGGAACACCGGACCCTGCGACAGCAGGTCGTGACGATGCGGACACTTCCAAGGCCTTCCTACCGCCATCTATATGATCTCAGCATACCATGGTCTCCTGGGCCAATTTGGGGCCACTAGGATTACTGGTATTCCTTACTTCTTGATCCTGCAAAGTAGCCTTTGTAAGAGAGGGATCGGAGGAAATGCAAAGATCAGTGAGAACTGATAAAAGGGAATTATTAGAGCATCTGTTCCGTACCAGAGGATCTCTCGTCCTGAACACAAAGTTGTCCAACTTCTTGTTGAACCTGGAAGCTAGCGGGTCTACATCTGGGGTCCCCCATCTCTGGCATATGGCCTGAAAGACATTGGGGTGGAGAGACTACTCTCCTGGCGACAGCTTCTGGCGACTCAGATAGTCCGCTTGCCAATTTTCTACCCCTGGGATGAAGATTGCAGAAAGACAAGGAACATGATCTTCTGCCCATGCCAGGATCCGAATCACCACCTTCTGAGCACCCCGACTGCGGGTGCCTCCTTGGTGATTGATGTAAGCTACTACAGTAGCATTGTCAGATTGAATCCGAACAGGGTGGCCCTGTAACCTGTGTGTCCAGGTTCTGAGGGCTAGATATACTGCCCGAATCTCCAGTATGTTGATGGGCGGGCTCTTTTCGGTCTTGGCCCAGGTTCCCTGGGCTGAAGCTTCTTCCAATACTGCTCCCCAGCCCAACAGGCTGCAATCCGTAGACACCACCTTCCAGGTGACTGGGAGAAAGGATCTTCCTTTCTGCAAGTTTTTGGTCTTTAACCACCAGCTGAAGCTTTGGCGCACCTGTGGAGACAGGCGCATGGGTAAATCCAGAGCTTGGATCTTCCTGTTCCAGGCAGCTAAGATACTGCCTTGAAGTAGTCTCGAATGAAACTGGGCGTAAGGGCCAGCCTTTGAATGAGGCCACCATCTTCCCTAATAGCCTCATACAAAAGGCGAATAGACGGCCCCTTCTTTGCCTTGACCATGTGGATCAGGTCCTTTAAAGACTTGATCTTTGGCTCTGGCAGGAATACCCTGCTTTAGGCTGTGTCTATGATCATGCCCAAATACTCTACCCTTCTTCAGGCTTGTAGAGAGGACTTCTGTAGGTTTACAATACCTCCTAAATGCTTCAGGTACTTTACTGTAGTGAGCACAGCGTCATCTAATCCTGCCACTGACTGATCTATCACAAGTAGATCGTCTAGATAGGCTGTTACCGCTATGCCTTGTGCCCTCAGATTTGCCAACAGAGGGGCTAGCACCTTTGTAAATACTCTGGGTGCGGTAGCCACACCAAAGGGCAGAGCCACAAACTGGAAGTGGCGATGTTCTACCGCAAATCTTAGGAATTTTTGGTGAGCGGGACGGATAGGCACATGTAAATATGCGACCTTGATGTCTATAGACGCCATGAATTCTCCGCCTTGTAGGGTGGCGACCACGGATCGAATAGTTTCCATTCGGAAATGGCGAATGTTCAGAAACTTATTTAGAGATCTTAGATCCAGGATGGGTCTGACGTCTCCGTTTGGTCTTGGAATCACAAAGAGGTTTGAATAAAAACCTGAACCTTGCTCTTTTAGGGGTACGTCTGTGATCACCCCTTGAGACAGCAATTGATCCAAACCTTTGAAGAAGGATCCTCTTTTTAGTGAATCTTTGGAAAGCCTTGAGCTTCGGAACTGAGATGGGATTTCTCGAAAATCCAGTTTGTACCCTAAGGATACTACCCATTTGTCTTGATTTCTGTCTGCCATGCCGCTGAAAACTGCCGAAGCCGTCATCCCACTCGGCCGAGCGGGGGCGCCTCTTCACAAAGAGGCTTTGGGGTTTTGCTCATTTGCTTTTGAAACCCACGGCTTCTTGTTCTTCTGAGCCTGATTTTCTTTAGCCTTTGTGGCTGGCTGAAAATGCCGTCGCCACTGGCCGGAGGCAGATTTTCCGGGAGCTGGGGAATGAGAACGTTGAAAAATAAGCGGCCTTGTTTTATTTTTCTCTGGCAAGAGTAGTCTTACCACTCAATATCTTTTGGATATATTTTTCCAAATCCTCCCCAAAGAGGCATTCGCCATGGAAGGGGAAACTGGCCAAGTTGTTTGCACGGAGCTTCTGCTGACCAATGCTTTAGCCAAAGAATTCTGCGCATATGCACCAGCTGGAGTGTAAGGCGAGATGCTTGCTGAACAGAATCTCTAATGGCATCCACTGTAAAACATAAGGTTTTAGGCAAATTCTCCCAAAATTTTACTTGTTCCGGAGGCAGATCCTTCAGCTCCCGTTTTATCTGATCCTTAAAGACCTGACACATACCAACTGCCGCTATAGCAGGTTGGGCAACTGAACCAGCCAAAAGGAAGGAAGATTTTAGTAAAGATTCCAATTTCTTTTCTGAAGGATCTTTAAACACCTGTACATTATCCACCGGACAAGTCAGGTTTTTATTTACACAAGAAATAGCTGCATCTACAGAAGGCAGACTCCACTTCTTGGAAAACTTCTCTTCCATAGGATAATGAATGTCAAACTTCTTAGGAGGTGAAAAACGCTTATCTGGATGTTGCCAGTCTGCATAAATGAGCTTTTCTAGTAACGGATGTACCGGAAAAGAGCATGCACCCTGCAGGGATTTTAGTGAACCCAGGGAAGAAACAGGTGATTCAGTTAACTCCGAAGAGGGTAACTTGAATGCAAAACGCACTGTTTCAGCATAACATTGTACCTGTGACTTTAACATCTGGGAAGCAGAGAAAGGTTCATCTGATATCCCTGATCCATACGACTACTCATCCTTATCCTCTGCAGGTGTTACCTCATCCTCATATTTTTCTGAATGGAGATCCGCTTCTTGTCCTTTTGCAAGGACTTTGCGATTAGCATAGCGATTCTCCCTTCTAAGTTGTCCAGAGCTGCTGCCAAAGTGTCCTCAGTGACATATGCAGGCCCAGGTACCACAGGGGAAGTTGCTACTCCCGATAGCGGCAATGGCTCATCCTGTACAGGTGCGTCAGAAATTACAGGAGAGGTAGGTACCGAGCAGGCACGGCTAGAGCCACCTGTCTCAGATGGCGGTGCTTTCTTGTCTTAGTCCCTGAATTCTTTCTAAGGGAAGACATATTACTAAGCAAAAGCCGAGGTACCGCAACGCATATACTACTGTGCTCAGTCTAGCAATCTACAGAAAGTATGCAACTTAAACAGTTTCATGCATAGAGTATAGACGTCTCTCTTGGGAGTGCCCTACCAACCACATAGAGCCAACGTGCCCCCGTAATGCTGCCGTGTTCTAAGGAGAGAGCTGCCGGCCTTTGAGTCCCTTTATGGCTCCTGTATTGAGCGCCATCTTTAAAACCAATGTGCGCGCACGCTCGCGGCCCCGCTACTCCCGCCGCCAATAAAGCGTGCCCCCGTTCGCGCGACCTAGGGCTAATGGCGGCCCTGGGGTGAGGGAAGCCTCCTCCTGCATGACCCCATGCCTGTCAAGTTCTTACCTGGCATCTGAGAGGAGAGAAGTGGCGGCCGTTCTCATGGCAGAGCTCTGCAGCGGAATAAGTGTGCTTGTCCGTGGGATCTGACACTGCTTGGAGCATGGTGAGTACAATTCAGCTCTTTACTCCCTCTAGTGGAGGAAAAAGAGAAGACACTTAACATTAGGAAAAAGGTCCTTAAGATTATGCTTAGGACTCTTTCCTCTTAACTTATCCCCGCCGCAGGTTTTTCTGCTGAAATCAGACAGATTAATCTTCACCCAACACGGCGGGTTTTGTGTGCCAACCTTCAGGGATATGGGTTCCTACTTAAAGGAGACCTCTCCCCTGGGCCTCTTAGCGAAAGTGCTGGACCCTAGAGCCCAGTCCTCCGAAGAGAGACATTACAGGCGATGCCTCGTGCATGAGGCCCGGATCCCATCAAGTTTTAGCGTAAATCTTATGCTTTCGGATTCATCCAAGACGCCAAGCTCTTTTTACCCCCGGAGGGTCTCTTTGGCAGAGCTTTCCTTTAGCACATCCTACTCACGTCCAACACCTTAGACCAGGTCTTGAAAAATTTGCTTGGAATCTAGGAGCCAGCTAAAAAATTTGGGAGCCAGGAACACGCCCTGTCCCGCCGAGCTTGCGTGCAAAAGCGAACGCATACGTGAGTAGCGCCCGCATATGAAAGCAGTGTTCAAACCACACATGTGAGGTATCTCCGCAAATCAGTAGATCGAGAGCAATAATTCTAGCCCTAGACCTCCTCTAACTCAAAACATGCAACCTGTAGATTTTTTTAAACGTCGCCTATGGAGATTTTAAAGGGTAAAAGTTAGTCGCCATTCCACGAGCGGACACAATTTTGAAGCGTGACATGTTGGGTATGAATTTACTCAGCGTAACATTATCTTTCACAATATAAAAAATAATTGGGCTAACTTTACTGTTTGTTTGTTTTTTTATAAAAAAATAAGACGTGTATTTTTTCCCAAAAAAGTGCGCTTTTAAGACCGCTGCGCAAATACGGTGTGACAGAAAGTATTGCAACGACCGCCATTTTATTCTCTAGGGTGTTAGAATAAAAAAAATATATATAATGTTTGGGGGTTCTAATTAGAAGGAAGGAGATGGCAGTGAAAACAGACAGGGAAACTCCATTAGCATTGCTGGTTGCCTTGTCATACCAACGGCCACCACAAGATGGTGCTAGACCACAGAAGGAAGCATAGGCCTGCAGAAGGCCGCGGCCTCAATTACCGGCCGGCGCGGCCCGACGCGATCCCGCGGAGGGGGGGGGGGGGGACAACGGAGACGCAGGATACCCCAGCTGTGCTGCCCCAGGTCGCTAATTCTAGTTGCAATGGCGACCTGGCGCCCGGGGTTTGTCGAGCCCTGCCTTAGACACTGGCGAAAAAACTGAGGTACTCCCCCTGATGGGAGGGGTTCTATGGAGGGGAACTGTCTTCAATTGTTTGTGCCAGTGTCCAATCACCGCTGGTGACCCTTAACCCAGTATGTAATGACTGGCTCTGTGTCCCGTGGAGTACGATAAAGAAAATCATACACAGATTATTTTTTGCAGGTAAAATAAATAAATAAAAATTATGCTTTTTTTGTTGTGAGGGACCTGTAAAGCATTGCACTCCATATCAGCAGATCATAGGTGTAATGCCAGGGTCCTGCAGACAGACTGTGTAGCCGTTTTGTCAGACAGACTGTGTAGCCGTTTTGTCAGACAGACTGTGTAGCCGTTTTGTCAGACAGACTGTGTAGCCGTTTTGTCGTACCTCCGATACAGACAGGCAGTTACACTCTGACAGGAAGAATCAATGAACTATCAGAGAGATCCAGTGCGCTCTATTAGTTCATTGAGAACTGCAAGCCGCAAAAGGATGTTGGTACTTGTAGGTTTTCCCATTCACATTTTTATATTGCGACAACACAAGCGGGGGTGGGCCCCCCCCAAGTGAGAAGATCACATGCTTACTGTGGGGGGGGGAGAACAGTGCCTCTAACTTGTTACACCAGTGAACTTATCCTTTAAGTCAGGGGTAGGCAACCTCGGCTCTCCAGCTGTTTTGAAACTACAAGTCCTATGAGACATTGCAAGACCCTGACAATCAGAGGCAGGGGCATGAAGGGATTTGTAGTTTCACCACAGCTGGAGGGCCAAGGCTGCCTACCCCTGCTTTAAGTGATCTCCACTTGCTTCCGGGTCCTGCACGAAGCAGCTGTTCTCCTGCATGTTGAACGCATAAGGTCGGCTGCTCGGCACAGGAGCCACTCAGAGAATGCTTTGTATCTTCTGAATGAACACAAAATGTTCTCCGATTAGATGGGAGGGGTGAAGTCATGGCTCTCCACCTTGTCAATTTAGAATATGCCTTTTATTCATTTAGAAAACATTCTCTCGATGGCACCCGTGCTGAGCGGCCAACCTCCAGTAATCACAATGCATCAAGCTGGCTGTTCAGCACGGGACTTGGAAGCAAGTGGAGATCACTGGAGTAGCAATGTCTAAATCAGATTTCCAGCGGTATTGGCCAGGTATGTCATAAATAAAAACACATCCAAGCTGTACCAATGTAACTATGTATAAAATACTGATGCCTGGAATTATTCTTTATTGGTGGATATGGTCAATATCAGAAAGATAGGGCATGGTGCCAAACGGACCTGAAAATGACAATGAACTAAAAACAAAATTACTAAATATAAAAAATATTTTTTTTATTTAATAAATTCTGTTTATTGATTTGCAAAAAAGACAGAAGGTACCAAAACCACACCGGCCTGCTCAGCAGAGCATGGTGCACAAACAATACAAAATAATTACAACATTAACCACCACAAGAAAAAGAAAAACCCCTCTCCCCCTGTGCCCCACTCCAGGTAGGCACAGCGATTCTTATACCACAAGCAATACCGTAGTAACAGGTCCCCAAATGCACATAAATGAACCTCTGCGACATCAGGGGCCAGGAAATCAGTACAATTAGCTCATGGAAACCATAGTATCAGCTAATAAAGTCTAGGTGAATTCAGACATGACAAAGTAGTAATGCGGCCCGTGAACAGGCCATTCCAAAACCTGAGACCAAGGGATAGCGCGCAGTCACGCGGTATTTAAGGCAACCCCCCCCCCCCCATGAACTCAGACTTGGCTCTAGGCATTGGTGGAGGGAGAGGACAAAAAACTACTATTAAAAAGTGACAGCTATGTCTTCCGTGTCAGCAACAAATTGGTAATATAATACTATCTGTACCTGTAATAGCTGAAATGTAATCCTATTGGTTCTCCCATGGGTGTTGAGTCCCAAAGTACAGTTTTAGTTGGAGGGAAATGAATAGGTAGCATCCTGTTTGACATATTCCTAAAATAAAAAGAAACAAATGCAAAATGAGTTGCTGAAATTTTCCTGTTCAGAAAAGTAGACCATAAAAATATCCAATTAGAAATTGTATTTTCTACCCCTCAAACAGATGTGGGGGCGGGTCCACTGGGAACACAGATCCCCCTCCATCTGCCCACAATACACCTTTCTGCAGAATAGAAACCTCACTGCTCATTAAAAGTCACACCTGGAAAATTTCAATTTACAATGAGGGTTTTAGATGTAAAGCAAGATTCAGTGTTGAACAGCAGATTGCAACAAAGTAGAAGCTGCAGTTACTTTAAAAGGTGGAACCCCAGGATAATAAAAAAAAAAAAAAAAAAGAAGAACACACACACACACACACACAGGAAAAAAGGTTACCTCAGTCAATTGGTATCCCAGGTCTGCTTACCGTAAATCTCTTTTTGCTATGCCAGATATTACACACAATGTCCCTCTTTTGGCATTGTGAATGACAGCTCTTGCTACAGTACAGTGCAGGGAGATCCTGTTTGCACGCCCTCCCCTCCCCTTGTCCATTCACAACATCCTTGTCTTTTGTTAAAAAAAAAAAAATGCAAGGCTTTTTGTGAATGGACAAAAAAGGTAAGCAACAACACAAACACTAAACTACAAGTAGGACTTTCAGTCCCAGCACCAGAAGAGTGTTGTGTCTAGTATCCGGCTTAACTGAAGCGGTCATTTTTACAGTAAGCAGCATCCTAACCATAGCATTAGATGTAACATTTCTAATGAGCTGTTCTAAAATAAAAAAAAAACATTCCTGGAGTTTCCCTATAAAGCCATCACTAAGTAATTGGCAGCGAGTACAGAAATGTTGGCATTTGATTTAAATCTCTGACTCTACAAGAAATGTTGTATAGTGTGGTAGTGTGGAACCCCACCAGTGTAGTGACCCAAAATTCTCAACTGGACGGGTTGAGGGGCTCCAGGGAGCTTATAATGTACAGAGGAAACTGGCGTTTCGGTTTCCTCATTATTTAATAAAGTCTACTTTGGGACCTGGAGCCCGGGGATTTCGTAGCGATCCGGGTGGAATGAAAGCCCCAGTCCTGGGTCCAGATTTTGAGATTTACCAGCACACTGACTGGTCAGGTGTGTGCTGGCCTATTTGTAGACACCTGACCATGGTTCTGGGCTCCACCCTCCCGAGGAGTCCAGGCTTGCAAGGGAGAACCCAGAGAGTGTGCAGGTGTCCACTGAAGTAGCTAGAGAAGCTGGAGTAGCTAGAGAGTGCAGGCTGCACAGTGAAACCCAGAGGTCTGAGGTTGCTGTCAGGAGGGCTCCATGCGGGAGCCTGAGCAGTGATGCTGCTGCTGCTGAAAAGAGCCAGGCGGCTCGGTATTTTCATTTGCACTTTTGCCAGGAGGCTGAACATACTACCATTTTATGTTGATGGTGAAAACCCCCTGCGAGGGAAACCACATTTGTTTTCATTTCTGGAACTTTGTTTGATTTTCTTTAATAAAAGTGGGCCAACAAGCCCTCAAAAAGGAAACATTTGTGTGGGACTGTTCTCGCTAGTGGGTGCTACACTTGAGCTAACAACCTCCAACATTACAACAGAATAAAACACATTCTATTGAATTGGAACTTTTTGTGCAATGAATGGCTCCATTCACACTTTCTTCTAGGCAGTTGCCATGCCTACTGGGCACTTTAATCCCATTACTGCCCAGGCTAATTTTCAGCGCTGTCGCATTTTGAATGACATTTTTGCGGTCATACAACACTGTACCCACAGGAGATTTTTATTTAATTTTTTTAAAAATTTTTGAGACAGATATAGCTTTTTTTTGGTGGTATTTAAGTTTACCTTTGGGCGTTTTCTTTTTTGCTAAACAAATGAAAAAAAGACAGAAGGAAAAAAAAAAAAAAAAACACACACAACCACACACACACAACCACACACACACAACCACACACACACACACACACCTCTAGCTTTGTTTCCGTTATAAAATTTTGCAAATAAGTCGTTTTTCTTCTTCACTGACATGCGCTGATGAGGCTGCATTGATGAGCACTGATCAGTTACCTTCTCATCAGTGTAAATATGGGCTGTCACAGGAAAGCCAATTATCTGCTTTCCTTTCCTCACACAGTGATGGCGCTGAAGAAAGGAAATGCAGATAACTGGCATTTGTTTACTTGGGATCAGCTGTGATTGGACACAGCAGATCACATGGGAAAGGGATTGAACCCTCGTGATTGGGCCTTTACCTTGATCTGCTGTGTCTGAAGGATACAGTGATCACAGAGTGTGCCCGATGTGCACCCCCTGGGGGAGCAGGGTTCTGGGAGGATGTCAATACAGTAGATGTCCTCTCAGAACTGGACAACTGCAGTGTAGCCGTCTTTTGGCTATAGAGCAGTCAGCAAGTGGCTAAGCAGTTGCCAGGTGTTCAGTAGGCTATTCTGTTCTAACCTAAACCGAAAAAATAATAAACATCAAATGTACATGTTTTTGCAAATGTGCATTGCACCCATGATCAGTGGATGGCAGGTGCAATGTCAGGCAGACACTTTACCCAGTTCTCTGCACGCCCCTCTAAAGAAGAGATCGCTATACATTACCTGTAGCCAGTTTAGAGTGGATCAGAGTTACCAAACTATGAATCTGCCAAATTCATAAAATGCCTTACCTAATGTTAATCTGGTTGTCATTGGAAACAGATCTGGCTTCCTTGTGCTGCTGCAAACTCTTCAAACTCATTTTTGTGCTCATGTCCTGCAAAAGAACAAAATTGATTGGACTGGAAGTATTCCCTGTATTTCTTTTTTTTTTTTTTTTTTAATAACTGCTTAAATCACTCTGTCATTTTCCCCTAAATAGGCAGTGCAAGTCTTGGACCTTGTTCACACAAAGCATTACAATCTGTGCCCCGTATGAGGGCTGCGTGTACCCACATTGGGATGTATAGGTGTTCCCTGCATAGCTGTGCAGGAAGGCCCATTGCTGTCATTTGGGACACAAGCGTTGCTCCTGATGTGACACCAGTGCGGGTGCACAGCCTCAAAGGCATTCTGGATGTGTTCAGAGCTATGCACTCGCATGGATGTCACATTGGGAGACGTGGCGGTGTCCATGCTGCTGCCTAGCAATTGACAGCAATGGGACGGCCAGTATGGGGTTGCACAGAACTCCTGCCCATCCTCGTGTGGGTAAACACCGCCCTCGCACGCCCTGAAAGCTCCGACACAGATCGAAGGGGATTTTGCAGCAGCTGCAACAGAGGAAGGGGTAGTGGAGGAACGCTGTGAAAGTGAGGAGTGGGTCAGTGTGGGCTTTAAAGCAGATATACAACAAATACAAGATATAAATGAATAACTCATTAAAAGACTAAATAACAGAACCATTTACCGCAATATTTAGCTTCAGTTCAGAGATTTCCCCCACAACACGATTTCTTTCACCTACCATTGGATGTCCTCAGTCTGATGACCAGCATCATTCAACCCACTTCCTCTGAGTCCAGTTCATTCTGGACCCACCCAAGCCTATTACTGGAGAAGGAAAAGAGAAGCAGTACAGTGATGAGCTCATCTCTCTGCTCCTATCAGCACATGAACTGAATGGCTCCTTATACCGCTTCTCCTTCTCCCAGCCTGAGCTTCGCTGTACAGGGACTGTAAGGCATTACACATACACATTTCGAAACTCAGCCGGTTCAGCGGGAAACAGCTGATTATCAAACCGGTAATGGGCAGGCTGAATGTACCAAGTCGATCGATCAACTTGGGTACAACAAGCCTACCGAATTCTCTTGCGATTATCGATAGCAGCTGCTAAAGCCGCTAACGATAATCACAGTCTTCTCCCGGCAGGGATGGTTTGCCCCCGCACCCGTAGAGAGAAGATAATTGCTAAATCCCCTGGTCAGCACTGTCTGTCTGTGTCGATGGGGAAATCGTGCAAACTTGCACCCTGTATGGCCGGCCTATAAGACTAATACCAGGTCAAATTCAGATACTTAAACTGCTTGCATATAAAAAAAAAAAAAATATTAAAGAAGAAGTAACTATTATCGGGAATACATTAATGCTTCAACCGCTTTCTGCCCTTCAAGCAAAGCATTGCGACATACCAACACCTTCATCCCCCACCTATTGTAGCTTAAAGTAGGGGCGGTAAAAACACAGCTGAACTGCGCATTTCTTTCCACCCTCTAATGTCTAAGGCTGCATTCACACCTGAGGTTTTCAAAGTCGTGCGTTTTTACATGTTTTTTTTTTTACAGGGTTTTGTACAGGTCAAAAGGTCATCAATGTAAAAAAGCAGAAAAAACACCTGTAATCTGTCACAAAAAAGCTCATGTTATTTTTTGAGCTTAAAGTGGACTTCCACCCTAAATATATAATATATATATATATATATATATATATATATATATATATATATATATATATATATATATATATATATATACACACACATACACACACACACACACACACACATACAAAAAAAAAAAAAATTTACTCACCAGAAAAGGTGGTTGCTATGTGGAAGTTCCTAATCTGCCTCTTCATCCTCTGCGGCAGGTCTTCTGGTGAATGGGGCGCGCTGCCTTCTGGGAACTGTGTGTATCCCAGAGAGCAGCCGGCACATTCAAACAGTGGCGCATACGCAGTAGGAAACGGGCAGTGAAGCCGAAAGGCTTCACTGCCTGTTTCCCTTAGTGAGGATGGCGGCGCCGGGAGCTGCCAGGATCGAGGGATCGGCCTCGGCGGGCCGACATCGCGGGTGAGTAGGACAGGTAAGTGTCCTTATTAAAAGCCAGCAGCTACAGTGTTGGTAGCTGCTGACATTAAAAAAAAAATAATTGCGGGTGGAACCCCGCTTTAAGGTGTTTACCTTCAGGTGACAAAACGCTCAGATGTGAACAGGTGCCATTAAAATAAATGGAAATTTGCTTGTTGAGCATTTTTTAGGCGTTTTACTAACTGTAAACGCTCAGGTGTGAATGCAACCTACATGAAACCTAAAGCCTGGTACACAAGAGGAGAATATTAGACGAATGAGTTAGAGATGCACCGAGATTTCGGCTGCCGAAACATTTCAGCCAAAAATTGTGTTATCTGCATTTGGCCAGCAAGAGGGAAAAAAAAAAAAAAGTGGCGATAATTGAAAACACACGCAATTTTGCTGCAAATATGCGCCCAGTTTTTCTGCGAAATTACACCGATTTTACTCTGCTTATGGAGAGTTTTCATAGGTCACGTGACTCAAAGACCATGTCAAAAAATGTAACACGGGTGTGTGAATGGTGCGTTCTTTCTGCTTCTTCAATGCATATGAACTGGGGAGGTGCGATTTTTTGTTTCTTTTAACTAACCAAAAATGCAGCAAGCGGAAAATTTAAAACCACAATGGAAGCCCAACGGACCAGTGTGCAGACAGACATAGAATTTAAAGGGATACATTTTTCTTGAGCTTTACTTGCGCTAAAGGTGTCAATAATGGGCAAAGATAAATTCATATTCATTTAAATTGATATTAAATTAAAAAGTTGAATACAATTATATATAAAAATACAAAGAAATTGTTATTTATTTTATTTTAAAACTGTCATTTTCGGCACCTAAATTTGTGTGTGTGTGTGTGTGTGTGTGTGTGTGTGTGTGTATATATATATATCACACATACACACACATTCTGAGCAATTTTCTAGCAAAAAAAATAAAATATGATTTTTACATGTAGGAGAGAAAATGCCAGAATTGGCCCGGTATGGAAGTGGTTAAAGCAGTCAGAAATCGATCCACCACAGATCGCTTTACAGAGGGACGCGAGGGGCTGCTGCCTCCGGTGTAAACAAAGCCCTCAGCAGACCAGGCCCCGAAGCCTGAGCCCCTCCACCCATCACTATTCCATATTAAGGGGCGCCTGTCCCCCCAGCTAGCCTTGTAGTCCCCTCAGGAAGGAGGTATAGGGCCCTCCATGGAGTCCGATAAGCCCACACTCACCATGGACGACGCCGCCTCCCGTCTGCTCTCCAGCCTGCACACTGCTCTCGGTAAAGCCTCCTGAGCGGTAGCAGTGGCGGCAGCTCCCGGGGGAGGGGTTTCCGGGACTAACACTGACAGTTACCGGTCCTGAGCACTTCACCCACAACACACACAAACGAATATGGCGCCAGAGAGTCCCCAAGGCCCGGGACACTACTCCCGCCCCGCAGCCATTCAGAGAAGACAGCCGAAGCAAGTCCAACCAATAGGCACTTTCCATGAGTGTTCGCTGAGCCAATCACGGCCAATCAATTCAAATAGGTAACGGCAGACGCATAGGCTGAAGACAGTGCGCATGCGCTATTTCCAGGCGCGGGAGGTAACAGGGCACTGGCTGCCTAGCAACAGACAGGACGCTGAATGTGTTACAGTTACTATTACAGTTGCTGCCACACAGTTTTAGTTTGCTGTGTGATGTGAGACTGTTCTTTTTTTTTTTTTTTTTGCTTAACCACTTCATCCCCGGAAGAATTTACCCCATTCCTGACCAGAGCACGTTTTGCTATACGACACTGCGTCGCTTCAACTGACAATTGCGCGGTCGTGCGACGTTGCACCCAAACAAAATTGACGTCCTTTTTTTCCCACAAATAGAGCTTTCTTTTGGTGCTATTTGATCACCTCTGCGGTTTTTATTTTTTACGCTATAAACAAAAAAAGAGCGTAAATTTTGAAAAAAAATGCAATATTTTTTACTTTTTGCTATAATAAATATCCCAAAAAAATATTTTTTTCCTCAGTTTAGGCTGATATGTATTCTTCTACATATTTTTGGTAAAACAAATCACAATAAGCGTATATTGATTGGTTTGCACAAAAGTTATAGCGTCTTCAAAATAGGGGATAGTTTTATAGCATTTTTATTATAATTTTTTTTTTTATTAGTAATGGCGGCAATCTGCCATTTTTATCATGACTGCGACATTATGGCGGACACATCGGACACTTTTGACACTATTTTGGGACCATTGTCATTTATACAGCTATCAGTGATATAAAAATGCACTGATTACTGTATAAATGACACTGGCAGGGAAGGGGTTAAACACTAGGGGGCGATCAAGGGGTTAAGTGTGTCCTAGGGAGTGATTCTAACTGTGGGGGGGATGGGCTACCACTAATATGACAGCGATCACTGCTCTCGATGACAGGGAGCAGTAGATTCCTGTCATGTTGCTAGGCAGAACAGGGAAATGCCTTGTTTACATAGGCATCTCCCCGTTCTCCAGCTCCGGGACACCGGCGGACATCGAGTCCGCAGGTCCTGCGGGCACGGTCACAGAGCACGCTGCACAATGCCGCAATATAAAGGGGACGTACCTGTATGCCCATTTGCTCAACCGTGCCATTGTGCCGACGTGCGCTGGTCGGCAAGCGGTTAAAAGAGAAGTATGGGATTTCAAAACAACATATGTTTACACTTATGCTGGTCATACACTTTCTGAAAAATCGGCCAAACCCATTTTAGAAAAACAGACATTTGGCCGTGAGAGCAAACGATGGTGCCATCATGTAATGACCGATAAATAATTCAGTGGACAGACATAAATGAATCCATTTTTTGTTTGTTTTTTTACATATACTGTACCTAGTGCAGACAGTTTGGATGGGAAACACATTAACCTTTCAATTTATCGTTCTGTAGCACTACCCCCGTAGGATCTGCTGGTTAGTTTTGGGTTTTGCACGTTACCTCTTCAGCTTCGTTGTCCGGGTAGGAAAGTCTGTAGTAATGCAATGTCCACACAGATGTAAAACCTTCAACAGTCAGGCTTTATTTTCTTATGCAGAGAACGTTGAGAAAGTAGGAAGAGAAGAGCATGGGAAGGTTCAGGCACTCGCCACAACTATACAAAAGTGTCAGTTTAAAGTCACTCACCACTCTCAATGTTAGAGTGGGTATTGGTCACCCGGATAGTCCCCTCTCACATGGCCTAGCAGCCGGAGTGACACACGAATCAGCAACGGGGCAGTCTCTGCCACAGACTGCCCAAGATGAATTTGGTCTCTGCCACAGACCTTTAGAAGTTTAACAAAGTTTCTGCCACAAACCTTTTAATGGATAGTCCGTGAATCCTCTGCCACAGGATTTCAAAGTCCCAAACTTCCAGCCGTGCAGTGTAAAGAGCCTTTAAGCCAATCCGATCTGATGGGTTCTGATGGGTTCCTCCTTAATAAAGTTACCAGGCCTCACCCAAGACGTCAGCACTCTGCCGGTCTCCTCCAGGGCAGGTCCTCCCCTGATCTCCTTCATTAAGACAGCTTCCTCCCATTTGGGCGGACAGCTTGGGAACCCCATCTGGTATGCAGGCCCCAGCCAGACTAGCTGGGCCTACTAAGTAGCAATGCAGCCTCATCCAACGTGGCCCCGAGATCAGGACCACACACACACACACACACACACACACACCTTGCGCCCAGAGGGCCACGAGGCGAAAAACGACCCCGAACAATGGCATCTGCCCATTAAGTATCCCCTCCCAGCAGGCACAGCGGGGCGACCACTCCCACTGTACCGTTGCCGAGAATGGTCACTCAATGCACCATGGTTCACCCGTGTTCCAACAGGTGCCTGAGGTGGTAACGTGACCTTCAGGCAAATAGGGGAACTACCATCGGGCGAACCACAGCTTGAACAGAAGCAAATCTCAATGTAATTCAACAGTCTGAGCCCAGTTACTGGCTCAGACATCCCTCTAAATTTAAGATAGCGTCCCAACCTTTTGGGGAGGGTGCTACATACTACCCCCTCCACAAAAAGACACTGTCCCCAGTGGCTGAAAAAAAAATGAAAACCCTCAAGCCTGAGGTTTTAGTACCTGAAGCAAAAACCGGGAAAGGGGAGAGGAAAGAGGAAAAATACACAGAATATAATAAGAGGAATGACATACCGGTAACTCTCCAGATATGACATTAATATACTACACATTATAGATGTACACTACCACCCATCACTATCTGTCTAATCCCACCCCATTCTCCGATGGTCTTGACAGCAGATCCAGTACCTAAGAGAAAACACAAAGAATATGCATAGAAAACATATATTTCTAAAGTATAAGACATATGTACACAGAAGCAGAACTGCATCTCCGTGAAAATGCAGCTTTCCTTCTTTAAGTTTTAAGTTCTAATTGCTGTGTCAGCACAAAGGTCTTTCCCTAATTCGGCAAACCACTGCCACCTAGTGTCAGAGGCATCACAATGTCCTTTTTGAGTATGGGCTGGAACATAAGCATACTAAAGAACCATTGTTGAACACTGCGTTTCTCAGCAACCCTACTCTATCTGACTGACCCCCAAAGTTCAGTTAGAGGAAGAAAAAAACTGTTCTTCAGAGATAAAAGAAAAAAAAACGTTCTCTGTCTTTTTTTTTTTTTTTTTTTTTAATTTTTTTTAAGAGTAACAAATCTCTTATGGCAGAGAATAAAGTCACCTTGATCCAGAGCGTTCTCTACTTGTAGAAGAACAGGAGGCAAAAACAGAAAAGTCAAGTTACTCATTCAAAAATGTCACAAGTAGAAACTAGGATCCGCCAGGGTCACAGATTTCCCCTGTTTGTCCAGGGTGGTGATAAAATATACTGCATCATCCCTTCCTGGGCAGCGGAGAACAACCCGATCGGCGTGAATGTGCCGACCGTAGCCCCAGTCCAAACAGCAACCTTTAAAACGATCAGCCATGGCAACCGAGTGCTCAAAGTTCCTGAACGGCTTGGGTACTTTAAGGTAGTCCCAGATGGCGTCCCCGTACCATTGCTCGCGGCGAGATTCAATTTCTAACATTAATTCTTTGGGCACGTAGGGGAACTCCAAGCCGTACTCGGTAGCTACCCTTTTCTTTAAGATCCGTTGTAGGTGGGCGAGCTTAGGTAACGACCCAGGGTTTCCCGTCCCGGGCAGTACATATGAGTCCGGGGACCTCCGGACCAAAGACGTAGCAGATTGAGACCAGGGTCCTTCATTAGGTACAGTCTCTTTCTTTACAACAGGGGTTTCCACCCGGGATGTGGTGTCCCCAGAGCTCATGGGTGAACCCCCTTGGAGGCTGCGTATCGGGGTGACACATCTTCTATTGTCCCATCCCCTCTCCTGAAACACAGTCTCAATAAGTTCACCTTCCCCAACATCTGAGGAAGAGTCCAATTCCGAGGAATCCCACTCCTCAGCAGATAGATAGTTACGGGTAGCTACAGTCACTTTGCCCCCAGCCTCCTTACCAGTTCCTGTTGTGGACTTCCCGGAGACTTCACCACTCATGAGGTCCGGTTCCGGCAGGCCCTGAGGTAGGCTACGACCGTAGCCACGGGAGGCCTTAACGTAACCCACCTTCCGTTTTACAGGCGGGATGGAGACACAAGCGATGGCGGTGGCAGCGTCCACTGCGAGGTCCGCTGGTGGCTTCGTAATGATAGCGACATCCACTCCCGCTCCACTTGCTACAGCAGATGCAAGATGCGTGGGCTGTACCGCGGGGGCAAAGGCAACCTCCTCAAGAGTAACGGTGCCTGTGACCCAGTCCACCCGATAAGCGCGGGGTGGTACGGTGGGCTGTTCCACCTCGAAGAGGAATTCTCCGCAGGACAGGCATCTACCAAAGGGGCGCAACTGCACGGCCAGTCCGTTGCATCCAGGGCAGAGCATGCCCAGGGCCTCCACATCCCGGCTTGAATAGAGCATGAAGCGGCCCCGGGGCTTGAGTCGGATCCCCGTATCCGTAAGCGGGGCTCCAAGCTGAGCAGTGTCCACAGTGTTGGGCACAGGGATCATCCTGGGTCCTGATATGGCTGGGGCCCATGAAAACGAAGACATGCTTCTTGCTCAATCCAACAATCTTTGCTCTTTGGCGCCAAACACACTCACGTGTCTCACGCAGGTGGCGGGAACTCCTCCCAGTTAAGTTCTTTTTGCACGTAGCTCGCGGGCTTTCTTCTTTCTGGCCCCGCCCACGAACTACGCAGCTAGCAAAGCGATCTGTGCCCCTTGACCCCTTCTTCTCTCGTTAAAGCACAGTCCAACACTTTTCTCAATGGCAGACTTCCCAAAAATCAAAAGAACAGTAATCCGGTTGTCAGCGGCAACGGATAATATCCCAGACGAGCCCCCACAGGTAGCACTACCCCCATAGGAGCTGCTGGTTAGTTTTGTGTTTTGCACGTTACCTCTTTAGCTTCGTTGTCCGGGTAGGAAAGTCTGTAATAATGCAATGTCCACACAGATGTAAAACTTTCAACAGTAAGGCCCCTTTCACACTGAGGCGCTTTGCAGGCGCTATTGCGCTCTAAATAGCGCCTGCAATGTGCCCCAAAAAAGCCTCTCAATATTATTCAATGTGAAAGCCCGAGGGCTTTCACACTGGAGCGTTGCGCTTGCAGGAGGCTCAAAAAACTCCTGCAAGCCGCATCTTTGAGGCGCAATAGGAGCGCTAAAAATAGCGCTCTGTAGCGCCCCTGCCCATTGAAATCAATGGGGTAGCGCCTCTAATACGCCCGCAAAACGCCTCAAAGAGGCGTTATTGCGGGCGTTTTTAACCCTTTTTCGGCCGCTAGCGGGGGTTAAAATACCCCCGCTAGCGCCCGCAAATCGCGGCAAAAAAAAAACGGTATAGCGGTGCTAAAAATAGCGCCGCTATACCGCCAGCGCATCCAGCGCCTCAGTGTGAAAGTAGCCTCAGGCTTTATTTTCTTATGCAGAGAACGTTGAGAAAGTAGAAGGAAGAGAAGAGCATGGGAAGGTTCAGGCACTCGCCACAACTATGCAAAAGTGTCAGTTTAAAGTCACTCACCACTCTCCTTGTTGGAGTGGGTATTGGTCACCCGGATAGTCCCCTCTCACATGGCCTAGCAGCCGGAGTGACACACGAATCAGCAACAGGGCAGTCTCTGCCACAGACTGCCCAAGATGAATTTGGTCTCTGCCACAGACCTTTAGAAGTTTAACAAAGTCTCTGTCACAGACCTTTTAATGTTGAGCAAATGGATAGTCCGGGAATCCTCTGCCACAGGATTTCAAAGTCCCAAACTTCCAGCCGTGCAGTGTAAAGAGCCTTTAAGCCAATCCGGCGAACTGCAGGGCTTGTGATCTGATGGGTCCCTCCTCAATAAAGTTACCAGGCCTCACCCAAGACATCAGCACTCTGAAGGTGGCAGGTCCTCCCCTGGTCACCTTCATTAAGACAGCTTCCTCCCATTTGGACGGACAGCTTGGGATCCCCATCTGGTATGCAGGCCCCAGCCAGACTAGCTGGACCTACTATGTAGCAATGCAGCCTCGGGCCAACGTGGCCCCGAGATCAGGACCACACACACACCTCGCGCCCGCCACGAGGCGAAAAAACGAACCCGAACAATGGTGCCTGCCCCTTAAGTATCCCCTCTCAGCAGGCACAGCGGGGCGACCACTCCTACTGTACCGTTGACGAGAAGGGTCACTCAATGCACCATGGTTCACCCGTGTTCCAACAGGTGCCTGAGGTGGTAACGCCACCTTCAGTCAAATAGGGAAACTACCATCGGGCGAACCACAGCTAGAACAGAAGCAAATCTCAATGTAATTCAACATTCTGAGCCCAGTTACTGGCTCAGACATCCCTCTAAATTTAAGATAGCGTCCCAACCTTTTGGGGAGGGCGCTACAGTTCATTTGGCAGAAAATTTCCAAACTCGTCCTTGTTTTTTTTTGGCTGAAAAATGTCCCAACGATTATCGATTTAGTGCCCAATAACTGTCCAAAAAATGAACGAACTGGCCAAATGACCAAATTTCGGCCGATTTTTTTGTATAGTGTATGGCCGGCATAATGTGGATGC
Source organism: Rana muscosa (assembly GCA_029206835.1). Lineage (NCBI taxonomy): Eukaryota > Metazoa > Chordata > Amphibia > Anura > Ranidae > Rana > Rana muscosa. The sequence goes on from CM055120.1 coordinate 65,745,855, forward strand.
AGCATCAATCCGATGTTGCATCCGTTTTCTCGCACCTAGGGTAGGGTTGCCACCTCATCCCTTTAAACCCGAACACATATGAATTACACAGGTTCTAAGGCTAATTTAATGCAGGTAAGGCACCAAGTGAGATTAATTACCACCTTAATCAGCCACAGAACCTGTCTAATCAATGTGTTCGGGTTTAAAGGGATGAGGTGGCAACTCTAACCTAGGGTGGTCACCTTACCCCTTTTGCCCAGATTCACACTGATCTGTGTTTGAAATCGTGTGAGTTCAGCTGAACCCACATGTCAGTTCGATTTCAGGAGTGATTGCAGAGAAATCTGTGCGAGTTCCTGCACAGATGTCTATTGAAATCGCCCCCAAAGTGGGTATCGCACCGATTGGGACGGTGCCATTGCCGGCCATAGCCACCGACTTGACATGTCAAAACGGCCCAAAGCCAACATGGGCTTAAACCCAAACACAGGTTCTGTGGCTGATTAGTGGTTGTAAACCCTGTACAACCACTTTTATCTACAGGTAAGCCTAGATTAAGGCTTACCTGTAGGTATTGGAAATATCTCCTAAACCTGCACAGTTTAGGAGATATTTACCATATACGCCTGCGCCAACGTCATCGGCACATGCGCACTTTAGAAAGGGCACGATCATGCCGTTTCTAAAGGGATTGTGCCGTGACTGGCAGCTCCCACGTGCATGCGCAGGAGTGACTTCACAGAGCCGGAGTCTGCGGCCCCGGAAGGAAGAGGGGTGAAGATGGACGCTTCCAGCCAGCGAGGACATCACAGGCTTCGTTTTCAGGTAAGTGCCACATAATGGGCTAATATATATTATTATTATACAGATTTTATATAGAGCCAACAGTTTGCGCAAGGCTTAACAAAAAAAAAAAGGCAGACATTAGTTACATCAGTGTTTCTCAACTCTAGTCCTCAAGGCGCCCCAACAGGTCATGTTTTCAGGATTTCCCTCAGATGAAACAGCTGTGGGAATTACTAAAGCAGTTAAACTGATCAAATAACCTGTGCAAAACAATGGAGAGCCTGAAAACATGACCTGTTGGGGCGCCTTGAGGACTGGAGTTGAGAAACACTGAGTTACATACAATTTGGTACAAGAGGAATCACAGGGCCCTGCTCATTAGAGCTTAATATGCGATGCTTACTAGCCCATTATGCTTTAACTTTGCAGGGAAATAAAGAGGAAGTAAAACCCATTAGCGGGGCGTTTTTTTTTAAGGTCACGTGACCTTAAGACAAAAAATAAAAACCGCCTGTTTTCAAAGCGCTTTTAAGGCACTTTGGAAGCACTGCCTATTCATTTCAATGGGCAGGGGCATTTTTGGAGCGCTTTTTACAGCGGTTAAATTATCCTCAGAATCTGTGTAATTCTTATGTGTTTGGGTTTAACCACTTGCTTACTGGGCACTTAAGCCCCCCTCCTGCCCAGACCAATTTTCAGCTTTCAGCACTGATGCACTTTGAATGACAATTGTGCGGTCATACAACACTTTACCCAAATTAAAATGTTATCATTTTTTTCCCCACAAATAGAGCATTATTTTGGTGGTATTTGATCACCTCTGCGGTTTTTATTTCTTGCTAAACAAACAAAAAAAGATGGAAAATTAAAAATAAAAAATAAAATTATGTTTTATATTTTGTTAAATATTTAGCAAACAGGTAATTTTTCTCCTTTATTGATATGCATTGATGAGGCGGCACTGATGGGCACTGATAGGCTGCACTGGTGGGCACTGATAGGCTGCACTGGTGGGCACTGATAGGCTGCACTGGTGGGCACTGATAGGCACAGATAAGGCGGCACTGATGAGGACATATAAGGCAGCACTGATGGGGGCAGATAAGGCGGCACTGATGGTTGGCACTGATGGGCACTGATAGGTGGCACTGATAGGTGGCACTGGTAGGTGACAATGACGGGCACTGGTAGGTGACAATGATGGGCAGCACTGTTTGAGGCACTGATTAGATGTTGCACTGATAGGCGCCACTGTGGGCACTGATAGGTGGCACTGTGGGCATTGATAGGCGGTGCTGGTGGGCACTGGTAGGTGGCACTGACAGGTGGCACACATTTACACAGATGAGCTGTCTGCAGCTCTCCCTGATTGGGACCGATGTCCCGCTGTCTTCTGCCGGTGATCGGCTTTTTTTTCCTCCTCACGCTATCAGTTGGTTGACAACTGATCATGTGGTAAGGGGTCGGGATCGACCCCTTACTCAGATCTGTGATCCAGCAAATCTCATATACTCGCTGATCACAGAGCGAGCTGCGCGCTCCCTGCAGGGGGCACGCAGGCCGCTCGAGCATGGGAGGACGTCTATTGACGGCCTCCTGGCAATTCAGGTCTGCGCTGTAGCCGTCATTCGGCTATAGCGCGGATTAGAAGTGGTTAAAGAAGTGGTTAAAGAGGAAGTAAACACTGCTTTTTTTTTTCCTGACCTGCAAAATAAAGGCATAATGTGCTAGTATGCATCACATACTAGCCCTTTATGTGAAACTTGCCTGAAAACAAAGCACTCCCGTGTGTGACGTCACTCCCGCACATGCACGGAGTACCTGCTGGTCATGGCACAGGGCAGGAATAAATGGCACGGGTGGCATTCCTTCAGAGCGCATGTGCCGATGACGTCATTTTCTGCATATACAGAAAATATCGCCTAAACGGTGCACATTTAGGAGAAATTTACAGTACCTATAAGTAAGTTATTATATTATAGGCTTACCTTTAAGTACAAACAATCCATGGAAGTTTACTTCTTCTTTAAAGGGAGGAGGTGGCAACCCTATTGCTGTCTTTACAAAGAGCTGAGAGCTGAGCAATCAAAGATCTCTGACCACTCAGCAGCTCTCTGCTCTGCCCCTCCAGCACTCACTGGAGCGCCAGGCTGTGTAGAGGTGTGAGCGGCTGGTTCAGGCTCTCAACATCACACTGAGAGGCTGAGCCAATTGCAGTTCAGTCATCTGAGTGAATCCCGACATTAAAGTGGTTGTAAAGGCAGAAGGTTTTTTGCCTTCATGCATGAAGGTAAAAAATCTTCTGTGTGCAGCAGCCCCCCCACAATAACCAGTAATACTTATTTGAGCCCCCTCTCGATCCAGCAATGTCTATGAGAACCTTGGCTCTCCGGGGACTCGTACTTCTGATTGGCTTTTGGCCGCAGCGGGAGCCATTGGCTCGGGAGCATGGTTGCTTGGGTGCCCCCCACAGCAAGCCAGCAGGAGGGAAGGTCAAGGAGCACAGAAGAGGGACCCGAGAAGAGGAGGATCTGGGCCTCTCTTTGCAAAACCACTGCATAGAGGAGGTAAGTATAGCATGTTTGTTATTTTATCAGGAAAAAAAAAGACCTTAATACCGCTTTAAAGTGGTTGTAAACCCTCAGGGACAATTTACACCTACAGGTAAGCCTAGATTAAGGCTTACCTGTAGGTGCTTGCAATATCTCTGAGACCTACACAGTCTCTGAGATATTTGTAATTTCCCTGAGTGACGCCTTCAACGGCGCATGCGGCATCTTGAAAGGGCACGCTGTGCTGTTTCAAGCTGGGGTCATGCCGCTAAAGGTGGCTCCTGTGACGTCACGTGACTCCAACCAGTCACAGTGCCGGAGTACCCTGCCCCCGGAAGAAGAGGGGGGAAGAATGGATGCTCGCTGCCAGCATGGAAGACGGTGACATTGCGGGCTTCTCCTGCCGGTAAGTGTCACATAATGGGCTACTATGCGATGTATAGTAGCCCATTATGCTTTACCTTTTCAGGGACACATAGAGGAAGTAAAACCCATCAGGGTTTACTTCCTCTTTAAAGTCATGACCGGCTTAGTGACGTCAGCCAACAGTGGACTTTAGCCAACTATCGGCTGAATCTTGGTCACAGGAGTGCAGAACGAAGTGCACTAATGTGACTCACAAGTGAAGTAGGTCCAAAAGAGCATTGGACCTACTTCTCCTTTAGGCTACTTTCACACTGGGGCCTTTTTCAGGTGTTTTAGCACCTGTAAAGCGCCTAAAAAATGCCTCCCATGCCTCTCCAGTGTGAAAGCCTGAGTGCTTTCACACTGGGGCGGTGTGCTTGTGGGACATTAGAAAAAGTCCTGCAAGCAGTATCTTTGTGTATACAGCGCTCCTAAACCACCCCTGCCAACAGGGCCGTTTGAAGGAATTTGGGGGCCCCAAGCAAAATGGACATGGAGGCCCCCCCCCCCTGCACTCACGCAAAGCCTACAGGAACCACAGCATAGCGATACAGTTTATCCTGGCAGGAGAGGACACACAAACACATCCTGGCAGGGCAGGGAGGGTTCATGCTGGGACTGGAAATCATGTGACCCCCCCAAAAGTGAAGAACTACAGGTCCCAGCATGAACCCCTCAGAGCTGACTCCTGCTCCAGTCCTGCCCAACTGGGCAGGACTGGAGCAGGAGTCAGCTCTGAGGGGTTCATGCTGGGACCTGTAGTTCTTCACTTTTGGGGGGGCCCGGGGGGTCACATGATTTTAAGTCCCAGCATGAACCCTCCCTGCTCTGCTAGGATGTGTTTGTGTGTCCTGAGGGGTTCATGCTGGGACCTGTAGTTCTTCACTTTTGGGGGGGGGTCACATGATTTCAAGTCCCACAATGAACCCTCCCTGCCCTGCTAGGATGTGTTTGTGTGTCCTATCCTGGCAGGGCAGGGAGGGTTCATGCTGGGACTGGAAATCATGTGACCCCCCCCCAAAAGTGAAGAACTACAGGTCCAAGCATGAACCCCTCAGAGCTGACTACTGCTCCAGTCCTGCCCAGTGTAGTGCCCACCCCTTATGATGTGTTGGTCAGTGCTGTGCTGACAATAGTGAGTGTGCAATGCTTACTTGCCTGCTTTCTACAGCTGGCTGAAATCTGTCTCACTCTGTCACGTCTTTCTGTGTTCTTCAGACTTCAGCACAGCAGCATGCTGCTGCCTGAGTGCCTGGCTGAGTGGCTGGACAGTGTGCCTGGAGGACAGAGCGGGAGGAGGAGGAGGGTGGACTCGGAGGCGGAGCTAGCTAGAAGATCTTTCCTCCGCTGCCTGTGATGGGCACAACTCTGCCTCTCTCCTTCTCTGCTAGTGACGTCACTGGTTGCTACAAGCCAAGCGGGCGTCACGTAGCAACCAGCAAAGACAGTGCCAGCTAGCTAGGCTAGAGGGGTCCACAGCCACTGTCAGATCGATCGTGCATTTGATTTAGATCGACCCAGGGTGGAATTTGGAAATCCAGGACAGTGACAGGCAGCAGGCAGGCATCCTAGGCTGGGGCCCCATGCCAGCTCGGGGCCCCAGGCAATTGCTTGTTTTGCCTGTCCTGTTCCGACGGCCCTGCCTGCCAATTGAAAGAAATGCCTGCAAAGCGATTCGGCAGCGCCGCAACATGAGTGCTTTTAACCCTTTCTTTGACCGCTAGCGGGGATAAAAGCCGAAAAGCGCAGCTAAAACGACAGTAAAGCTAGTGGTGCTCTACTGCTAACGCCGGGCGCTTTCAGTGTGAAAGTAGCCGTAAAGCTGAGCTAAATCCATCGATTTTAAAGTAGAACTATAGGCAAAACTTTTTTAATATTTGGGTATAGTCAGGGAGGGTTATAGCCCCTGTTGGTTTATTTTTGCCCTCTTTATTCTACTGGGGAGATTTCCCTTCACTTCCTGTCTCAGACAAAAACAGGAAGTGAGAGGAAATCCCTGCAAATTAAGGGAATCCCTGGCATAGTTGCCAACAGTCCCGAATTTCCCGGGACAATCCCGAATTTCAGACCCTTGTCCCGGATTGAGCTTGTCCCGATTCGGGACACTACAATAATGGTGTCATCTGGTGGAAGGCGACGTGGCAGGTGACACGCTTTCACTGATTCGGCATTATGGTGAGTTGAATGATTTCATTTTATATTACAATGTAATAATAGAAATAATGCGCTTCAATCACCTTGACACCATAACAACCATGGTGCCGGGATGATTGAAGCGCCAACAACAGGTGTTTTGGAGTATCTTTATCTTCCGATTTTGTTAAACTTTCTGGAATACACATATTTCTATTGTGGTGTAGGTTCTGGCTTTCTTTCTTTTTTTCTTTCTTTCTTTCTTCATCTCGGACTCTAACCACACCCCTTCTGAGCCACGCCCAATTAAGACACGCCCACAATAACGCATAAACCACGCCCATTTTTCGCGGCTGTGCGCTTAGCACACCGCATTTTACTATTAAGGTGTGACACGCCTACAAACGAATGCCCCGCCCCCTAATTATAGCAAGGCTTCACCTACATGCAATAAAAGTGTCCCGGATTTATTTTTTTTGCCTTGTTGGCAACTATGCCCTAGGTCACCAGAACTTGTGTCCCCATTGGAAGATTTCCCCTCTGTTACTTTTCTGGGGACAACCCAACATTTTGAATTTTCTTTTGCTTTCACTTTCAATTATAATGCTAAAGAGGACAAATAGGATGAATCTCTCTAATAAGGGGAACAGACAGCAACATTAACTGATAGGTGTTATAATACATCTCCACTCTATCCAAAACTTAAAAAAAATTGTTGCCTTTAGTTATACTTTAATAGTTTAAAAAAACAGTTACATTCCTAAGAATGTATCAGAAATGTAACTGTCACATTGGTTGTGCTTCCAACCAAACTGTCATCCATCAAATGTGCCACCATGGCAGTTAAAGTGGAACTTTAGTCAGAAAATTAGGTCCTGATAGATCACTTCAGGCAGGCCTTTTTTGCAGGTAAAGCTATGTAAAAGATTACAAAATTTTAAATACTCTGTTTAAAATCCAGTAATACACTTTCTCACCCTGCTCTGCTCATGCTCAGTTTTTCTCTATTTTAGGCACTTTTAGGGACTGCCGAGTTTGTAGAGGTTGATCTACTGACAGCCTTAAAGCAGAATTAAACCCTCCTATCTTGTACAGCCAAGGAAGCTGCTTCTGTTCGATCTGCAACATGTGATCAGTTATGGCACCAGCCATTTCATAGTTTGACAACTTGGTTAAGGAGTGAATTTGGGGAGATTTGGGACTTTACATGAAGCATATGGTAAGAAAGCTTCCATCCCGGGTTTGAATAGTTAAAAATAAAGGGAAAATCTTTTGGGACTTTAAATGAAGCAGAAGACTGTGAGGGGTTGTATAAAAATTATATTGGCATTTATTGTGTGAAAGCATAATACTATATAACAGTTATGTACAAGTAGCATGTGCAATCCGCACACGAACGTAAAACAACAAAACATGTACATAATGTATTAATTGGCAGTACATCACAATTATGAAATGGTCAATACATCACAATAGTATAGAATGGTACAGACAATGTAAATATGTTGATCTGGGCAACGCACAACAGTGTATAGAAATATATATTGAATGATAATGGTCATCGACTTGGTATATCTAGTTGGAATCCTATAGAGGCATCTAGCTGCGACGCGTTTCGTGTCACAAGACACTTCCTCAGGGGCGGATGCTAGACATCTGAAATGACAGAGTGTAATGAGGTAAAGGGATAGACTAGATGTAGCCAGAAAAGACAATTGTGTGTCAATTCTTGGGTATTAACAAGATATCACGAACCATGGTGTGCATGGGAGCTGGGCCAGAGGACTGACCGTCCCGGGAGCTGAGGTAATTAGGAATACCGGTGCAGGGCGAGGGCGCATATGCATGAACCCTGAATCACAGGTTGCCATCTCCATGGTGTAGCGAAGTGGTTGACCGAAATGAGAGTGGATATCTATAATGAATAAAATTGAATCCATTAGAATTTAAATGAAGGTGTAAAGAAAGAAGAGATAAAAAATATATATAAATTTTTGGGGAAAGTGCCCCAATAGCACCGTGAAAGAAATGAAAAATAATAAGTGTACTAATAGTAAAGGCTTATTGAACCATAGAGGCAAGTGACGTGATAAAGGAAATAAGCATGTGCATATAGTGAAGAGGATCGTGGTAACCAAAATAATGAGAAGTGGGAGACTGCAAGCCCCGTAATTGGGTAACAAAGTATCCACGGTGTTAGAATAAAGGTAAGGAAATAAAGTCCTTACACTGGAGTCAACAGGGTTTACCTTCAAGGTGTACTGAGAGACAAATGCTTCATAGGGCTGCAGTATCCCCACGTGTGTGGCAGAGAGCACTGTGTTTAGGGAAGACGCCTTTTATGCGTCCTACGTGTACACCGGACCTATACCAGTGTCACGCTAGTCCTGATTGGCAGGGGGCGCTATCCGAGGCTGGGAGGTGCTGAGCCTGCCCAGAGTCGATACCGTACCACCCAGCCGGGTCGGCTAAGATGGTGAATACACGCTCCCGCCGTGACGCCCACCAGTGACGTCACTGGAAGGAGCGGTGCGTGGCGCCGATGCGCTGAGGGCACCCGTCGCAACCCCCCCAACGCGATCACCCCCCGCCCTTGTGCGGGCGGAAGTGGAGGGGAAGCAGGGGACACAGAGCGCATCGCAGCTCCCGGGTATTGGACAAGGAACTGACCCGGAGAGCCCAGCACTGTGTCCATGGTGCAATGTCTAAGTAGTGTGCCGCTCAATAACAACAATTGGATGTTGCAGTGCCCATATATGTAAACTATCTGGAACACTGTATTGTTAGGACAAACCCTACATGGAGCTGGCAGGGGAACACTGCCTGCTCCCAGTGAACTGCCTCCATCCCGATTGTATAGTGAATTTGGGGAGATTTGGGACTTTACATGAAGCATATGGTAAGCAAGCTTCTATCCCGGGTTTGAATAGTTAAAAATAAAGGGAACATTTTTTGGGACTTTAAATGAAGCAGAAGACTGTGAGGGGTTGTATAAAAATTATATTGGCATTTATTGTGTGAAAGCATAATACTATATAACAGTTATGTACAAGTAGCATGTGCAATCCGCACATGAACGTAAAACAATAAAACGTGTACATAATGTATTAATTGGCAGTACATCACAATTATGAAATGGTCAATACATCACAATAGTATAGAATGGTACAGACAATGTAAATGTGTTGATCTGGGCAACGCACAACAGTGTATAGAAATATATATTGAATGATAATGGTCATCGACTTGGTATATCTAGTTGGAATCCTATAGAGGCATCTAGCTGCATCCTTGGTGCCCGACGCGTTTCGTGTCACAAGACACTTCCTCAGGGGCGGATGCTAGACATCTGAAATGACAGAGTGTAATGAGGTAAAGGGATAGACTAGATGTAGCCAGAAAAGACAATTGTGTGTCAATTCTTGGGTATTAACAAGATATCACGAACCATGGTGTGCATGGGAGCTGGGCCAGAGGACTGACCATCCCGGGAGCTGAGGTAATTAGGAATACCGGTGCAGGGCGAGGGCGCATATGCATGAACCCTGAATCACAGGTTGCCATCTCCATGGTGTAGCGAAGTGGTTGACCGAAATGAGAGTGGATATCTATAATGAATAAAATTGAATCTATTAGAATTTAAATGAAGGTGTAAAGAAAGAAGAGATAAAAAATATATATACATTTTTGGGGAAAGTGCCCCAATAGCACCGTGAAAGAAATGAAAAATAATAAGTGTACTAATAGTAAAGGCTAATTGAACCATAGAGACAAGTGACGTGATAAAGGAAATAAGCATGTGCATATAGTTAAGAGGATCGTGGTAACCAAAAGGAAACAAGCAAATGTGACTGTTAGCAATCCCAGCATTCAAGGAATGTAAATGTTTTTTAAACTGTTAAATTGATGGGTTTAGATCCCCTTCATGATTTACTGCTTATCAGGGGCTCTGGGCTTCGGAAAAATGGCAGCCTCCAGCAAGAAGAAACAGGAGCAGGGCCGGAGTCAATTTACAGCGCACACTAATGTTGGTAGCATAATTATTAATGTGGAATGTATGTTTATTGCCAAAGAACATTATTATTTTTTTATTAAAGCGGAGTTCCACCCAAAAGTGGAACTTCCGCTTTAAGCACTCCTCACCCCCTGACATGCCACATTTGGCATGTCATTTTTTTGGGGGGGGGGGGGAGTGTGTACGCTCTTTTAGTGGGACTTCCTGTCCCACTTCCTAGTTCCTTTCTTTGGCCGCCTAGGCGACTCCCCCTCTCGTCCTAGGTGGCCCCTCCCTGCCAGCGATCTACTGGGACACAACTCAGGTCCCAGAAGATCGGCTGGCCAATAGGAGAGCACAGCGCGACTCGCGCATGCCTAGTGCGCCCCCGGCCGACTCGCGCATGCCTAGTGCGCCCCCAGCCGATCTTCTGGGACACAACTCAGGTCCCAGAAGATCGGCTGGCCAATAGGAGAGCACAGCGCGACTCGCGCATGCCTAGTGCGCCCCGGCCGTGAAGCCGTAAGCTGTCACGGCCGGGTGCCCACAGGTATAATGACGGCGCAGAGGAGAGGCGAGGGAGAGGAGCGAGCCTCCGTGCGGTCGCATCGCTGGACCGTGAGACAGGTGAGTGTCGGTTTATTAAAAGTCAGCAGCTATGCTTTTTGTAGCTGCTGACTTTTAATAAACTAAAAATAGGGTGGAACTCCCCTTTAAGTTGCTCCACCTTTAAAGATCAAACAGAGGCTAAAATGGCAGCTTCCTTGACTGAAAATAATAGGAGGGTTTAGTTCAGCTTTAAATGTCATTTTAATGCTGAATTCAAATTGGAACGGTATTATAAATGAAAGTAGAACTAAACCCATCAATTACCAAGAACAGTTACATTGAAGGAATGCCATTAATGATAACTATCAGTTGTTTGTGCAACGAAACTGTCAAGCCATCAAATGTCTGTAGTCATAACTGATCACATGTGCAGCACCATGCTAACTACAGAGGCTAAGATGGCAGCTTCCTTGGCTGTGAAGGAGAGGAGGGTTTAGTCCCTCTTAAAGGTTTCTTACCTTCCTCCTCCCAAACTTCTTAACGTAGAACTATAGACAAAACGTTTTCTTCATTTTGGATAGAGTAATGAAGTAATGCTGTTTGCCCCTGTATCATACCAACTGTCCTGAATTTTCCAGGACATTCCCAGGATTTAGACCCTTTTCCCGATTTTATCGTTTCCCGGGAAATTATTTTTTTCACGATTTTTTTACCAGCGCTCTAGAGGTTCGTGGCCGGCGGAGACATTTTTAAGAAGACCAGAAGTAGAACACGGCCGGGTGGCTAAAAAAGAAATTGAGCTGCTGCGCCGCCGCCCACCCCCCTCTCCTCCCCGCCACGCTGCTGGTCTGTTATGGGAAGGGGTGGACGGCGCCTCTGTTCAATTTCTATTGTAACCAAGCGGCCGCCTCCGCCTCTATTTTGTTCCCCCTTGGCCTCTGTTCTGTAACTGCGGCGGAGACACCGCCACTAGGACATCTGATGTAAGGAGGGGCACCGCTGGGGACATCTGATGTAAGGAGGGGCACCGCTGGGGACATCTGATGTAAGGAGGAGCACCGCTGGGGACATCTGATGTCAGGGAGGGCTCAACTAGGGGACATCTGATGTAAGGGGGGCTCCGCTGGGGACTAGGGATGAGCTTCGTGTTCGAGTCGAACATACGTTCGACTCGAACATCGGCTGTTCGATCGTTCGACGAAGATCGAACGATTTGGGCCGTTCGCGCCAAATTCGAGTGACGCGAACGGCCCACAATGCACTACGCCATCGCAGTGTCATCCAGGCGCTGTGATTGGCCAAGCATGCACTGTGACCCCGCATGCTTGGCCAATCACAGCGCCGGCAGCGAGGAGAGCAATGATTGGCCACAGGCAGGATGCCTGTGGCCAATTATTGCTGAGGGTGTTTAGTACACGCCCCACACTATAAAAGGCCGCCAGCACGGCGGCCTAGTGTAGTGTGTTCCGGAGCAGGGAAAGACAAGCATAGGCAGGGACAGTGACATTTATTTCTTTCTTGCTTAACCTGGATTCCTTTAGTTTAGGGAAAGAGAAGGATAGGTAGGGAGAGTGTCAGTGTGTTTTACTGTGCGAGTCCTTGTTTCTAGGGACAAAGAAGGAAAGTGAGGGGAATTCTCCTTGTGCTATAGTGTGCTTTAAAAAAACATTTTTTCTAGGGACAGAAAACTCTAGGTAGGGAGAGTGTCAGTTTCTTTCACTGTGCCAGTCCTTGTTTCTAGGGACAAAGAAGGAAAGTGAGGGGAATTCTCCTTGTGCAATAGTGTGCTTTAAAAAAACATTTTTTCTAGGGACAGAAAACTCTAGGTAGGGAGAGTGTCAGTTTCTTTCACTGTGCGAGTCCTTGTTTCTAGGGACAAAGAAGGAAAGTGAGGGGAATTCTCCTTGTGCTATAGTGTGCTTTAAAAAAACATTTTTTCTAGGGACAGAAAACTCTAGGTAGGGAGAGTGTCAGTTTCTTTCACTGTGCCAGTCCTTGTTTCTAGGGACAAAGAAGGAAAGTGAGGGGAATTCTCCTTGTACTATAGTGTGCTAAAGCATTCCTCATCAACCATCTTTGAAATCCTTGTTTTTTGGACAGTCAGGGAAATTGTCGTTGTGCTATTCTGTGCAAAAGCAATCATCCTCAACCATATTTAGAAATCCTTAAGTAAAGGGACAGAGAAGGACACCTGAAGGTAGCCCTTATTGCTTTTTTCCCATCTCCCTGCAGGCCATCTATTAGAATGTCTGGAAGGCAAACAAGGAGAGGCAGACAGTCAGGAGGCAATAAAAGAGGGCAAGCAGGCTCTGTGTCTGGGGGCAACAGTGCTGGTCGTGGACGCGGTGCATTGTCATCAGCACATGGCCATGGGACACGCTTGTCCTTCTTTTCGGCAGCTGGACATGTTGAGCCACATCATGCCGAAGACTTGGTAGAGTGGATGACCAAGCCCTCCTCCTCCTCCTCATCCTCTCTCACCCAGGCTCAGGGTACTGGCAAAGCAGCTGCCAAAGCGTCCTCTTCCCTGGTATCAATGTCAGACTCATCATCAGTCACTCCTTCCCTAGACCCACCATGTCCTCCTCCTGAGGAGTCCCCCGAACTGTTTGAGCACAGTGTTGGGTACATGCTCCAGGAGGATGCCCAGCGTTTCGAAGGGTCTGATGATGAAACCCAGCTACAGGAAGGCAGTAGCGTGAGAGCAGACAGAGGGGATGCTCAAGAAGGACACCAATCTGGCAGTCATGTTCCAGCAGCTGCAGCATACTGCCAGATTGGCTCCAGTGATGAGGAGGGAGGGGATGATGAGGTCACTGACTCCACGTGGGTGCCTAATAGGAGAGAGGAGGAGGAGGAGGATGAGGAGGAGGCACATCTCCAACGAGGCAGGATGCCCTTTGGTGGCCAGCGTAAGGGCAGTACACCGACGGAATCACACAGCAGAGCTCCGCCTGTGCAGGGCGCTGCCTCTGCCCGTCATTCAAAAAGTTCCTTGGTGTGGGCCTTTTTTGAGGCTAGTGCATCAGATCGCACAGCTGCTGTTTGCAACATATGTCTCAAGCGTATATCGCGTGGCCAAAACATCAGCCGCTTGGGTACCACATGCCTGACCAGACATATGTTGACCTGCCATGCAGCTCGTTGGCAAGCCTACCTCAAAGACCCACACCAAAGAACAAAGCGGACCTCTCCTTGCACCGCATCAGCTGGGATCTCCAACCCCACTATAACTTCAGTCCTCTCTGAAACATGCACTGAGAGGAATGAAGGTGTAGAATTAGGTGTGTCACAGCCAAGTACTTGCGGCCACTCTGCTAGCAGTACACCGACGTCCGATTCTAGCAGGCAAATTTCCCTGCCCCAGCTGCTGGACCGTCGAAAGAAGTTCACTCCCAGCCATCCACATGCCCAGCGGTTGAATGCTAGCTTGGCTAAATTGCTAGCGCTTCAACTGCTGCCTTTTCAGTTGGTAGACTCGGCCCCCTTCCGTGAGTTTGTGCAATGTGCGGTTCCTCAGTGGCAGGTTCCCAAACGCCACTTTTTCTCACGGAAGGCTATTCCGGCTCTCTACCGGCATGTGGAAGGCAATGTCTTGGCCTCGCTGGACAGGGCGGTCAGCGGTAAGGTGCATATTACCGCTGACTCATGGTCCAGCAGGCATGGACAGGGACGTTACCTTTCTTTCACGGCCCATTGGGTCACTCTTTTGGCAGCTGGGAAGGATGCAGGACAAGGTGCAGTAGTGTTGGAGGTTGTTCCACCGCCACGCCTCCAAAATGCTACTACTGGTTGTGACACACCTCTCTCCTCCACCCCCTCCTCTTCTTCTTCCTCCATGGCCTCTTCCTGTGGTTTGTCCTATGAACCAGCGGTGCTCCGTAGCCGTTCACGGGGCTACGCAAGTACGCAGGCAAAAAGATGCCATGCCGTGCTTGCGCTGGTGTGTTTGGGGGACAGAAGCCACACTGGGGCAGAGGTCCTGTCTGCTCTGCAGGGCCAGGCCGAGAGGTGGTTGACGCCACGCCAGCTTAAGCCAGGAATGGTGGTTTGCGACAATGGCACCAACCTCCTCTCCGCCCTCCGACAGGGACAACTGACCCATGTGCCCTGTGTGGCTCACGTCCTTAACCTGGTGGTGCAGCGGTTCTTGGGCAGGTACCCGGGCTTACAGGATGTCCTGAGGCAGGCCAGGAAAGTCTGTGTGCATTTCCGCAGATCTTATAATGCCAGTGCTCGCCTGGCTGAGCTGCAAAAGGAGTTGAACCTGCCCAAGAACTGCCTTATATGTGACATGCCCACCAGGTGGAACTCAACGTTGGCCATGCTGCAGCGGCTGCACACGCAGCAGAGGGCCATCAATGAGTACCTGTGCGACTACGGCACCAGGACAGGGTCAGGGGAGCTTGGTTTTTTTTCTCCACGCCAGTGGGGCATGATCAGGGATGCATGCACTGTCCTGGCACCATTTGAGGAGGCCACGAGGATGGTGAGCAGTGACAGTGCATGCATCAGTGACACTGTACCTCTTGTCCACCTGTTGGAGCACACGCTGCGTGGAATAATGGACAGGGCACTTGAGGCAGAACAGAGGCAGGAAGAGGAGGACTTCCTTGCCTCTCAAGGCCCCCTTTACCCAGACAGTGTTCCTTCTGTCCCACCCATCGCACAGGAAGAGGAAGAGGAGGAGGAGGAGGAGGAGGATTGTGTCAGCATGGAGGTGGAGGCTGGCACTCAGCATCATCAGCAGCAGTCTTTTAGGGATGATTTACAGTCCCAAGAAACCAGTGGACTTGTACGTGGCTGGGAGGAGGTGGCTGCGGATCATGTCATCCTTAGTGACCCAGAGGACTCCGGAGCGAATGCCTCAGCAAACCTACGCTGCATGGCCTCCCTGATCCTGCAAAGTCTGCGGAAGGATCCTCGTATTCTTCGGATCAAGGAGAGGGACCATTACTGGCTGGCCACTCTCCTTGATCCACGGTACAAGGGTAAGGTTGCGGACCTTATGTTACCTTCGCAGAGGGAGCAGAGGATGAGACAACTCCGGGAGGCCTTGCAGAAAGGTCTGTGCAACGCGTTCCCAGAGACTGGGAGGTTACAAACTCCTGGTCCTGGACAACGAGTTGCTGAGGCTTCGGCCAGTCAAAGAAGGAGCGGTGGGGAAGGTGGCCGTCTGACCGATGCGTTCAGACAATTCTTTAGTCCGCAGCCCCAAAGTATGATCGGTTCCAGCAACCATCGCCAGCGTCTGATAAACATGGTGCAGGAATATCTAGGGGCAAGGTCAGACTTGGACACCTTCCCCACCGAAAATCCTCTGGCTTACTGGGTCTTGAGGATGGATCACTGGCCAGAGCTTGCACAGTATGCAATTGAACTACTGGCCTGTCCTGCATCCAGCGTTCTTTCGGAACGCACATTCAGTGCTGCTGGAGGATTTGTCACGGATCACAGGGTGCGCCTGTCCACCGACTCGGTTGATCGACTGACTTTCATCAAGATGAACCAGTCTTGGATCACCACCAGCTACCACACACCTGATGCTGATATAACAGACTAATTGATTTTAACATGTCACATCCCTTCAAGACTGATGCTGATGCTGAGTGCCTGTGCTGTTATGTTGACTGGCTATCCTCCTCCTCCGAGTCCTCAATGATACGATTGATGATGATAGCTTGGAAGATCATTTTTGTTTATGGGTGCCGCCACCAGTGGCTAAGGCCCAATTTTTCAGCCCCTGTTTTACAGGGGCGTGTAATTACAATTTTTTTAGCAATAATTTGCCATAGGGCTCATTGCTGTGCTCCAAGTACAGTATCTGTGAGGGGTTGTAGTGTTGTGCCACCAGTGCCTAAGGCCCAATTTTTCAGCCCCTGTTCAACAGGGGCATGCAATTACAATTCTTGATCTAATAATTCACAGCAGGGCCCATTGCTGCACCCACCAAGAGTAACTGTCAGGGCTTACAGTGTTGTGGCACCAGCACCACCATCAAAGGCCCAATTTTTACTACCACTGTTCAACAATTATATGTAATTAAAATTCCTGATATAATAGTTGACAGCAGGGCGTTCCAGCACCAACCAAGAGTAACTGTGAGTGCTTACAGTGTTGTGCCAACACCAACAACTAAGGGGCCTATTTCTGCAGAGTATATACGGCAGGTCCCTACTTTCAAACATCCAACTTACCAACGACTCCTACTTGCAAACGCAAGAAGACAACAGGAAGTGAGAGGAAATCTACCCCTTGGAAGGAAAATTCTCTCCTGTAAGAATTAATATGGGAGAAAGGTGTCTCCTCTGTACTGATGCTTTATCAGCAATCCTTGTTTCAAGAAAAACACCACATTTCAAAAACAGTTGTCATTGGGACGGAAAGTGAGGTGAAATGTTCTGAACAGGGGCACAGACAGCAAAACAAATGTTACAGGGGTGATAACCCTTACCTATGTTTTCCAAAAAGTTTAAAAATAGATTTTTGGGCTGGAGCTACACTTCAACAATGTACCTGTTCAAAATTACAAACAGATTCTACATAAGAACAAACCTACAGTCCCTGTCTTGTATGCACCGCCTGTATACGGCTGTTCAGAGTATATAGGGCCTTTTTTATTTTATGTGCGGGGTTCCCCTTAATATCCATACAAGACCCAAAGGGGCTGGTAATGGGCTGGGGTAGGGGGGGGGGGTCATGGGGTAGCTATGCCATTTTTCTTAAAGATTTTCATCCATATTACCGGGACCAGACATTACATTAAAGCCGCAAGCAGTTTTAAATGGCTTTTTTTTCCTTTAGAAGTGTCATTTTGTGCAGGGACAGTTCTAAACACGGGAAACACGTGGCACTTCACAGGCATACTTTAGACACCCCCCAGGTACGATATTTAAAGGAATATTTGACTTTTTTTTTTTCACTTTATGCATCATTAAAATGACTGCTCCCGAAAAACGACCGTTTTTAAAACTTCTTTTTGCATTGATACATGTCCCCTGGTGCAGAACCCGGGTTCCCAAACCCTTTTTAGGACAATAACATGCATAATAGTTGTTATAATTAGCACTTTAGAATTCGAACGTTCGCATCCATTGTATTTAATAGGGTTCTAATGTTCGTACGAACTTTCGGTCCGTTCGCGGGTTCTGGTGCGAACCGAACCCGGGGGTGTTCGGCTCATCACTACTGGGGACATCTGATGTAACGAGGGGCACCGCTGGGGACATCTGATGTAAGAGGGCACCGCTGGGGACATCTGATGTAAGGGGGGCTTCTCTGGGGACATCTGATGTAAGGGGGGCTTCTCTGGGGACATCTGATGTAAGGGGGGGCTCCGCTGGGGACATCTGATGTAAGGGGGGGCTCCGCTGGGGACATCTGATGTAAGGGGGGGCTCCGCTGGGGACATCTGATGTAAGGAGGGGCTTTGCTGGGGACATCTGATGTAAGGAGGGGCTCCGCTGGGGACATCTGATGTAAGAATGTGAAAAACCTCTATTGTGGGATTTTCAAGGCCTCCGCCTCTATTTTGTTCCCCCTTGGCCTCTGTTCTGTAATGGCGGCGGAGACACCGCTACTAGGACATCTGATGTAGAGAGGGGCCCCGCTGGGGACATCTGATGTAAGGAGGGGCCCCGCTGGGGACATCTGATGTAAGGAGGGGCACCGCTGGGGACATCTGATGTAAGGGGGGGCACCGGTGGGGACATCTGATGTAAGGAGGGGCCCCGCTGGGGACATCTGATGTAAGGAGGGGCCCCGCTGGGGACATCTGATGTAAGGAGGGGCCCCGCTGGGGACATCTGATGTAAGGAGGGGCACCGCTGGGGACATCTGATGTAAGGGGGGCTCCGCTGGGGACATCTGATGTAAAGGGGGGCTCCTCTGGGGACATCTGATGTAAGGAGGGGCTCCGCTAGGGACATCTGATGTAAGAATGTGAAAAACCTCTATTGTGGGATTTTCAAGGCAATGAAAAAAGTATTTTTGAAAAAATGTATTTATTTTACAAATACTGTATTCATAGAAAAAGTTCCATTGAGAATTCAAACATATTGCATATGGATATTAAAACATTGTATGTTGAAAAAGGAGAAAAAGTGATACTGTCCGCTATGTAGTTCAGAAACCACCAGTTGATCTGATGGTTTCCGAACTACATAGCGGACAGTATCACTTTATCTCCTCTTTCAACATACAATGTTTTAATATCCATATGCAATATGTTTAAATTCTCAATGGAACTTTTTCTATGAATATTTGTAAAAAAAAAAAAAAAAAAAAAAATTAAAATACTTTTTTCATTGCCTTGAAAATCCCACAATAGAGTTTTTTCACATTCTTTCATGTTATAAGGGATGATGGCAATTACATGCCGAATCACATGAGTCACTTTGATTTCTTTGGGGACATCTGATGTAAGAAGGGACTCCACCGGGGACGCCTGATGTAAGGAGGGGCTCCGCTGGGGACGCCTGATGTAAGGAGGGGCTCCGCTGGGGGCGCCTGATGTAAGGAGGGGCTCCGCTGGGGGCGCCTGATGTAAGGAGGGGCTCCGCTGGGGACACCTGATGGCATCTGGTGGCAGGCGACATGACAAGTGACACACTCAGGGCTCCCACTGATTCTACATTATGGTGGGTTGAATTATTTCATTTTATATTACAATGTCATAATAGAAATAATGTGTTTCAATCATCCTGACACCATAACAATCATGGTGCCGGGGTGATTGAAGCGCTAACACCAGGTGTTTGGAGTATCTTTATGTGCTGATTGTTACATTTTCTGGAATACACATTGTAACGGGAGGGCCTGTGGAACCCAGAATCCCTTAGAAAGTATGAGATATCCTTGCTTCAGCTCCCCATGCACCTCTTATGTCTAAATCACCCTGTGTCCCTATTAGGTGACAGAGAAAATATATCTTGAACTACTTAAAATGGGACAGTAATATTTATCCACAATATTCCCCAGGATATCTGTAAAGGACTATATTTACTGTTTGTTTGATTCTGAACTCAACATGTTAGTTGAAAGATGCTAATGTCATCACCCCCAGCCACCTGTCTGTTGTAATGTAAATGGCTCTAGGATAGCTTCTAAGGGTCTTTTCATTGTGGCTTGTGGTAATTAACTCTGCTATTGTGGGAGGGAATTCTGTGTTGATTTGTGATAACGTTGATTGTGTCTTCTGAGTTACAAGGTGGCAAGTCTAGCCTAAATGTCTCTGAACCAGGCTGCTAAAAGGAATTAGGTAATTAGCATGTTAATTAGGTCTGGTCACAGGTGTAATTCCAGAGTAATATAATTCACCTCCTCTTTTAACTGTTTATAAAACTTGTAGTCTTTTCAATAAAGATTGTCAGTCCTGCTTAAACCTCAAGACAAAGCTTTGTCTCGTTATTGGGGGAGAATTATTCTTATGGGTCTGGTTCGCCTGACTGGAGTGTCGGTAGCTGCCTTGGTGTTCGGGAATGGAATATCCTAAACGGCTTTAACCCCTTTCATACTTGGGGTGCCGTTACACACATATTTCTATTGTGGTGTAGGATCTGGGCCTGCTGTCCCTCCATCACTCTTTCTTTCCTCCCTTCTCTCTCTTTCTCCCTTTGTTTCTCCCTCCATCCCTCGTTCCCTTGACTCTAACCACACCCCCTTTGAGTCACGCCCATTTAAGCCATGCCCAATATTTAGCGTAAACCACGCCCATTGTTCGCTGCGCCGCATTTTTCTTTCCCCACTATGTCACACCTACAAAAGAATGTCACGCCCCCTAATTATAATAAGACTCCACCCACAGACAAAAAAGTGTCCCTATAAAAATTTTTTACAATGTTGGCAACTATGCTGTATTCGAACTACTTAGGTGGGTTCTTTCCCACATTTTTAGTTACTGACTTATAACCCCTGACAGTTTATTGCAATCTGTATCTCCATTGGGTAAATGTCCCTT
Organism: Rana muscosa; assembly: GCA_029206835.1. Taxonomy (NCBI): domain Eukaryota; kingdom Metazoa; phylum Chordata; class Amphibia; order Anura; family Ranidae; genus Rana; species Rana muscosa. Next base: position 65,766,214 of record CM055120.1, read on the forward strand.
TACTTCGTGTCCAATAGCCCCATAGACAAAACAGGAAGTGAGTGAAAATCCCTCCAAGGTGTCACCAGAACTTGTGTCCCTATTGGGAGATTTCCCCTCCATTCCTGTTCTGGTAAAAAAAAAAAATTTGGGGATTTTCTGTCACTTTCACATTAAATGACCAGAACCTCACCACCCCAGCTAATATTAAACTCACATTTATTTAAAAGTAATAAGCATAGATACAAAATCCAAACAGATCTCACTTGTAAGGAACAAGGTTCCACCTTGACGTGGAGCCTGGCGGTGGAACTCTGTTCGTTATAGGTGAGACCTGTTTGGATTTTGTATCTATGCTTATTACTTTTAAATAAAGCTGAGTTTAATATAAGCTGGAGTGGTGAGGTTTTGTCATTTAATATCGAGGATACTGCACTATTGGAGGCAATTTTGTCTTTTCCATCTCATTTTAATTCGCTAGAGACTAATGTGGAGCCAACTCTGAAGTAGCCACATTGGGAGGACACTGCATTTGGTGCAGAGTGATCTATAACCTTTACAAAGCTTACCGTCGGGAAAAATTAAATTTTTTCTTTTGGACGAGAAAAAACGACCGTGTGTGGGCTTTTTGTCTCTTTTCCTGACGGGAAAAAACAGCATTAATCACGACAAGAAAAATTAGAACATGCTCTAATTTTTCTCGTTGTGATTCCTGTCATTTTTTTCCGCTGCAGTTTTCCCATAGGGAAACATAGCCTACACACAGTCGTTTTTTTCGACCAAGAAAAAAAATGTAATTTAAAACGGCCGTGTGTAGGGGAACAAGCTGTTCCTCGTTTTTCACGTCGATTTTCTCGACTGTGTTTTCACCGTCGAAAAAATCGATCGTGTGTACACGGCATTAGAGAAGGAAAGGGTTTCTCTACGGAGAGGTTCTTTCATTCTTACACAAACATATGTGTAAGGTATATGTGTGTTTAACGTTCTTTTCCCCTCTGCAGGAGAACATCTCATCAAGACCACTGAGAATGGGGTGGGTCTTAGTCAGGATGGGTGTAAGGGAATGTTGTTGTGAACATGTGATTCTGATAATGTGGTTATGTGTTGTTTCCCTCCTTTCCCTTTCATGTCAGGTTCAGGCACAACTGTTGGTTAGCTTTCAAAAAAAAAAACTTTTTATTTTAGAAATTCGTTAGTCGGTCTCTGGATTAGGCTATGATGGCCCCTTTTGGGCATGGTTTGCTCCAGACACTGGGGACCAGTGTCAAATAACAGGGGGGAGAGTGTAGCGGGTATGTACCTTTTTAAACTGGTGAGGACACCAGTGATGCATAGTTCCCTGCGGCCCAGCAGGTTGCGCTGTCACTTTGGGCTGGGGTTGAACCATCGCTGCAGTGCCGTACCCTTTGTGACCTCTCGCAGCGGTTGTACGGCGGGGTGGGGAACCCGCCGTGCTTGCTGGGAGGGGGTATAAAGGGGGCGGACATCTTCGCCACAAGGGTCGAGTCCCGGGCACCTTCAGCCTGAGGGCTGTGGTTGCGGTCGGTGTCCAGGCGGCCTAGGCCTGGACACTTGGAGTTCGTGTTCCATCCCAGACACCTTCAGTCTGGGGTGAGGTACTCAGCCGGAGGCCTGGGGCCCAGTACCTTCCGCTGGGTCCCGCGAGGGAGGGATCATCCTAGGAGGCCCCGGGAGTGGGGCACCCAAATCCAGAGGCGTAAGGGACCGGAGGAGGGACTCACCCGAAGACCTGGTGCAGCAGATTGCCAGTGCCGGGTGAACCTCTGGAGACCGCCCGGAGGGATATCTTTCCCGAACAGGGGCCAAGTTCAAAGAGGAAGTTCAGTCCACGTTCAATGACCGGTGGCAGCGGTCCAGCTATTTCAATCAGGTCGGTGGCAGAGGCCTGCTATTAGGCCTGTGGCAGGGGCCTCAACAGTTCATCCGGTCGGTGGCAGCGACCAAAATTCACGGTCGGTGGCAGAGACCGTGCGCCAGGCCTATTCGCTAGAGAAAAGGAATAGGAGAGTTCAGTTGTGCCTGGGCCTACTCGTTCCCACAACCCCATATTTGTCTGTTATTGGAAGTTCAACTGATTGTGTCCACCGTATTGTACGAGAAATAAAGGAGTGTTGGACTTTCGATTGGTGTGGGGCTCTATTATTGGCAGACACGTTTCCATGGAATAAACAAGGCTTCGTATGCAGTGGACAGACTCGGGAGGTAAATCAACTAACTTTGCTCAACCGTCTTATACACACGAGGGGAGAGCTTGGCGTAGTGTTCCTGCACTCTCCTCTCCCAGGTACCCCTAGACACAAGCCATTCACAGAGGCAAGAGGAAGAGTGAGGTTCCGCTACACATGGATAATGCTTTTCTATATGGATATATCAATATCATATGCCAGCGCCTCAATATACAACATTTAAAACAGGTTTTGGCATATATCGCTAAAAAAAAAATCACTTTTATTGCACGTAGGTGGCGCTGTTTCACATTTCTTTTTAATGAATATATAAGCACCGATGAAAAGGCAGTGTTGAGCCACTGAAACATGTTGTCTTGTTTTTCGTGTCACAAAGATTAAGGCCCCTTTCACACTGAGGCGCTTTGCAGGCGCTATTGCGCTAAAAATAGCGCTTGCAAAGCGCCCTAAAAAAGCTGCTACTTTTTATCCAGTGTGAGAGCCCGAGGGCTTTCACACTAGAGCGTTGCGCTTGCAGGAGGGTGAAAAAACTCCTGCAAGCCGCATCTTTGAGGCGCGATAGGAGCGGTATAGCGCCCCTGCCCATTGAAATCAATGGGGTAGCGCCTCCAAAACGCCCGCAAAACGCAGCAAAGAGGCGTTATTGCGGGCGTTTTTAACCCTTTTTCGGCCGCTAGCGGGGGTTAAAATCACCCCGCTAGCGCCCGCAAGTCGTGGCAAAAACGACGGTATAGCGGCGCTAAAAATAGCGCCGCTATACCACCAGCGCATCCAGCGATTCAGTGTGAAAGTAGCCTAAAGCTTTTCCTGGACTTCTCCAAGCCTTGTGGCACTCTCATCTTTCCAATGAGAAAAATTAAAATGAGATATATAATATCTATCTAGCTAGCTATCTATATAGAGTATCGGATAAGCAGGCCTGTTCCCCCACACTCTGCTGTAACCCGTTCTTGTCTAGACTGGAACTTGCAGGCACAGGCTGTATACTGGAGGTTGCATTATACACGCTAATACTTGCAGAACTTGTCAGAAGTTCAGAACATACCGCTCGGCAGCGACTGTCCCCGAGCAATTGGTAGCCGATGGTAGTAAGCATTCACTGTGGTTGCCATGAGCAACAGCAAAGCCTGTAACATATGCCACACTGCTTTTAGCAGGATCCAGACAGTCTTTACCATCAGCTGTGGTTGGGCAACCGATGGACCCCCTCCTGCAGACACCTACTGACTTACCCTGATCATCATGGGCAACAGCAGACATTTATGTGCACGCTTTACTGTTCTCAGCAGGACATTGCAGCATACAGTCACTTTTACAGCTTTATGCAGACCGTTGGACATTTTGTAATCCATGGGCGCGATCGCCTGCCGTGGTTGCCACGAGTGACAGTGCATAACACAGTTCTCACTGAATAGCAGGTCCCAGGTGCGGTTTAGGCAAATGGGCATGTGGTGTAATACTGGCTCGGCAGCAATTTCCACCGGTTGCTATGAACAACGGTACTTTACTCAGCCAACACAGTCACAGTTTCCTGTTTTAACCCGCTTAGTGGTCCTGGTAACAAAGCACAGTCCTCTGGCTAGATGAATTTTGGTTGCTAGGAGCAACAGCCATGCAGGTTGCCATGAGAAATATCCCGGTCGAGCCCCCAAATGTAGTACACCCCCTGAGGGACTGCTGATGAACTGGATCCCCCACTTCTGCGCAGTGAGGCACACCAAATCTTTACAAGCACCCAGAGAACAGTCTGTGACTTTGTTATTTATTAAGGGTGTGAGGGGGTTAGCTCGGCAGCGGGTGTGTGTGACCCCCGAGATGGGCTCCCCACACAAAAACAGGCCCAGCAAACGGAGGTTGTGGTTTTCAAAATCAAAAGGTGCGGTTTATTTTCTATTTACAGTGACAAAACACAGCAAAGCAAAAGAACTATAAACAAAATAAATCCTGGTCAACTTGACCTCTGACTAAACATACAGGTTTCCTAACTAACAACTGGGATCAGCCTAGTGCTGTCCTAGTCCCTAAGTCCCTGGTTTAGTAAAGGTCCAAACAAATAGCCACACAGGCTTTGCCTCACCGCACAGGGGTTCACTCTCCCTAGACAGTCCACACAGGTCTGGTTCCAGGCATGAGCTAACATCTAATGAAGCTGGGAGTTCTTATAGAGGCCTAAATGAGCTGATAAGGTTCATCTCTGTCTGCACGACGCCCCACACTCTCCCTAGAGGTATGAGTCATCCATGAGCCCACTAGCCTTATACAACTCTCCACCTAGTTGTATAAGTCGGCGTAAAGCCTGAATCTGGGCGAAATATATCTACCCCCCTGGATGCAACCAGGTGACTTTACCTTCCTGCTGTCACATACCCCCCCCTCTTGTTTTAACCTCGGGGTTGGAACACCAGCAATCAGGCATTCATGTACTCGAGACAAAGCATCCACATTCCCCATTTGAACGCCAGGGCGATGCTTTACTGTGAAGTTGAATTCCTGGAGGGCCAGGAACCACCTATTCACTCTTCTATTTGTTTCCTTGTTTTGAGCCATCCACTTTAACGGAGCGTGATCCGTAACCATGTCAAAGTGCCTACCTAGCAGGTAGTACCGAAGGGAATCTAGAGCCCACTTCACCGCTAAACACTCCTTTTCAACGGTGGCGTAATTTACCTCATGGGGCTTCAACTTCCTGCTGAGGTAAATGACTGGGTGCTCTTCCCCGTTCCAGACCTGGGACAATACTGCTCCTAACCCCACATCTGACGCATCACTTTGTACGACAAAGTCTTTAGAGAAGTCGGGTGAGTACAACACTGGCTGGCTACATAAGGCTTGTTTCAAGAATTGGAATGCTGCCTCAGCCTCGGGGGTCCATTTAATCATGACCGACCCTTTCCCCTTCGTCAGGTTGGTTAGGGGCACAGCCTTAGAAGCAAAGTGGGGAATGAATCGCCGATAATACCCAGCGATTCCCAGAAAGGCTCGTACCTGCTTCTTGCTGTTGGGACGTGGCCAACTCTGGATGGCCTCGACTTTGTTGAGTTGGGGTTTTATTACTCCCCTCCCAATGGTGTACCCAAGATATTTGGCCTCCTCCTGCCCAATGGTACACTTCTTGGGGTTAACCGTAAACCCCGCTTCCCGAACAGAGTCCAGGACTGCTTGCACTTTTGGCAGATGTGAGGCCCAATCTGTGCTATGGACAATTATGTCATCCAGGTAAGCCGCAGCATACTTCCGATGGGGCCTCAGCATCTGGTCCATTTTCCGCTGGAATGTGGCCGGCGCATTCTGTAACCCGAACGGCATTCTTTTATATTGGAACGCCCCGTCTGGGGTTACAAATGCGGTTTTCTCTTTGGCCGACTTGGCCAGGGGGATTTGCCAATACCCTTTTGTGAGGTCAAGAGTCGTCATGTATCGGGCTGTTCCCAGCCGGTCGATCAACTCATCTATACGTGGCATGGGGTAGGTGTCAAATTTTGTAACTTTGTTCAACTGACGAAAATCGTTACAAAATCGCCAGCTCCCATCCGGTTTAGGCACCAACACAATGGGACTAGACCAATCACTTTGGGACTCCTCTATCACCCCTAAGTTCAGCATTTTCTGTACTTCCTCCCGTATTGCCTCCCGTCGGGCCTCTGGGATCCGATAGGGTTTTAACTTCACCCTTTCACCGGGCGGGGTAATGATGTCATGCTCTACCCCAGATGTTTGTCCCGGCAGCTCAGAGAATACCTCCTTGTTGCGAAGCACAAACTCCTTAACCTCCTGTTGTTGGGGTTGTGACAAGGTGGCTGCTATTCCAACCTCAGGAATCACGCAACCAGTTTGAGCTGGTGACCAAGTGTCTGCGACTAGGGACTCTCTATCCCTCCAGGCTTTCAACAGATTAACGTGATAGATCTGTTCGGGCTTTCGCCTTCCTGGTTGTCTGACCTTGTAATTCACTTCGCTCACTTTTTCCATTATCTCGTAGGGGCCTTGCCATTTGGCAAGGAATTTACTTTCAACCGTAGGGACAAGTACCAGTATCCTATCCCCCGGGGAAAAGGTACGGGTCTTGGCTCCACGGTTGTACACTCTCTGCTGTGCTAACTGCGCTTGGGCCAAATGTTCCTTCACGATGGGCATTACCTGTGCAATTCGGTCTTGCATCAGGGCGACATGCTCAATCACACTCCTGTGGGGAGAACTCTCACTTTCCCAAGTTTCCTTGGCAATATCCAACAGCCCTCTTGGGTGTCTCCCATACAGTAACTCAAAGGGGGAGAATCCCGTAGAGGATTGGGGCACCTCCCTAATAGCAAACATCAGATAAGGAAGTAGACAGTCCCAATCCTTTCCATCTCTATCCACCACTATCTTCAACATTTGTTTTAGGGTTTTGTTGAACCTTTCAACCAGCCCATCGGTTTGGGGGTGATACACAGATGTACGTAATTGCGTCACTTTGAACAATTTACACAGCTCCTTCATAACCCGGGACATAAAGGGTGTACCTTGGTCCGTAAGCAGTTCTTTACAAATACCCACCCGGCTAAACACAAGAGATAGCTCTTTGGCTATGGTTTTGGCCGAGGTATTTCGGAGAGGGATCGCTTCTGGATAACGGGTGGCATAGTCCATTATAACTAATATGTACTGGTGCCCCCTAGCGGACTTGATTATAGGACCTACCAAATCCATGGCGATCCTCTCAAACGGGACCTCAATGATGGGTAGAGGGACCAGCGGGCTACGGAAATGTGGCATCGGGGCCGACCTCTGACACACAGGGCAGGAGGAACAATAATTTTCTATGTCCTTCATCACCCCCGGCCAATAGAATCTCTGTAATACCCTCTCTCGGGTTTTCTCTGTCCCCAGATGACCTCCAAGAATGTGCCCATGGGCCAACTCCAACACCAACTTCCTGTAAGGTTTGGGCACCACAAGCTGCTCAACGGTTTCTTCTGCCCTTTTTGCCACCCGATACAGTAGGTCCTTCTCTACGCTGAAGTATGGGTAAGTGCAGGTATTATCTGGGTTCACTAACTCGCCATCTATTTTCACTACGTTTTCCCGTGCCTTTATTAGGGCGGGGTCTTTCAACTGTTCTGTGGCAAAGTTTTCCCTGTGAACCTCAAGATCAGAAAACTCCACAGACGGTAGGTTTTCGTCTGAGGAGGTGGGCTCCTCTCCAGTTTCTTGAGTCTCCCCTGCCAATACTGATAAGGGAAATTCCGGAGAGTCCTCACCACTCTCAGGGGAGTTCTGGCTATCACATTCCTGGTACATAGGGGCACCAGTGGGGGGCTCAGGATCATCCCACAGTTCCCAGAACTTCGGAAAATCCCTTCCCACAATGGCGTCATGCGGTAACTGAGATACTAAGCCCACTGGATGAGAGAGGGTACCTTTGGGGGTCTCGAAACACACTGTAGTCACTGGATACTCTCGGGTGTCCCCATGCACACAAATAACAGCTACCTTGCTATTCCCAGAGACCTCTGTTTTAACTAACTCAGCCTTTATCAGGGTCACAAGGCTACCTGAATCCAACAATACCACAACATTTCTACCATTAACACACATTTTGCATAAATGTTTCTCAGTTCCTCGAATGGCAGTGCATGCGACTGTCGCACACAGCGACTGACGTCTGCCCGTCAGAAAGTCACACTGCATGGGTTCCTCCACAACCGGGCAATTGGCTGCAATATGTCCCGCTTGCCGGCAGCGGTAGCAAACGATCCTTCTTGCGGCCTCTTGAGCCGCTGATTTCCCAGGCTGTTCTCGCCAAACTTGGGGTAGAGCTCCCACCCTCTCACTCTCTCCACCCTCACCCCTTGGAATCCTCTTATCCGCCCCTGGGGATGGTCTGGTCTTAGGGTGGAAAGTCCGAGTGTCTCTGGAAGAGGCCGTCAGGTTCTCTGTAGCCAAGTATTTCTCCACACGATCCACAAGACCATCGGCCGTCTCTGGGTCTCCATGGCTTACCCACTTTTGGATGGCAGTAGGAAGAGCTCTCAAAAACCGATCCATTACAACACGTTCCACAATCTTTGGTGCGGACACAGTCTCTGGCTGTAGCCACTTTCTGCTCAGGTGAATGAGATCATACATTTGAGACCTGGGGGGTTTTCCAAGCTGGAAAGTCCAGTTATGCACACGCTGAGCCCGGACAGCCTGGGTGACACCCAGCCTTGCCAATATTTCAGCTTTTAGCATCATATAGTCTTTTGCTTGGTTAGGCTCTAGGTCATAGTAAGCTTTCTGCGATTCACCAGTTAACAGAGGAGCCACCAGTCCAGCCCACTGCTCCTCAGGCCACTTTTCTCTTTCAGCGGTCCTTTCAAATGTGGTCAAAAATACCTCTGGATCATCCTCTCCAGTCATTTTTGTCAATAAACGACTCACCCCAAAGGACGCGGTATTAGTGGGACGGCTTTCCTCACTGGTCTGCGGACGTTGCTGCATTACTGCTTCCATCTGTTGTTGTAGTCTCTGCTCTTGCTTCTGCAACAGGTCTATGAAGCGGGCCTCAGATTGCTGCTGGGCTTGTTGCTGAGCCTCCAGACTCTGTTGCAAAGTTGCGTTTGTCTGCTGCTGGGCTGCAAGGCTCTGTTGATGAGCTTGCTGCTGGGCTGCGAAGTTCTTTTGCAAACCTGCATTTGTCTGCTGTTGATTGGCATTTGCTAGAGCCAGCTGCTTCAGTATCTCCTCCATGCTGGCTTAAAAAAAAAAAACTGCCACTGGTTCTCCACCAACTGTGAGGGGGTTAGCTCGGCAGCGGGTGTGTGTGACCCCCGAGATGGGCTCCCCACACAAAAACAGGCCCAGCAAACGGAGGTTGTGGTTTTCAAAATCAAAAGGTGCGGTTTATTTTCTATTTACAGTGACAAAACACAGCAAAGCAAAAGAACTATAAACAAAATAAATCCTGGTCAACTTGACCTCTGACTAAACATACAGGTTTCCTAACTAACAACTGGGATCAGCCTAGTGCTGTCCTAGTCCCTAAGTCCCTGGTTTAGTAAAGGTCCAAACAAATAGCCACACAGGCTTTGCCTCACCGCACAGGGGTTCACTCTCCCTAGACAGTCCACACAGGTCTGGTTCCAGGCATGAGCTAACATCTAATGAAGCTGGGAGTTCTTATAGAGGCCTAAATGAGCTGACAAGGTTCAGCTGGTCTCCTCATCTCTGTCTGCACGACGCCCCACACTCTCCCTAGAGGTATGAGTCATCCATGAGCCCACTAGCCTTATACAACTCTCCACCTAGTTGTATAAGTCGGCGTAAAGCCTGAATCTGGGCGAAATATATCTACCCCCCTGGATGCAACCAGGTGACTTTACCTTCCTGCTGTCACAAGGGTTAATAACTTGGATAGGGATGGGAGGTTATGGAATGCCCAGTTGACTTCAGCAAAATGTTCAGCAATAACTTCAGGGACATCTTCCTATATACAGTCTACATACAGTCTATATACAGTCTCCTTTACTCTCCTCCTGCATACACTTGCTTGCTTACAGATGTAGCCCCTTGTGGTGTAGCAAGAATATAGTGAAACAGCTTTTTCTCTTCTGTGGCTACTGATCCCATCAACCCCTCTTCAGGCACTGCCAACCCACCTGGCTGCAGCTACCCCTTTCACTAGCCCTCCAGACTAACTCTCCACAGCAGTCCTCTCGACTGACTCTTCACCAGCCCACCTGGTTGACTCTCAACAGCCCAACCGGCTGACTCACAGGAGCTCTCCTAGGGAAGGATGAAGACTTAAGCACACCTCTGTCTTCAGGGACACTGGCTACATGTGGCAGTCTCCACTTGTCAGTCCCCAGCAGTGCTTATCTACTCACACTGTTCTCTCTTGCTCCTTCCAGCACCTGACCCAAGGCAGGACAACCCCCCCCCCAGACTAGGGGGCCACCAACAGCCTCCTCAGCACTGTATCTCCATCTTCCACCCGACTGCCCCTGCTGGCATGGCTCATGTCTATTTATGAGGTAAGCCCTGCCCCCTGCCAGCCCATCACTGGGAATTGGCCATGGCCTAATAAATATTCAAGGCAGATCCTCCTAACCTCCACCCACAAATTCTAGAAGATTCTTTAACCTTCTAGATCAGTGTTTCTCAACTCCAGTCCTCAAGACGCCCCAACAGGTCATGTTTTCAGGATTTCCTTCAGATGAAACAGCTGTGGGAATTACTAAAGCAGTTGAACTGATCAAATAACCTGTGCAAAACAATGGAGAGCCTGAAAACATGACCTGTTGGGGCGCCTTGAGGACTGGAGTTGAGAAACCCTGTTCTAGACCAGGGGGAGGCACAAGAGGAGCTGTCAAGATAAGTCATCCAGCCCTGAACTTTACCGAACCCTGACCCAGATTCCATAGCTCAGACTTAGCTCTCAGCCAACTAGAATTGACCTACTCTGAACTCTAAAGCCTCGTACACACGAACGAGTTTCTCGGCAAAAACCAGCAAGAAACTTGCTGGCAGAGATTTTTTGCAGAGAAATTCGTTCGTGTGTATGGTTTCTCGTCAAGAAAAGCGACAAGTATCTCGACGAGAAAATAGAGATCCTGCTCTCTATTTTCTCGTCGAGATTCTCGTCGGCATGTTTCTCGACGAGAAAAGTGAGTGTGTGTACACTTACCTGTCCTCCCGGAAGCCCGCGCATGTTCGAAATAAATTTGACGCATGCGCGGTAGCTTCCTAGGCATACGTAGGGTATACCAAGATGGCGGCGACGGCATCGAATGTGACGAGCGCATGCTCGTCGTAGTCAATGACGTCACCGCGTACGCTCCATTCAAAGAACCGCGGGTTCTTTGAATCGAGCGTCTGTACACTCGGCCGGGACAAGTTTCTTGTCCAAGAATCTCGTCGAAAAAAACGACATGTTTTTTTCAACGAGAATCTCGGCCGTGTGTACGAGGCTTCACACTACTTCTAGCACACACTAGAGTAGAACGTGCTACAAACAAATAATTTTTACACTTTTTGTATAATTCTCCTTTAAGTGGGCATGGCAGGGGGCGCGTCCAATGCCTACATACTTTTGCTAATGGGTGTCCCTCGTTCCAATTTCAAAAAGTTGGGAGGTATGTGGTGAGAGAAAATCTCCCCAATGGGGACCCAGATGGCAACAAAACTCAACAATGGATCTAACCATCTTCCATCCAAAATAAAAAAGGTTTTGGCTACAATTATGCTTTCATTTTTCCACCACGGTTTCTTGTTAAGGCCTCATGTCCCCTGAGCGTTAAAAATGCTAATTTTAGGGATGTTTGGTGGGTGTTTTTTGTAATGCTTTTTGTGGTGCATTTTGCATTTTTGCACATATGATTTTGAAGCATATCTCACATGTTTTTATTACGCTTTGCATTTTTTAAGCATTTTTTTGTTTGCCCAATTTGTTGTTGGGTGGATTAAAAAATGCAAATTGCGGCAAAATGCACTACATGCTTTCTGCAGCTTCTCCATTGAGGTCTACTGAACCCAAAATGCTCCATTTTGCTTTAAAAAAAAGTCCCTGACCCTTTCCAAATATGCAACGGCTGAATAAAGCATAGAAGGGAACGTGTCCCCTAGAAAACCACGTTAACCACTTTCTGGCCACAGTATAGCTAAATAGCGTGGAGAGAAAAGAGAAAAGCCAGCCACTAGCTTCTGTTATGCCGCGTACACACGATCGGATTTTCCGTCGGAAAAACCTTGCATGGTTTTTCCGACGGAATTCCGCTCAAGCTTGGCTTGCATACACACGGTCACACAAAAGTTCTCTGAACTTTCGTCCGCCAAGAACGCGGTGATGTACAAAACTACGATGAGCTGATAAAATGAAGTTCAATGCTTCCGAGCATGCGTCAAATTGTTTCCGAGCATGCGTCGGAATTTTGCGTGTCGGAATTGCTACAGACGATCGGAATTTCCGATCGGAATTTTTTCAGTCGGAAAAATAGAGAACCTGCTCTCAATGTTTTGCTGGCGGAAATTCTGACAGCAAAAGTCCGATGGAGCATACACACGGTCAGAATTTCCGACCAAAAGCTCACATCGGACTTTTGCTGGCGGAATTTCCAAAGGTGTGTACGCGGGACATCGGCCGCAACATTGCCCACAAGTGCTTCTAATCAGTGGCCACCAGTACCACCTCTCAGTGCCCATCAGTACTGCTAATTGGTGCCCACTACGTCTGCCAATCAATGACCACAAGTGCTGCCAATCAGTGCCTCATCATCAGTGTCACCTATCAGTGCTGCCAATCAGTGTCCCCTAGACATGTGCGGTTTGTTTCGTTCCGAATTAATATTCAGACTAATTTTTTGTTATTCGGAGATTCGGATGTATCTGGATACCCGAATTACAGCAAAATCAAAGTTTATCGAATGCCCCGAATAATTAAACAAAATTTGTCCGATTTCTGACATCAAAGACTGTGAGTGTTATTGGAGTACCATTTGGAAATAATGCTGTTTTTGTTAAGCCAAAGGTGATTTAAAAAGTCATTGTAATTCATTTGATGAAAATTTTGTTCACTTTGCTGCATTCGAATTGAAAAAAAAGAAATGAAAAATATAACTGTAGCGGCCTCCTCACTCCCCTCTTTGCATCAGCTCGTCTTTCTTCTTGTCTAGGGGTATCTTAGAGGGGAGAGAGCGGGGTCACCATGCCAAGCCTTCACCACATGTGTCTGTGCGGTGTAATCAAAGTTCCTTCTCTACCTTCGGGTCAGTGTTGTGCACCTGGAGTTACCTTGAACAATGTCCACCAGAAAAAAGCTACACACCATTAAAGTCCAACACTCCTTTATTCTTCTCGAGTGAACAGCATAATCAGTTAGACTCCCATAGAGAACAGAACAAACAAGGAGGTGTGGATGCGAGTAGGCCCAGACACAATGAACTCTCCACTTTCCTCCCTGAAAGTGGGCTGAGGTCTCCTAGGGAGGGGGGATTTCCTTCCAGGCGGTCTCCGATGGGAGGCTCACCTGTCACTGGCAATCTGCTGCACCCGGTCTTCAAGTGAGGAGCTCCCCCCGGTCCATTACGCCTTCTGGATTCAGGTACCCAATCCCTGGGTTCCCTAGGACCTCCTTCCCTCGCAGAACTCAGTGTTGGGCACTGAGCTCCAGACCTCCATCCGAGTACCTCACCCCAGGCTAAAGGTGCCTGGGATGGAACACGATCTCCGGACGTCCTCTAGGCCTAGGCCGCCTAGAGGACCGACACGAACCACCGCCCTAAGGCTGAAGGTGCCTGGGACTCGACCCCGTGACCAAGATGGCCAGCCCCTTTATACCCCCTCCCAGCAAGCACGGTGGGTTCCCCGCCCCACCATACCGCTGCCGAGGGAGGACAAAAAGGAGGCACAGCACACAGCAATGGTTCAACCCCAGCCCAAGGCGACAGCGCCACCCGCTGGACCGCAAGGAACTGCACATCGCTGGTGTCTCTGCCAGTTTAAATTACACCCGGGAAAGTACATACCCGCTACATAACATTTTGGTTTCGACCGATTCAAAATTCATCGATTACAAATACGCATCCCGAGTTTAACTAAACAAAATAACAGTTTTTTTCGTCATGCACATATCTAGTCCTGACTATTAGTGCTGCCTATTAGTGCCACCTCTCAGTGCCCTTCGGTGCCACCTATCAGTGTAGCCTCATTAGTGCTTCCTCATCAGTGCGCACCAGTGTCGCGTCATCAATGCCCATTAGTGCCACCTCATCAGTGCCGCCTCATCAGTGCCCATTAGTGCCCATTAATGCCACCTCATCAGTACCCATTTGTGCAGCCTCATTAGTGCCTCCTCATCAGTGCGCACCAGTGCCACCTCATCAGTGCCCACCAGTGCAAAATTTTATAACAAACTATGATTTTTTTTTTTTTCCAATAGTTTTTTGTTTCTATAGCAAAGAATAAAACACCCAGTGGTAAATAAACGATTGCCGACCAGCCGCTGCTGCAGCCAGTCGGCTCTCCTGCGCAAATTGCCGTAGGTGTACGTCAGCCTTTGCATAGGAGATAGTGGGCACGCTCCAGCTGCAGGAGCATGCCCGCTGGGCCGGCAGACTTGATGTCCACCGACGACCCGTGATCGCAGTATACAGAAGCAGAAACAAGGCGATCCCCGTTCTGCCAGATGACATGTCAGAGGTCTTCTGTTCTGTTCCCAGTGATCAGGAACAGCGATCTCTGTCATGTACCAGTGAGCCCTTCCCCCCTACAGTTAGAACACACCCAGGGAACACATTTAACCCCTTGATCGCCCCCTAGTGTTAACCCCTTTCCCTGCCAGTGTCATTTTTTCATTGATCAGTACATTTTTTTAGCACTAATCAATGTAATAATGTCACTGATCCCCAAAAAGTGTCATTTCGGGTCAGATTTGTTCGCCGCAATGTCGCAGTCCAGCAAAAAAATGCAGATCGCCACCATTACCAGTAAAAACAATAAAAAAAAAAAAAAGTCCCTAAATCTATCCCGTGGTTTGTAGATGAGATAACTTTTGTGCAAACCAATCAATATACACCTATTGTGATTTTTTTTAACGAAAAATATGTAGAAGAATATATATCGGCCTAAACTGATGAAAATTTTTTTTTTTTATATATTATTTTTTGGATATGTATTATAGCAGAAAGTTTTTCAAAATTGTCGGTCTTTTTTGGTTTACAGCGCAAAAAATAAAAACCGCAGAAGAAATCAAATACCACCAAAATAAAGCTCTATTTGTGGGGGAAAAATAAGACATCAATATTGTTTGGGTACAGCATTGCACGATCATGCAATTGTCAGTTAAAGCGACGCAGTGTTGTAACGCGAAAAAATAGCCTGGTCATTAAGGGGGCAAATCCTTCTGGGTGCTGAAGTAGTTAAATACCACCAAAAGAAAGCTCTATTTGTGTAAAAAAAAAAAAATGATAATTTAATTTGGGTACAGTGTTGCATGTGTCATTCAAAGTGTGACAGCTCTAAGGGCCAGTTCACACCAGACGCAGTTGCGTTCAGTTCCGTGTGCTTTTTTTCTGCACAAAATGCATGCACAGTGTTTTCCATGTATTCCAATGGCTCTAGTTGGCTCTAGTTCACACCATGCAGTCAGTTTCCGGTCAGTTTCTGCACTGGAAACTGACCGGAAACTGACTGCATGGTGTGAACTAGAGCCGAAAAGAGCCATTGAAATACATGGAAAACACTGTGCATGCATTTTTAGTGCAGAAAAAATGCGCACAGAACTGTACGGAACTGCGTCTGGTGTGAACTGGCCCTAAAAGCTGAAAATTGGCCTGGGCAGGAAGGGGGTGAAAATGCCAGGTATTGAAGTGGTTAAATGGACTTTAGTGCGTTTTTGCAAAGAGCAAAAAATAAAAAAACGCATAGGTGTGACCCAAAGAAGCAGAAAAAAAAACCCCCACAATCCAGGAGGAGCAGCGTTTTGGCAGAAAAAAATGGCATGAGGCGTAAAAAGGCGCGCTAACGCTAGACGCGTCAAGCGATTGAGCGGTAATTTTTTTCAATGGGCAGAATAAATGATTATTCTGGCCAATGAAATGAATGCCCAAGCATTTGAGGCGTCTAGCGTTAGCGCGCCTTTACACGCCTCATGCCATTTTTTCTGGCAAAACGCTGCTGCCAGGAGGAGAAGAGAGCTGGGCAAATACTCTGTGTGCATGTGGCCTAAAAAATGTGTAATTATTACATAAAACCAGGGAGAGTGTTTCTTAACACAGAAGCAATGGCCAACCCTGACACGCTGTCACAACCAGAACAAAATACAATGACAGTATGGGCATTTGCCCTCAGCAATGATGGCGTTCAAGCCGCCCGTGACTGACTAGCGTGTGAGCTAATGAGAGCTGGCAGATTGAGGGGCGGGCCAAGACGGACTAAATACGTCACTTCCCGTATGTGACACCTCAGCAGGCTGTACACCGGCTTTTCCCCTCCCCCTTCGCTGTGTATGGTGTTCCGTGCCCTGGGCGCCCTGCCCCGCCTCTCTCCGTTGTCTGCCCGCTCTCTGCTCATTGCTGTCATGAAGCCGCTCGTTGTGTTCGTGTTGGGCGGACCCGGTGCCGGGAAGGGGACCCAGTGTGAGAAGATAGTGGAGGTGAGTGACCCGCCAATAGAAAGGGGTGACCTCTCTGAGGGCGGACATCGTCCCCCTGTGCCATGGCATGCAGGGTCACCATCCGGGTGTGTACATTTATTAACTCCTATGTGATAGAAGATCTCACATTCTCCCTTCTGCCCTGCATGGGCTCCCCTACCTTCCTCTGTCACCCCCCCCCCCCCACTTCACCTCATGGTTCCTTCCTCTGACCCCGTCCCCCCTATAGGATATAGAAGGTGGAGGAAGGAACCACTGCTTGTAGCAGGGGGGGACACAGGCATTTGACACTACCAGAAGTGTCAATAAATGTGTAAGCAGTGGCTTACAGGGAAAGTGTCACAGATAGGAGACTCCTTGTGCTGGGGAGAGGACTATGTGGCAGGGGGGTCTAATGCTATTTAACCACTTCAGCTCTGGAAGGTTTACCCCCCACCTTTCCTAACCAGGCCATTTTTTTTGCGATACGGCACTGCGTTACTTTAAGTGACAGTCATGTGATGTTGTACCCAAATAAAATGTTCTCCCCCCCCCCCCCCCACACAAATAGAGCTTTCTTTTAGTGGTATTTGAGACCCTCTGCAGTTTTTTTTATTTAAAAATAATCCAATAAGCGTATATTGATTGGTTTGCGAAAAGCGTCTACACACTATGGGATAGATTTCTTTATTTTTGTTTTCATTTACTAATAATGATGGCGATCAGTGACTGAGATATTGCGGCAGACAAATCTGATACTTTTTGTGGACCAGTGACACTACACAGTGATCAGTGCTAAAAAATATATGTACTGTCACTGTTACTATGACACTGGCTTGGAAGGGGTTAACATCAGGGGCAATCAAAGGGTTAAATGTATGCCTAGGGAGTGCCTGCTCACTGTGGGGGGAGGTGCTTTGACTCGGGGAAGATAAAGATCCGTGTTCCTGCTAAGAAGAAACACAGGATCAGCACATTCCCCTCTCAGAGAACAGTGGTCTGCCTTGTTTATCGAATGATCGTGTCCGCCAGACCCACTGATTGGCTCCCGCTGTGTCCTGTCACAGCGAGAGTGGGTTGCCGGTGGTGATGCCTCAGACTCGGAAGTGTCAGATTACGTACTAGGTCCGTGATCTGGCACAGAGCGGCTGCCCTGCCAAAGTATATGTGTGTGGGGCGGTCTGCAAGCCGGTTAAATGTTTACAGATCTCTCTTTAACCACTTAAAGTGGAGTTCCACCCTGATTTTTTTTTATTTTTTTTCCCCAAAAATCATAAAAAAAATAAAATAAAAAAATAAATAAATTGTTTTTATTTTTTTTCTATCCTCACCCAGAATGCGCAACTAGCTCTTCTGCCTCTCATCCACCGCGGTGGTCTTCTTCCTTGTCTCAGTCGCGGTGTCTTCTGGTGAATGGGGCGCACTGCCTGTCTGGGAACTGCGTGTATCCCAGGAGGCAGCCGCCTATTCACAAAGCGCCATGCGAATCGCTCATGTGCAGTAGGAAAGGCTACGTAAGGCTTCACTGCCTGTTTCCCTTAGTCAGGATGGAGGCGCCAGGACCGAGGCGATCGCCGTCGGGGACCATCATCGCAGGCGCCTAGGACAGGTAAGTGTCCTTAATAAAAGTCAGCAGCTACAGTGTTAGCTGCTGACTTTAAAAAAAATAAAAAATCGCGGGTGGAGCTCCACTTTAAGGACCGAGCCTCTTTCTGAGATTTTGTGTTTACAAGTTAAAAACTTTTTTTTTTTTTGCTAGAAAATTACTTAGAACCCCCAAACATTTTTATATATTGTTTTCTAACACCGTAGAGAATAAAATGGCGGTCGTACTTTTTTTCACACCGTATTTGCGCAGGGGTCTTACAAGCGCACTTTTTTTGAATTAAAAAATAAGACAACAGTAAAGTTAGCCCAATTTTTTTTTTTTTTTTATATTGTGAAAGATGATGTTACGCCGATTTAAATTGATACCCAACCTATCACTCTTTAAAATGGCGACAAACTTTTACCCTTAAAAATCAGTTACAGAGGAGGTCTAGGGCTAGAATTATTGCTCTCACTCTAACGTGTGGTTTGAACACCATTTTCATATGCGGGCGCTACTCATGTATGCGTTCGCTTCTTGCACCTTTTGAGCAGTGCCATTGCCGATACTTGGGTGCGACTTGTCATGCAATATGACCTGTCAAATCACACAAGTCGCTCCGTGTGACCGAGGGCGAAGGTGATCCCTGGAAACTCATCTCTTTAGAGAAGCCCATGCTGCCTCCACCTAACAACTGTACTTTTCACCACACCGCTCTACGGAACATACAATTTTAATAAAGTGAAAAATTCTGTAACATTTCAATAGAGTTAAAGTGGATCTTCCGCTTATTTGCATCCTCTGCACATGTGGCAGTTTTTTTTGGGGGGATGGGGGCAGGTACCTACTTCCGGTCAGGTTGCAGCGGCCATCTGAGCCCAAGTCGTCCACCCCCATGTCACAGATCCCAGAGGACTGCGGAACGATTTACAAAGCTCAGCGTGGCTTATGCATGTGCAGGGGGAAACCGGCTGTGAAGCCTCAATGCTTGCCTTGAAGGGGTTGTATAGTAAACTTTTTTACTTTTACCTACAGGTAAGACTATAATAAGGCTTACCTGTAGGTAAAAGGAATATCTCCCAGACCTGTATGGTTTAGGAGATATTCCCCTTGCAATGCGCCGCTGATTGCAGCGGCGCATGCGCATCAGGATTCTCGTCTGAAAGCCCGCAGATGCCGGAAAGATGTCTCCCCGCGATCATGCGCTGGAGCTGCGATACCCGGAAGACACGCCGAGGCAACATGTCATCTCCCTCGGCGTGGACCAGGTAAGTTACCGACGCCTCGTTCTAAGGTAATTATTTCATAATGAGCTAGTATGCGGTGCATACTAGCTCATTAGGCCTTTTTTGCTTTGCAGGTTTAAAAAAAAAAAAACTGTCAGTGGGTATACAACCGCTTTAAAAAAGATGCCTGCGCCCGAAGCCAATTGAAGAATCTGTTCCGGAAAGGACCGCACTGGATCCCTGGACAGATAAGTGTCATATTAAAAGTCATCCGTTGCATTTAATTTCCTTTTGGGGGGGGGGGGGGGGGCAGCCTGGAGCTCTTCAGAACACTGTCCAGAATTTGGTAGATGATGATTTGGCATAGTAGCTTTCAGCAAGGTGGAAATGCCAACTGCGTCTTGGTTTGAATCCTGGCCAGGACATGATCTGCATGGAGTTTGCATGTTCTCCTGTGCTTGTGTGGGTTTCCTCTGGGGACTCGGTTTCCTTCTACATGCCAAGCCATCCGTTAGATGTCTTTTTTTCTGTATTGGCCCTACTATATATGTGGGGTAGGGGCCCTTAGATTGTCCTTGAGGGCAGGGACGGATGAGATTGTAAAGTGTGGTGTAAATTGTCAGCTCTGTATGAAGTCACTATAATAAAATGATTATCATCTATGTGTGGGAATAACATTGTTTCCTGTGTATATGATGTAGCCAAATAAAGGATAATAGTCAGGATGTTAGAACAGGGGAGTGGGGATCCCCCAGCCTGAGCGCCGAATCTCAGCAAGTTAGTTTTGAAGTGTGTGGTTGTGTTTAGGTATTTTCTGTGTGGGAAGTGGTCATGCAGGAGGACGGGTCACACCCATGAAGGAAATGGTTAACTTGTGAGCTGGCAGCTATTTATATGGATGTCACCAGCAACATGGTAGCAGCCCGGTGCTTCTTTGATTCTTTGTATCTGGTTACAAAGTTACCATTCTATCTGGAAGTAGCCCTGTCTGTGCAGATGCAAACCACTCACCAGCCGTGACCATCATCAGCTGATCCCAAAACACAGGGAGCTTCTGAAGATGTTTATTTTGTATCCAACTTCAGATGCTGGAATCTCTGTGACACACACTTCTCTCTGCCCACACTTCAGATTGTCCTAGTAATGGACATGCACCAGTCAGATTCTGTAGCTTTCCAGTTCATGTAACTTCATGATTTAAATTATTATTATTTTTTTTTTATTAAAGGTATCAATTGTTACTGCACAGACCTCAAGTGCAATCAGGACTGTGATACTAGCTTATCGCAACACATAGAAAACACGTGTGTGATGTACATTTAACATACATTTTTTTTGTGTTCATTGGCAGGAGTTTTGTGACCGCTCCCTGGAAATGTTGAAATACTAACATATTATTATTTTTTTAAATATCTTTTTTTTCAAGTCGTGTTGTATTACAGGTATTCTTGTGTTTTGCGTTACAATGCAGACAGGTTGGATTTTAAAGTCGTGCTAAAGTCTCATTTATTTTTGTTTAAAATAACAAACATGTTATGTTATACTTGCCTCCTCTGTGCAGCCGCCAGATCCTCCTCTTCTCAGGTCCCTCTTCGGAGCTCCTGGTCCCTTCCTCCTGTTGGGTCCCCCCACAGAAAGCAGCTTTCTATGGGGGCACCCCAGCCGAGCTTCCTGTGTCTATTCAGACACGGAGCCTTTGCCCTGCCCCTCCCGCTCTCCCCCCTCATTGGCTAACTGACTTTGACAGCAGCAGGAGCCAGTGGGTGTTTCGCTGCTGTCTCAGCAAATGAGGAGGGAGAGTCCCGCCAGCCGAGTCTATTATGCAATATCGCTGGATCGAGATGGGTAAGTATTAGGGGGGCTTCTGCAACAGAAGTTTTTTTTTTTTTTTAATCATAATGCATTAGGATAAAAAGTAGGGCTGCGGAAATTAACGATTAATCAGTAATTTCTTTGATCGATCAAAATAATTTTGATCGAGGACGATCTGCGGAGTGAGCTCCGCGGTCTCGTCCATAGGAAAGCCCGCGGCTTCGGCCTAGCTCCTGAGCCGCAGCCATCTTGGTCCACCCGGCGGCCTGCCTCAGTAGCAACGCGCTGACGTTATCAGCCGCCTGCTTGTGCCGGTCTACTCTGCGAGTCCGCGGACGGTTCTGCCTGGATTTTACGGCATGGGGGGAGATGGTATGTGGGGGGGGGGGCAGATGTGGACGTTGGGTATGTGGGGGGGGGGGAGATTTGGAAAAACTGTATGTGCGTTATAATTGAAATTAGTTGATCGTTTAAAACCAAAAAAAAAAAAACGATTAATCGAACACAATTTTTTTGATCAGTAACAGCCCTAATAAAAAGCCTTCTGCCTTACAAACACTTTAACCCCTTGCCAACTGCTGCACGCCAATTTACATTGGCAGAATGGCAGGGGCAGGCAAATGGGCATACCTGTACATCCCTTAAAAATTTTTGCCTAGCAGGCGCACAACGTGGGTCCCGCGACCTCGAAGTTCGCTGGCGGTCTGCAATTGTGGCAAGAAGAGGCAGAACGGGGCGTGGCCAAGATGGCGCAGGGAGCGGACGCTTGATTACTGGGCTCCCGCTCTGAATCCTAATCCTTCTCCATCCTGTCGTGGGTTTACCCCGGAGATCCTGTAAAACCTCCTAAAACACTCCCGGGGCTCTTGGGAAATGCGTAAAGGCAACAAGGGGTCACAGAGGAGAAGGGGACTGGACGCTGCCTGCACGCCGCCGAAGCCTGGGCCTACATCACCGCCAACGTCCCACATGGAGACACAGACGGCATCCTCCTCAGATGAAAGCTCGCCGGCTTTCGATGCCCTGATGCAGGCAATCATGGGATGCCAATCAGCGCTCACGGTCAAGATAGACCATGTTCAGGCTGAAACCGCCCTCATTCGCCACGACATGGACAGGTTCCGGGACCGGATGGCGGAGGCGGAGAGGAGGATCTCGGGCGCAGAAGATACGCAGAGGGAGCAACATGCGGACTGGCAGATCCTTAAATCCAAGGTACGGGCCCTGGAGGTAAGAGCAGAGGACGCCGAGAACCGGAACCGCAGGAATAACCTGCGGGTCCTGGGCCTACCGGAGGGTGCGGAGGGCTCAGATCTGGTTGCATTTATGGAACATCTCCTCCCCACACTGCTCCCAGAGGCCCGCTTCTCCTCGCATTTTTCCATTGAACGGGCGCATCGAGTCCCGGCCCTCCGAGGTCCGTCCGGAGCGCCGCCGCGCACTTTTATTTTTAAGCTCCTCCACTACAGGGATAGAGACACTGTCCTTCGTTCGGCCCGTGTGCAAGGGGATTTGAAATATCAGAACACAAAGCTGCTGATCTTCCCGGATTATTCTGTAGAAACTGAGGCAGAGGAAATCGTTTGACCCAGCCCGAGCCATCCTGAGAGCTAAAGGTATCAAGTACAGCATGCTTTTCCCCGCCAAGCTGAGGGTCCAAGATGGAGATCGCTTTGAGTTCTTCACATCACCCAGAGAGGCGGTGGAGTGGGCTGAATCCCTTCGTGCCTGAAGACCCTCCATCTGCACCCACTGACTGTGAGTATGCCCCGGGGGGGGCTTAGTAAGTTGAACTCCTCCAATCCTCCCTGCTGCCTTTCCATGGGGACCTGATCCCTCTTCTCCTGATGCTCATCATACTCCCCACTTATGGACTCTGATCTGTCCCCCTCTAGTAATTCTGTACTCCCCGTGAGAGACTGGGGACAAAAACTGCCTGTGTGAGCTGGAGAGGAGTGTTATGCTCTGGAGGGACACCCCCCCCCCCCGGTCATTAGGTGCTGCTCAGACCTTTGTGGGACTCAACACATGACCCTTTTACCCAAGAAGAATGCCCCCGGAACATCCGGGAGATCATGACACATATCCTGCATTGGATTCACAAGCTTGCCTTACCCAGTTTGTTGGTGAGGGGCCTGTTGCCTCTTGCTCACTGCCCTCATGTTCAGCAAATGGGCTGACAATTGTTTGGGGACTCAGGCCTTCCTCCGGGGACGGGGGGGGGGGGCGGGGTGGGGGGGAGTTTGGGAAAGTTGAGCCGTATTTTTGGCTCCCAGTTGATGATTACTTGTTATGTGACAGATGTGTTCTTGGTGGTGACTGTTATACTGCTGTGGGGGCCCGGTTCTCCCCCTGACCTGGGAGGAAGGGGTGGAGGAGCCCGGGCCTCGCAATATGTATTTATCCTCTTTATTGTGTCTCAGGATATGATGATGGCTAAGCATGATGTCCTCTCCTGGAAACACGGGGTATGAACTCTCCGATTAAACGTTCACTGGTCTTCCAGTTCATTAAAAAATATGCCCCGCACATCTGTGTGTTGCAGGAGACGCACCTGGTGGGCAGCAAAACAATGAGCTTGAAGAAACCATGGGTGGGACATCATTACCACTCAACCTATTCTAATTATGCCAGAGGTGTCAGTGTGTTGTTGGCAAAAACCCTCCCATTTAAACTGTTAGATTTAATCCTGGATCCTGATGGCAGATATATACTGCTCCATGCCTTAATACATGGTGTTCCCTGGGTGGTGGTGGCTCTTTACTTGCCCCCCCCCCCCCCCGGCCTCCATTGCACTCCTGAATCTACTCACGGCCAAGCTGGCCCAGTTCCCCCCAGACAATGTCATCCTTCTGGGGATTTCAATTTAGTGCCGGACTCTGATAGGGGACAGATGTGCTGTGGCGGGTGCGACCCGCCGGGGCCTAGCCACTTGGGCTGATACCTATGGCTTTACTGATGTATGGAGGTGGAAATATCCCCATTCCAGAATGTTTACCTGCCACTCGGCCACACACAAATCATTTTCTAGAATTGACCTTGCATACGTGGCGGCGCCTGTCCTTCCCAGAGTCCGGAAAATAGCTATCCTCCCTCGCGGAATCTCCGATCATGCCCCACTGTTGCTGTCCCTGGAGCTGACCACGGACCCCTCAGACAGACTTTGGAGACTCTCCAGGTTCTGGATCTCGGATAAGGATGTTGATTCTAGATTTCACCCCACCCTTCAGGGGTTCTGGGAGGAGAATCTGGGGTCGGCCGGGGACAGCTCCACATGGGATGCCTTTAAGGCCTCCTCACGGGGACACTATCAAACTATCATAGCTGCGGTGAGAAGAGAACGTAGAGTAGATCTTGAGAGGGTGGAGGGGGAGGCGTCGGCGACGGAAGCTCTCTATGTTCGAACACGCGACCCGACACACTATACCTGACTCCAATCTCTAACGCAACAGGCCTTACTCCTTCGCACTTCCCTCACGCAAAAAAAGCTTCTTCATCAATCTCAGCGGATATTTGAGCAAGGGGACAAAACGGGCAGACTCCTTGCGTGGCTGTCTAGAGAACAGTCCGGGGTGGCGACCATAGCACAAATACGGGACCAGGATGGGCACCTACTCTCTACTCCCCAGGACATTAACCGCAGCTTTGCCGAGTACTATCAGCACCTGTACACTTCCAGGGTGACATATGATCAGACAGACCTTGACCGTTACCTAGCCGAGATTGATATACCGGTCCTTACGACAGTAACTGCCAATAAACTGGATGCCCCAATAAAGTTAGAGGAAATACAGTCGGCCTTGAAGGGGATGCAGACAAAAAAAACCCCGGGCCCGGACGGGTTTCCGGTGGAATTTTACAAGACATATATGGAGGACCTGCCCCTAGACTGCTCCGGACTCTAACGCACGCATTCGACTCGGGGGCCCTCCCAGACTCGATGAGCGAGGCAGTCATAGTTGTTATTCCCAAGCCGGGCAAAGACCCCCTGCAGTGCTCCTCGTATCGCCCCTATTTCCCTCCTAAATGTAGACGCCAAGGTCTTGGCGAAAATTCTAGCGAACCGCCTTACTACGGTAATCACAGCACTGGTCCACCCAGACCAGACAGGATTTATGCCGGGGAGGGGTACTGACATTAACATACGTAGGTTGCACACGCATATAGCGAGTGCTGACCCAGATGCCCCAGGAGTGGTGGCCTCACTCGACGCAGAGAAGGCTTTCGACTCGGTCGAGTGGGGCTACCTATGGTCGGTTCTTTCCAGGTACGGGTTTGGCCCGAACTATCTGAAGTGGATACAAATGCTTTATGCACATCCCAAGGCCCGCATCCGTACTAACGGCACACTGTCGGGCCCTTTCCTCCTAGAGAGGGGGACCTGGCAGGGATGCCCACTATCCCCATCCCTTTTTGCCCTGGCCATGGAGCCACTTGCCGCACATATTAGAGGAGACCCCTCGGTCAGGGGCATTCGTGTAGGTTCCTTGGAGGAAAAACTTTCGTTATATGCCGATGATTCCCTCCTTTATTTAGCGGATAGCTCCGCCTCCCTGGACTCTGCCCTGGCACAATTTTGACACTTTCGCCCAATACTCAGGGATCCGTATCAACTGGGACAAATCAGTGTTATTCCCCCTCCAGGCGTCGGTACCATCGACCCCCCTCCCACACGCCACTGACCTGGGTGGAGACGTTCACATACTTGGGGGTAAAAATAGGCCCCAGGCTGAAAGAATATTTGACTAGGAACCTATTCCCCCTGTTGGAACAGCTGATACGGAGTTGTGCCGGCTGGCGTAGTCTCCCGCTCTCCCCAGTAGGGAGGGGGAATTTAATTAAAATGATCTATCTCCCCAAGTTCCTGTACTTCTTTAGACAGACCCCCCACTCCTATTCCCCGTTCTTTCTTTAAAAAAATTGACAGTGTAGTGTCCTCCTTTATTTGGGCAGGGCGCCCCCCTAGGGTGGCTCGACGGTCCCTTTATCTCCCCTTGTCTGCGGGAGGTTTGGCCCTCCCAAATTTCCTTCTATACTACTGGGCGGCGGTCCTGGTGCGGTGGTGGTTCTCCCAGCCGGAGCAGAACCCTGCTGTCACCCTCGAGGCGGCTCTCCTTGGGTCATATGCGGCTCTTTCCAACCTAGTTTTCAGGGGACCCAGGGCACATCCTCGAGTGACCGAACCAATGAAGACTACCATTAGGGTGTGGCAGACCTTCAGGGCCTCGGGGATCGAACCCCTTACGCACTCCCCACACACCCCGTTGTGGGGCAATCCTTTGCTCCCCCACCTTAATTCAGTACCTGACCCGGCAGCCTGGGCTAACAACGGGGTTGTAAAACTCAAACATGTTATGGTGGACGGGAAAGTTGCGGCGTTCTCGAGTCTGAAACGGACCCATCGACTCCCCGCATCTTTTTTCTTTCGATATTGGCAACTTAAGCATGCCATTAACGCGCAATTTCCGGAGCCCATTACCCTTGAGTCGGATCGAGTTGAGAGAAGACTTATGTCTGGAACGATGGAGAGACCCCTCTCCACCCTTTATCTATACCTTACGATAGCCTATGACACCAACACAATTCCTCTCTTCCATAAATGGAGGGAAGACATTCCCGACCTAGATGAAGAAACCTGGGAGGAACTGGTTTCCTCCTATATTCCGTCCATGATTGCGTCCAGGGACCGTTTCATACAGCTCAAATTCCTACATAGAGCATACTACACTCCACAAAGACTGGCCAGCATCTATCCCTCCTTGAGCCCGCTATGTGGAAGATGTGGACGGGATGAGGGCTCCTTCTTCCACATGGTCTGGACCTGCCCAAGGATCCAGCCTTACTGGCAGGAGGTAGCAGAGACCATGGGGAGGATTGGTGGCATAGACCTGACGCCGGATCCTAAGCTCTTTCTGCTTAGTTTCCTGGGAGACATGGAAGGGAGTAGATACACCAAACTCTGTGTAACCTTCTTACTGTTCTACGCCAGGAGAGAAATCCTTTTAAAATGGAGGAGCACAGAGGTCCCCTCTGGGGCCTCCTGGGAGGCTACGGTTAATGGGGTGCTGCCACTTTACAAGATTACGTATGAGAGTAGGAACTGCCCGGTAAAGTTTGACAAGATCTGGTCCTCCTGGTTGGACGGGTGGGGGGATGGCCTCCTGGGCACATGACACCTGGCCACAGACGATGAAGAACCTGGTAGTGGAGCTGATGAACCCTGTGATGTCTCCTGACTTATTTCCCTTCTCCTCCTCTGCCCTTCCCCCCTCTCCCCTCTTCCTTCGCGCCTGGCCTCCCCTCTCATCCTGCTTTTCCTCCCCCCCCCCCCCCCCTTCTTTTTTTTTTTTTTTTTTTTCCTCCCCTTCCCTGACCCCCCCTTTTTTTCCTACTGCCTTCCCCCTCTTTCCCCCTCCCTCACTCCCCCCCCCCCCCTGGTAGCCTACTCCCCACTGGCTGCCCCTTTGTTCCCCCCCCCTCCCCCCCGTGTTGGGGGGGGTGGGGAACCCCTGGGTAGAGTACCCCTGCGGTAACTCCTACTGTACCCCTGGTTCATAATATGATGTAAGGACCCTGTCAGTATATGTTCCTGAGTGTTCCCCCGAATATTTCTCTCTGATTGTACAGCTAAGCTCACTTTGCCTACTAACTCTGTATTATGTCTGAGACTTTATTCTGTCACTGTTGTATTATCCTATTTTTTCGAAATAAAAACCTTTTCTGTTAAAAAAAAAAAAAAGAAGAGGCAGAACGGGGGGATGCCTATGTAAACAAGGCATTTCCGTGTTCTGCCTAGCA
The DNA here is from genome assembly GCA_029206835.1 of Rana muscosa. Taxonomy (NCBI): domain Eukaryota; kingdom Metazoa; phylum Chordata; class Amphibia; order Anura; family Ranidae; genus Rana; species Rana muscosa. The sequence continues at coordinate 65,793,913 of CM055120.1, forward strand.
ACATGACAGGGATCTACTGCTCCCCGTCATCGGGAGCAGTGATCTCTGTCATGTTCTAGTGAGCCTATCCCCCCCTACAGTAAGGCCACTTTCACACTGAGGCGCTTGAAAAACTGCCAGTAAAACACTGAGTGCTTTTGAATCGCTTTTCAGGCGCTTTTGAAGCGCTTTCAATTAATTTCAATGGAGAGGGACGTTTTTTCAGCGCACTGCCCCAGTGTGAAAGTATTCATTGATCTTAATGGAAATAAGTTTTCAGGCGCTTTTTTTTTTTTTTTTTTAGCGTGAAAGCGCCTGAAAAGCGCCTCAGTGTGAAAGTGGTCTTAGAATCACTCCCTAGGACACACTTAAAACCTTGATCGCCCCCTAGTGTTTAACCCCTTCCCTGCCAACGACATTTACACAGTAATCAGTGGCTATTTGTAGCTCTGATCGCTGTATAAATATTGATGGTCCCAAAATAGTGTCAAGTGTCCGTCATAATGTCACAGTCCCGATAAAAACCGTAGATCGCCACCATTACTAGTAAAAAAAAAAAAAAAAAAAAAAAATGGTAATAAAAATGCCATAAATATTTCCCCTATTTTGTAGATGCTATAACTTTTTTTTGTTCAAACCAATCAATGTACACTTATTTTGATTTTATTTATTTTCTTACCGAAAATATGTAGAATACATATCGGCCTAAACTGAGAATTTTTTTTTTTTTTTTTTATGTTCTTTGGGGATGTATCCCAAGGTCCTATACTTCATCCTGCTTTACAGTCGCAGGATTTAACAGCATGGCTGTTGAAAGTCAGGTTCTGAGGGACTGAGGCCTGTCGGATTCAGTAATTTCCACCATGCTGAGGGCACAGAAGTAATCTACTCGGAAGATCTATCATCGCACGTGGAAGGCCTACATCTCTATGTGTGAGGAGATGGAGTGGCGTCTACGGGCATATTCGGTTTCCAGGATCCTGCTGTTTTTACAGCATGGAGTGGATCAGAAACTTGCCTTTAAGCACCATTAAGGGGCAGATATCAGCCTTGGCTGTTTTCTTTCAACGACCCCTGGCGGCTCATTCACTGGTGAGTAAGTTTGTGCAAGGGTTCCGACGTGTCTCCTGCGGTTCGACCACCACTACCTCTGTGGGATTTGAATCTGGTGCTCTCGGTACTTCAGAAACCTCCGTTTGAGAACATCAGAGAGATTCCTCTTTTGACACTCTCTCTCAGAAAGTTGCCTTTCTGGTGGCCATTACATCTGTCAGGAGGGTTTCTGAGTTGGCAGCCTTGTCTTGCAAATCCCCCTACTTGATCCTCCATAAGGATAAAGCGGTGCTACCCCCCCCCCCCCCCCCAGCCTCGTTTCTTCCGGAGGTGGTTTCGGCTTTCCATCTAAATGAGGACATTGTACTTTCATCCTTGTGTCCTCGGCCGTCGCATCCCAAAGAGGTTGCGTTACATTCCTTATACAGGTACATGGTATGTTCTTCTTTGGGTGTATCTGTCCTGCTACAGCTCCGTTTCGGAGGTCAGACTCACTGTTTGTGTCGGTGACTGGTCCAAAGAAAGGCCTGGCGGTCTAGTCGGTCACCAGTTCTCGTGGATCAGACAGATTGTGATTCAGGCTTATGTCCTTAAAGTGCGGGCGCCTCCCTTTCCTGTCACGGCGCATTCGACCAGGGCAATTGGTGCCTCCTGGGCTTTCTGACATCAAGCGTCTGTCTCACAGGTGTCTAAGGCAGCGACCTGGTCGTCCGTTCACACCTTCACTAAGTTTAGCAAGGTTGTTGTGCATGCATCTGCGGATGCTTGCTTCGGCCGCAAAGTTTTGCAGGTGGCTGTTTAAGGTTGCAACTCCTCTGGTGAGCTCTGGTTGTTTTGGGGTGAAGTTTGTTTGATTGCTGTTCCCACCCCTCCGTTTTTTTTTTTTTTACCTTGTAACACTAACGAGTCACATGAGACCGGGGAGGGAAAATATCTAATTGGGTCCAATTTGGACATTTTTCACTTAGGGGTGTACTCGCTTTTGTTGCCAGCGGTTTAGACATTAATGGCTGTGTGTTTGAGTTATTTTGAGGGGACAGCAAATTTACACTGTTATACCAGCTGTACACTCACTTCTTTACATTGTAGCAAAGTGTAATGTCTTCAGTGTTGTCACATGAGAAGATAAAATATTTACAAAAATGTGAAGGGTGTACTCACTTTTGTGAGATACTGTTGTAACTACAAGCATCTAAAGGCCATTTTTACCTTTTCTTTGTGACTTGGTTTTATATCTATGTTTTGATATTAAGTCCCCCATCAGCATGAGAGATAATTACTGCTTGCAAAGTACACGAGCCACGTTCTTCTTTTGGTCTAAGTGCACAGGGTGTGTCCGCCTGGAAATATGAACCTGTCATTCAGCAGTGGGGATTGCAGTGAAATCGGCTTTTCTGTCATTAGAAACACGTCAGTATCTTGGAGGGGGGGGGGGGTGGGGGGGGGGGGAGAAATCTCCTGCCCTATTTTTGCAGTTTAGAACTTCTATGTTTATAATGTGACATGAGTATTAATTTCTATGTGTATGGTCTGTATTGGACATTGCACCTCACGGTCCTTTCTATCAGGTCAGCAGTGACCCCTTCGTACTTGTGGTCACTGGCTTTTGTCCATATCTAACTTGGCAAGAAAATCTTGTGTCTAACGGGACATCAATGGCAGAAAGCTCTGTACAAAGTGCACACAGGCACTGCTCAGGCTGCTACACAGTAGGGGAGATTTACTAAAACTTGTGCACACAGAATCTGGTGTAGCTGTGCATGGTAACCAATCGGCTTCTAACTTCAGCTTGTTCAGTTAGGCCCCTTTTCAGGCGTTTTAGAGCTAAAAATAGCGCTGTTAAAACGCCTGAAATAATCCCTGCCCCAGCATTCTCAGTGTGAAAGCCCTGAGGGCGTCTACACTGAGGCGTTGTGCTGGCTGTGCGTTTGGAAAAAATCCTGCAAACAGCTTTTTTGGAGCATCTTTGGGGCGCATAAAATAGCGCTGTAAAAAACGCCTATCCCCATTGAAATGAATGAGTACCGCGGTAATACCGCTTTAAAAACACCCAGAAGCTATGAAAAACCAGGCAGTGCACAGGATGTGATGTAAGGGGGTAGGGTTATTAGCTGACAATAACGCGGTAAAAACGCATAGGCGTTAGCGATAACAACGCTACTCGTTTTTAGCACGTTATTGCAACGCCTCAGTGTGAAAGGGGCCTTAAGCTTTGAAAATAAAACCTGGAAGCTGGCTGATTTCTATGCACAGCTGCACCAGATTTTGTTTTAGTAAATCTCCCAGTGTGTAATCTCGAAGGATTTTAGGGCGATTATATTTGTGTAGATTTTTCCTTGGAGTCCACAATAAGTAGCTGGTAATGCACAATATTGCAGAATGTGTAGCTTGTAGAAGTTTTCAGGACTCTTTTGTTTTCCAGGTGTGGTTTACTCAGCTGGCTTTGAAGCAACAATCTAAATGCCTTTCTTGTCATAGGCAGCATATACCTTCTTGTAATTTATCAGACATTTGTACTATATGACTAAAGCCGGCCATAGATGGATCGAATCTCAGCTGGTTCAGCAGGAACTGGCTTAGATTTGATCCATCTATGGGCAGGCTGATTGTACCCAAATCGATCCATTGATTGACTTGGGTACAACCAGCTCATGATTCTTGCCAGCTGCTATAGCCACTAGCAGTAACCACTGTGTTCTCCTGGCCGAGATGCATTCCCCCCCCCCCCCCCACCGCTGGCAGAACACCATAGCTCAGCGGAGGGATTCCCATATTGACACAGTCAGTGTTGATGGGGAAATCAAGTGATTTCCGCCTTGAAACCCGTGGTTGCAGGAAAAAAAATCGCATCATTTGTGGGCTGTGTGATTTCCTATATTGTCCTATATAATGGTAGTAGACTTTCCCAGCTGCATTGTGGTTTTCTTATACTGTAGTTGATGAGAACTAATTATGAATAGATTTTAGTTTTTTGTTGTATGCCTGCATATTGCATGCTGTAACACAGCCTGTCCTACTTAGGATTCCTATCAGTTGGATCCAGCCAGTTGATTTACTGTTGCATATAAGAAATTCTAGGCATTTCCAGCCTTAAAGCCATGCTTTCTACGTAGAAGGCTTGATGGCGTGTTGTAAACAAATGCTAGATGAAGATGGTTGCTTTCTGCAACATGTTTTTTTTAGACTAGTCTTATTAAAGAGGAACTATACGGATACAGACCCCGGAGCTTTGTCACTGGGCACCGACATCTTCAGACAGTCATCTTCTGGGTTCCCAATCTTCAGCCTTTTTCATTGGCTAGTCCAAGATGATGTCATTCTTACGCATGCGCGGGAGTTCAGTTATCTCTGCAGATGCCAAATTGTACAATGAGCTCATTACACATCAGCGGGCAAGCAGATGAGGAATGTTAAGCCCTGTACACACCATCTGAAAATCTGACAACAGAACGTCTTTTTTTTTTGCATGCTAGTCGCATATCGAACATGAAGACTAAAGTTCTGAAATGTCTTGTACGACAGAATAAAAAATCGGACGTGATGTCGTGTTCTTGTGTATTTTCGGACAACTGTACTGATTAAATGGAAATCGTACAATCTGGTATCGTACGAGAATCATTTTCGTGTTTGTCCAATCAGATATTTGATAATCTGTCGTGATCTGCTCTCAAAAGCTCTGTACCAACGATCTGATTATCGTACGATCGAGACAAAAGTGGTATTTTTCATATGATTTTAGGATCGTGTGTGTACGGGCCTTTAGTGCAGAAGAGACAATGGGGTTGATTTTCCAAAACTAGAGTGCAAAATCTGATGCAGCTGTGCATGATAACCAATTAACTTCTAACTTCAGCTTGTTCAATTAAACTTTTGATGAAACCCCTGCAAGCTGATTGATTTCTATGCAGAGCTGCACCAGATTTTGCACTCTCCAGTTAGTAAAACTGGAGAGTGCAAAATCTGGTGCAGCTGTGTATAGAAACCAATCAGCTTCCAGGTTTATTGTCCAAGCTTAATTGAGGCCCCTTTCACACAAGAGGACTCCACCAGCTCAGCGGGAGATCGCTCAGTTGGTCCCCGCTGACTGTGCAGGGATGGACCTGTCAGAGCCCTGCTGTCCTCTATGGGAGATCGGATGAAAACGGATCCGCCTGTCCCTTTTCATCCGATCCGCTGGACGGATGACGAACGTCTTATCATGCAGATCTTGTCGGATCGGATGGCAGGCTGGTGTCAGTGGACACATCTCCTCTGACATCCACCTGCCCATACAAGTCAATGGGTGGCACGGATCCGCCTGAAAAAGGTACAGGGAGGTCCGAGTGGACCTATCGTGTGAAAGGGGTCTAAAGCTGAAGTTCGAAGCTGATTGGCTACCATGCACAGCTACACCAGATTTTGCTCTCTTCAGCTCTAGTGAATCAACCCTTTTTGTGTTTCCTTTTTTCCCATTTCCAGTAAGTCAGTCATTGACATCAGAAGATTCGGGAGATGATTTATTACAGAGAGCGGGTTTCACTATTCATTCTCTGAACTCCACTGGGATCCCCACATTTTATAAATAGTGGGCTGGATTGTCACTGTGTAGATAATTTGATTCCTCCACGGCATGCACTGTGATCTTTGTAAATCCATCAGTGATAGTTGAATTGCATCTATTGGCAAAATATAAATAAAAATCTTGTATTCAATGTGGCTTTTAATTCTCATCTTTCCTAACATTGTTTTATCAACATCCCCGATATCAATGTTGCTGAACCAACTTCCTTCATTGCGATGGCATAATTTCTTCATGCCGGTTTAATATGCAGAGCTGTGTCACCAACTGCCAAGTGCTCTGCGCAGCAACTACAAGAGAATGTCTGTCTGCATGTTCTCTGCGTCTATTGAGCTGTGACCTAAATGGTAATTTAGCCTCGCTGACAGCTCTTACCTGTCGGTTACAGAAAAAGTTCTCCTTCTCTTAGTTTGAATGTGACAGCAGTGCAGAGCAAGAAGGGAGGCCATTCACAAAGCAAAGTCCCCAAAGATAATTCCCCCCTTATGACATCGTTACTGCCTGCAAAAGAACATGACCGCTTCATATACACAAGCAATGCGTGCTTCACATCCAGCGACCATAAAGGCGTGTTTGTTGTCCCGAAAATAGAGACTGACAGAGAAAGATGGGCAGCAATCTCTACTTGAAAAGTCATTATTACAGGCCAATTACAGCTTTTACATCATGTTATAGTTACCCGTACTTAAGGTGTAACGTGATGCCAAGTTCCACCTGTACGGCCACTTCATTAATTCTCTGAGATCTGTGAATGAATGAACCACAAGTACAGTCTGGTATCTGGTTCTTGGTGAAATACAAATGCGGTGATCACTGCACTCAGTCCATTAACATTTCCTCTGGCTTTTCAACAGAGATTCTCGATGTGAACAGGGAGCTGAAGAAAGGGTCAGCAGGGGCGTGGCTTTGCACCCGCTATCCAGATCATGGGTGCAATACTTTGCAGGCTCCTTTAAAAAATAATCTTTCCTGCTATTTATTTTTTCCTGAAAAAATATATTTTTTTCCCCCCCCCTTAATGTGGACTTGCCCATTAAAGTGGTCGTAAAGCCTCAGTTTTCCAGCTTAATGCATTAAGCTGAAAAACCTGTGCTGCTGCTCTCCCCAGACCTTTCATTTTTCTTGCCTGAGCCTATCCCATTCAGCGATGTGCCCAAATAAAGCGGCTCCAGCCGCTGTCTCTCTCCTCATTGGACAGATTGGAGCCATTGGCTCTCAATCAAATCCAGTGACGTGGGGGGCGGGCCAGGTCCCGCTGTCTGTCAATGGACGCAGCAGCAGGACTTGAAAGAGAACGCACGCAATGAGGAGGAGGAGGAGTAGCCTGGAGCGCCTATGGGTATAGGAATGTTTTTATGTTGAGTTTTTTTTTTTTTTAAACAAGGGTTTACAACCCCTTTAATGCCTAGCATTTGGAGGGGTGTAGGGTAGCATACAAGCAAAACTTTACAATTACTTTAGATCTCCTTTAAAAATGCTTAAATTGTTACTGTGCTTTACTTTTATATACAATAATTTGATTTTTTTTTTCTTCCCTTTTTGTGTCTTTTTTTTTTTCCTCCTTCAGAAATATGGTTATACCCACCTGTCAGCTGGGGATCTGCTTCGAGATGAGAGGAAGAGACCAGGTTCTGAATATGGAGAGCTTATTGAGTCCTACATAAGAGATGGGAAGATTGTTCCAGTTGAGATTACAATCAGCCTCCTAAAAAGGGTAAGGAGAATGCTCTGCAACTTAATCCAGGTCTAATGCCAAGTGTACAGGACTAATATTAATAGCAAGGTCTGATGTGGAAGAGAGGTGTGAAAGTGGATATCAAGGCAAATGGCTAAACTCACAGTAACAATCAAAGCTGAACTCAAGGAGAAAACAAAAATACTCTTGACGTGGAGCAACTGTAAATAAATATGACCGCTCAGGTCAGAGCCACTGTACTAACGATCTGATGTTACTACAGTGATCTCCCATGCTGTGCTATTGTGTTCTGACAGGGAATGCCTCCCCCAACCCCGCCAGAACATTCTGGTGAGTGCTCTCAGCCATTGGCTGAGAGCACTGATTGGTAGGTGATCGGGAGTCCTTTTTCAGTCATGACCCCTCTACAGAAGCCGGCCGCCGCACACATTGGTCGAATGTCGGCCAGTTTCCATTGAACCGGCCAATGCCACCTGACCTTCAGCCCATGTGTACTAGGCTTAACCCAGAAAAGTTGCATGTAAAACATTCAGGTACGACTTTCATGCAATTTTGGAGCGTTAACATTGAAGTCTATGGCTCTCAAGTTGCATGAAAGTTGGACCTGAATATTTTACATGCAACAGTGGTGCAACAGTAGGTATGACTTTGCAGAGGGACAACAAGTCACATCCAATTTGCACTCATCCAAAGTTGCCTCAAAGTTGGGCAACTTTGGAATCGTACAAGTGTGAATGGAGCCTTAAAGGAGACATCCAGCCTGAGCTCATTTGGCTGGGCTTCTCCTAAGGGTCACAGGAGTGCAATTTGTCTCAGTGAGCCGCTGAGATGAATGCTCCCCACCCTTTCACAGCTTACAGCGCTCCAATGAACGTGGAGGAGCAGAGCAGGAGAGCTGCTGATTGACTGTCAGCAGCTCTCCGCTTGGGGAGGCAAGAGAACTGAGCCATCAGGGGTGTTCGTGGCTCGGTTCTTAGTGAAGAGGCTGCAGGGGACAGCTGCAGCATTCACCTAGGTAAGTATGATTATGGGATAAAAAAAAATCCTATACTTCTCTTTTAATGTTTTTCCTGCCACTTTGATTTAAACTGGAACTTCTGCTTTATAAAAATATTATAAAGTGACAGGCATGTTATAAAATTAAAAATCCGCTCTATCTGCCATACTCGCCTTGTCCTCAGTCCTGCAGACTCGCCACTCTGCCGTCTAGTCCTCTCCCTCAACCCACTTCTGTGAGCCCCACAATGTATCATAACATTGGATGGTTAATAGTAGAATACTACAGAGATCAGTCCTGATATCATGATCTTACTGTGCTCTGCAGTAGAGCTGCCACGACTAGTCGACTACGAAAATACGTCGACGTGCGTGAAAAACGCTGAATAGTCACTCCGCGGCCTCGGTCTTAGGAAAGGCCGCGGCTTCGGCCTAGCTCCGGAGCGGTGGCCATCTAGGTGCACCCCTCACCGGCATCCCCTGTATCCCTCACCATGTACACTACAGGCATCCCCTGCACCCCTCACCATGTACAGTACAGGCATCCCCTACTATATACACACACTCAGTACAGGCATCCCCTGCACCCCTCACTATATATATATATATATATATATATATATATATATATATATATATATATATATATATATATATATATATATAAATTATACACACACACTACAGGCATCCCCTGCACTATACAATCTCCCCCACTCACTGTAATATCCACAATCATTGTGGATATTACAGTGAGTGGGGGAGATTGTGGATTTTACTTGAAGTATTTTTTGGAAAAAATGTAATAAAAGTTGAAATATTTAGATTAGAAGTTGTACTTATAATTTTTTGTAAAGTTATCCAAAGGATTAATTAGCTAATCACAAAAAGAACACACTAGATTAATTAAAAAAAATTTTTTTATTAGTCGTGACTAATCGAAGAAATAATCGCTAGATTAGTCGACAGACAAAATGATCGTTAGTTGCAGCTCTACTCTGCAGTATAGAAGACCGTCTGCGGTCAGCTTGATTTAAGATGTGAATAAGGAGTATATTTTAAAAATTTTGAATGGGAGAGGGATGAAGGGAAAATGGGGGCTTTTTATGTTCAAACAGGATATCTGTGATAAATTCCCAAGTAATCTAGAGTTTGTAAGCATCACAAGTGCTTGCTATTCTTGGGCCCTATTACACTTTTTTGTATGGCAGCAAGATTCTTCAAAGCACCAATTCTCAGTGCGGTGTGTTGTGAATTGCACTCCAATGCAATGTGTAGTAGAGCGCAACACCGTGCATCAGCGCTCATACACTGCATTGTGGTGCGCTGCCTTTCAAAAAATAAGTTTTCTTTTTTTCTGTGGTATCCATGGAAAGCCTAAATGAAATGGTTTAGGTGTGAATACGCCCTTAAAGCAGAGTTCCACCCTAAAAATTAACTTTCTGTTAACAGCTTGCCTTTAATATAAAAAAAAATTAAACATTTTTTTTACTCGCTACTATCTGGCTGTTACTAGGCAGATTTTGTAATCTGCCTAGTTCCTAGTCCTAGGTGGTTCAACTTCCTGTCCTAAGACCCCATTGCCTCCTGGGAAATGACACTCATTTCCCAGGAGTCTCTGGGCATTACTGTGCCTAAAAATCGCCCAGCATGCACCTCTCTCTGAAAACCAGGAAGAAAAAGGAACTGGGCTTCACATGCCCACACATATATGATGGATACGGCCACAACATGAGCTGGAGGATATAAGGCAAGTGTTTGCAATGATTTCTGGAACGATTGGGGAGCTATTAATTTGTTTTAGGGACTATTTAATGTGATTTAATTTTAGCTTGCAAAAAAAAAAAAAAAAAAAATTATGCACTGGAACCCCGCTTTAACGTGGGGGTCAAAATGCAGCATTTAGATGTCTACAGCATATATTTTTGAACACATCAGTATAGAAGTCTGTGCATGCAAACACATCCAGTCAAATTTCAGTATACACTGGCAACAGCAACTCCTCTCACTGGCCGTTGGAGCAGACCTGATGGGGGAACTTACTGCCTGAGTAATTTTATTGGCACTGGTGACGGGATGCAGGCGGCAGAATCCCCCTGTGTCCTAGCATTAGCTGAATAGTGGTGGTGGCCATTTACAATGTTAGGCTGTATGCATGTAAACACTGCTCAAACCTTGCATGCATACTGTGTACAGAGCGTTTATGCACAGCATCTGGCAGCAATATCCTGGGTAGGAAACTGCTGTGCTGTGTGAATGAGGCCAAAGGCTGAGCTTTGCTTCATAGCTTCAGCTGTGTATATCTCTGGTTCTATCAAGGTATGCTGGGAATTGCATTTTTTGTTGTTCAAGAAGTCTGGATTGCTCATGCCTGCATCGACCATAAGCTGAGATAAAGGGTTCTTTGCAGACCATTCTCGGCTCATTTACATCCTGTTTCCACAGTGCTTTTTATAGCAGCTGAGCATGCTTCTCCTACATTCAGCCTTTCAGTAAAACCTTCCATAACCTATTACTGTATTGTATTGCCTTGTATTTTCTGTAATATTCTCCTGGCTGGCACAGTATGCAAATAACCATAGTCTTTGATTTGTGTCAGCAGTTCATGCACAGGAAAACGTGTATGTCAAGCCAAAAATATGTGTTTATGTATTTTTTTTTCTGTGTATGTATATATTACACACATACAGAGGGTCATGTAAGTATGGAACACATCACTATAAATAAATGTGCTATTGACATGACATTTTCACCACATGTCAGTAACAACCCATGCTATCCATACATACAAAAAAATAAAAACAAAACTTCATAAGTTTGCACGCTTAACAAGACTACATTGCTGAAGAAAAAGCATGTTGAAGCTCGTTTGCTGAACAACATTTAGGCAAGTCTGCAAAATACTAGTGAAATAGTCTGGTCAGATGAGACCAAAATGTAACTCTTTGGATGCCGTAATACACACCATGGGGTTGATTTACTAAAAGCAAATCCATTGTGCACTTGGAAGTGCAGTCACTGTAGATCTGAGAGGAAGATCTAAAAATGAAGCTCTGCTGATTTCTATCATCCAATCATGTACAAACAAAAATGCTGTTTTTTTTTATTTTCCTTGGATGTCCCCCTCGGATCTACAGTGACTTCACTTCCAAGTGCACAGTGGATTTGCCTTTAGTAAATAAACCCCCATGTTTAGAGGTCAAATGGCACTGCACATCACCCCAATACCAACAGTGAAGTTTAGTGGTGGGAACATCATGGTGTGGGTCTGTTCAGTATACAGTACTGGCAAACTTCATATCATTGAAGGGAGGATGAATGGAAAAATATACCAAGAACATTCTTGATAAAAATCTTCTGCCATCTGCTGGGATGAAGATGAAACGAGGGTGGACATTTCATCAAGACAATGATCTCAAACACAAAGCCAAGGAAACTCTCAATTGGTTTCAAAGAAAATAAAGCTGCTAGAATGGCCCAGCCAATCGCCTGACTTGAATCCAATAGAAAGTCTATCGAAAGAACTAAAGATCAGAGTTCATAGAAGAGGCCCACAGAACCTTCAAGATTAGAAGACTGTGGAAGAATGGGCCAAAATCACACCTGAGCAATGCATGTGACTAGTTTCTCCATACAGTCTTGAAGCCGTCATTACCAACAAAGGATTTTGTACCGAGTATTAAATCCATTTCAGTTAGCGGGTTCAATACTTTTCCTTTCGTGTCATTCCATTTTATTACACACTTCATTTCTGAACTTATTTGTTTTGGTTTCTTTGTATGTCTGGATTGCATGGGTTGTTGCAGACGTGATGAACATTTCTTGTCACTAGCACCTTTTATAATATATTTACCTAGAAAAATGGTGACGTGTTAAATACTTATTTTACCCTGTGTGTGTGTGTGTGTGTGTGTGTGTGTGTTCCCCTCCCTTCCTGTCTGGTAAAATGTTTGTCAGCACGAAAGGAAGAGAAGAGATTTCTCTCTAAGCCCCAGATAGCAGTACAAAACCCAACAGATGTTTGAATCCTTACCCATGCTAGCTAAAAATGAAAGTTTTTGGTTTGACGTACACCATGACAGAAATAGACCAGTGGTTCCCAAACTTTATCGGGTTGCCACCCGCTTGTCTCCCAGGCCGCCTACTTCTCTGGTGGCCCCTTTCCTGCACGCTTACAACCTGCTTTGTGCAATGATATTTCATTGTGGTCCCTTACCACCTCTTTGGCATTCCCCTGCCAGCGATGGCCAATCCTCCTCCTCCCGGGTGCATCCTCAGCCTGGGTCTAAGGGAGCACTCATGCATTCTTGCTCCCAAGCCGGGCTGTGTGCATCTATAGATGCACACACTGCTGGTAAGCCATGCCCCAGTTATATCCTCACAGGAATTTGACTGACAGCAGCAGGAGCCTAGTGGGGATTTTTTTTACCTTCATGCAGAGAATGCATCAAGATAGAAAATATTGGGCTTTTGAACCACTTTAAAACAGTACAGTAAAACCTTGATTTGAGAGCGTTTTGCAAGACGAGCAAAATTTTTTTAAATAGATTTTGACTTAATATACAAGCGATATCTTGATATAAGAGTAGCGTCATGTTATAACTGAGTATAAAAGAGAAGAGGGGCGCCTCTAAGTGTAGCAATATGGTTACATTTAATGAAGGTACAACATTTAGTAACATTGCTACACTTAGAGGCGCCTCTCTTCTCTTTTATACTCTGTAGCTCCTCCTGGATTTTGCTTCTAATCCCCTTGTGGAGGCTGCTGTTTGTGGATGGACATTTTATGGTTACACAACCTATCACATTGCTATAATCTCTTTATATGGACTATAAACTGAAGGACCTATGAATAATGGTTGTGGAACGAATCATTCGAGTTTCCATTATTTCTTATGGGGAAATTCGCTTTGATATACAAGTGCTTTGGATTACAAGCATGTTTCTGGAACGAATTATGCTCACAATCCAAGGTTTTACTGTAACTGGCAATTTAATGCAGCAAGCGGGTATATATTTCACAGCATTGTATTTTTTTTTTTTTTTTTCTGGAAATTATTAAGAGGAAAACTATTGCAATGTAAACCTGCTAAGATGAGTCTTGCCTACCCTAATTTCTGCAGTTTCGTAGTCACAAATTTATCAATACTCTTCCCTCTCCTTACCCCGATCAAGAGAGCTCTGATGTGCCTATCTGGAGTATGTAGAGTAATCTGTCCATATGCCTCTCTAAAGCCTCATACACACGATCGGACTTCCAACAAACTATTCCGTGGATTTTTTTTTGAAGGGCGTTGGCCGTGAACTTGGTATGCATACACACGACAGGACTTTTTCAGCAAACTTTCCCAAAATTACATGTTTTTTTCTGCTCTTTACCACCACCCTTTGGTCAACTTCTGATATTGTTGGTTGATTTTAACCACTTGACGACCGCTCACTGTGTGTATATATACGTAATTTTTTTGAAGAGGGATATCTCGTTAACGGCAGCAGCTGCTGCCACAACCGAGATCTCCATCTCTTCAGTGAGCGGTCGTGTTTACGATAATGGTGGTCTCCGCGGCGGATTCGCCGCGAGATCACCGTTATCGGCGGCGGGAGAGGGCCCCCCTCCCGCCGCTCTCCCGTGCCCTCCGCCGCTTACCGGAGCCGTCAGTAGCGGCGGAGGCGACCGGGTCCTTCTCCCTCTGTGGTATGGATAAGAGTGAGGGCAAGATGGCCCCCACCCATCTCCATACCATAGCAGGGCGGAGCTGACGTCAAAACGACAGCTCCACCCATACGTCTTAAAGGGACATATTTTTTTTTTTTTTTTTGTCATTTTTTCAAATGACTTTTTTTTTTTTTTTTATTGCATTTTAGTGTAAATATGAGATCTGAGGTCTTTTTGACCCCAGATCTCATATTTAAGAGGACCTGTCATGCTTTTTTCTATTACAAGGGATGTTTACATTCCTTGTAATAGGAATAAAAGTGATCCATTTTATTTATTTTTTTAAAACCGTATAAAAATAAATAGAATCCAGTAAAATAAATAAGAAAACAAATTTTTTTTAAAGCGCCCCATCCCGACGAGCTCGCGCGCAGAAGCGAACGCATACGTGAGTAGCGTCCGCATATGAAAACGGTGTTCAAACCACACATGTGAGGTATCCCCGCAATCGTTAGAGCGAGAGCAATAATTCTAGCCCTAGACCTCCTCTGTAACTCAAAAGATGCAACCTGTAGAATTTTTTTAAACGTCGCCTATGGAGATTTTTAAGGGTAAAAGTTTGACGCCATTCCACGAGAGGGCGCAGTTTTGAAGTGTGACACGTTGGGTATCAATTTACTCGGCGTAACATTATCTTTCACAATATAAAAAAAAAAATTGGGCTAACTTTACTGTTGTCTTATTTTTTAATTTAAAAAAAGTGTTTTTTTTTTCCAAACAAAGTACGCTTGTAAGACCGCTGCGCAAATACGATGTGACAAAAAGTATTGCAATGACAACTAATATATTCTCTAGTATGTTAGAAAAAAATATATAATGTTTGGGGGTTCTAAGTAATTTTCTAGCAAAAAAAAAAAATGTTTTAAACTTGTAAACACCAAATCTGAAAACCAGGCAAGGTCCTTAAGTGGTTAACATTGGTTCTGGGCATGCGTGATTGTACTTTGGACTAAAGTCCAAAGGATTTCTGTACACACGGCAGGACTTTGCACCGTAGGACTTTTGTTGCCGAAAAGTATGTTCGTTTGCAGAGTGAACATTTGTCCGATGAAAACTGAAAAATTTGTCCAATGGAGCGTACACACGGTCAGATTTTTCTTAAAACCTGGGAATTTAGAAGTCTGTGCAAAAAGTCAGACCGTGTGTAGGGGGCTTAAGAGCAGCTCAGTCTAAAGCAGGGGTCTCAAACTGGCGGCCCTCCAGCTGTTGCAAAACTACAAGTCCTATCATGCCTCTGCCTGTGGGAGTCATGCTTGTAACTGTCAGCCTTGCAATGCCTCATGGGACTTGTAGTTCTGCAACAGCTGGAGGGCCACCAGTTTGAGACCCCTGGTAAAGCAACATGTCGGTGTGGAAAGTATCCTTTCAGCGTGTCACATTTTTATTGTAAAGTCAAATCTGTAATTGCATTCCTATTTATTAATCAAACCCACAACCAGTTTCATTTTTCAGTCTCTATATACATGCTTGTACGTGTTATCCTTGTCCCTTTTATGGGTGGGCGAGAACCTTGGAAACAAAACACGTAGAAGAAAAAACATACTTAACAAATGTGAAAAGCACAGAAAAAACAAATATTGTGGGGGTCCTGCCTTAATATCAGAGTAAAGGTAACTGTCATGAAATAATACAAATCACAACTTTGGCACAGCTTTACTTGCACACCCTTTGATGTTTGTCCACCAGTGGCACTCAGTCATATTGATACATATCCTATACAATACAAGGCTAAAAATGACATTTAATGCTTACAAACCCATAGCGTGGCTGTTGCAGATAAGGCTGCTTTCACACTGATCAGTTTTCAGAGAAACGCATGACCATTAAATTCTATATAGCTCTTCACACTGGTGAGTTGTGTTTTTAAAAGTCCTGCGTGCTGTATTTTTGATGCGGTAAAGAAAAAAAATCTCCCCATTGAAATAAATGAAAAACGCATTAATAATTGATGCAGTTTTGAAGTCGCGTGTTCTTTATTCACACTGGAAACACAGCAAAAAACGTGGTGAAACACGGCATAAATGCGCATGCATTTTTGGTGTTTTTTTTTTTTTTCTCTTAAATGTGTCTAGGTTAATCAGAATGATAAATATTAAGACAGTCTTCTGGTTTTCCTTCTAGGCAATGGAACAGACCATGGCAGCCAATGTAGATGAGAACAAGTTCCTCATTGACGGTTTCCCCAGGAATGAGGATAACCTGATGGGCTGGGACAGAACAATGAACGGAAAGGCAGACGTCTCATTTGTCCTCTTCTTTGATTGTGATAATGAGGTAGGTGTTACAGTATTACCTGAGAATTACATAGAGAATCTTCAGAGCAACTAGGGGCAGCCAGGTTTTCTGGTTTGTGTCCATATGACCTTGGTTTTCTTCATGACATTTTGGTACTGCAGATATTCATTGTGGGCAAAGGTCAGGCAAATGTGCGTTGATATACTAAAGGATTACAGTGCGTTTCAACTTTTGCCATCAAATTTGAGAAAATTAGGTTTGTATTCCATTCACATAACTTTTAAAATTTGTTAAATAAGTATGTATGTATGTATTATGTGTGTACATCTCAGAAAATTACAATTTCATCAAAAAGTTTATTTCAGTAATTCAGTTAAAGTGAAACTTGTATATTTTTATATAGATACGTTACACACACACACACACACACACACACACACTGACATTTCAAGCATTTTTATTTTAATTTTGACGATTATGGCTTACAGCTAGTGAAAACCCCAAATTGAGTATCTCAGAAAATTAGAATATTGCATAAGACCATTCAGAAAAATGATTTTTAATACAGAAATGTTGGCTTGCTGAAAAGTATGTCCATGTATAATATGTACTCAATACTTGATTGGGGCTCCTTTTGCATGACTTACTGCGTCAATGCAGCGTGGTATGGAGACGATCAGCCTGTGGCACTGCTGAGATGTAATGGAAGCCCAGGTTGCAGCTTGTCTGCATTGTTGGGTCTGGTGTCTCTCATCTTCCTCTTGACAATATCCCACAGATTCGCTATGGGGTTTAGGTCAGGCTAGTTAGCTGGTCAATCAAGCATAGTAATACCATGATCATTAAACCTCATATTGGTATATTTGGCAGCGTGGGCAGGTGCCAAGTCCTGCTGGAAAATGAAATCGGCATCTCCATAAAGCTGGTCAGCAGAAGGAAGCATGAAGTGCTCTAGAATTTCCTGGTAGAGGGCTGGACTTAGGACTTGATAAAACACAGTGGACCAGCAGATGACATGGCTCTCCAAATTATCACAGACACTGGAAGAGTTTGCATTTTATTTGGAAATCAAGCTCCCAGCGTCTGTAGGAAGATTGGAGAGGCACAGAATCCAAGTTGCATGAGGTCCAGTGTGAAGAAGTTTCAACAGTCTGTTTTGATTTTATTTTGAGATGTGTGTATATGTGTGTTTCTTAGGAGAAGGCTCCATGGCTGTCTGCAAGCATTTCTCATCAAGTCTGATCTATACCAGTAGAAGGCCTTGGGACCGCTTGCGATGAGCTCCCTCTCATTGACATACAGTTGCGAGCCTAGGTTCTAAACCTTGGCACTTTGTTAGGACAGACGGTGTTCAAATCTAGTATACAACTGATGAGATGTGCCAGCACAGTACAGACAGACTTCTTTATGGCAAAGAACTTTAGACTCCCCTGAGGGAGCCGTATTGGCTTGGCAAAGCCGGTTGGGTGTTGATGTTGACACTTTGGATGGCCATTGAGGCACTATATTAATACATAGCTTAAAGGAGCTTTGGCTGCATTGCTGTCATCTGTTTTCAGCAGACAGTGGGCTGAGATCACAGAGCCAGTCCAGGCTTGGGAAAGATCCGTGACCAATATGGTCAGGATCCACCCACATGCCTTGATCGGGCACCTGGCTCAGCCTCTCAGAAAGCTGATTACAGCCGGCCGCTCCAGCCCCATCCACAGCCCAGCACTCCAGTGAGCACGTGGAAGGGGGGTGCAGAGCAGACAGCAGTGACTGACAGTCACCAGCGCTCTGCTCAGGGAGCCCTGAGAACTGAGCGATCGGCTGTGGTTGATCGCTCAGTTCTCAGTCTTGGAGCCGGTGGGGGACAGATGCAGCATCTGATTGCTGCATCCAACTAGGTAAGTATGATTCTGAAAAAAACAAATCCTAATCCCATACGTTCTTTTAACTCATTTGGTGTGGGAAACTCGTAGCGGTTACTGGCAGAATCTGCTACAGTGCATCTGGATGTGGACCGATAAGTCTCACGGTGCACATTATCCAGGAGACGCCTATAGTGGGATATTTATTGTTTGATACTATGAGCGGGGACATGTATCCTCAGTGGGAGTGCTCTATCATACAGGGATAATTGCGTGCAGCTGCATCGCCAAGGAAATCGTGAGACGTGCACGAGCTATGCACAAAGGAAGTATTCGTGTGTGTTTTTTTTTTTTTTCATTTCCTTTGGTTGCCTATATACGATCACTCTAAAGCAGGGATATGCAATTAGCGGACCTCCAGCTGTTGCAAAACTACAAGTCCCATCATGCCTCTGGGTGTCATGCTTGTGGCTGTCAGTCTTGCTATGCCTCATGGGACTTGTAGTTCTGCAGCAGCTGGAGGTCTGCTAATTGCATATCCCTGCTCTAAAGGATCAGTCCCTAACAAATCTACACCAAATATACAGCTCAGTATGAATCTTTGAACAGTGCAAAACACTTCCACTAATATATCTCATTGGAAAATTATAGAGATTAACATGCCCCCTGGGCACACACATTGGAGATTGTTATTGCAGAAGTCTCATTAACAAACGAGGAGTCTCTGAATATAACTTTTTATTGTTTATACTCAAGTGTGAATGCAATTCTCAGCTCTGATTGATCAAAGCCGATGTTGCTATGTACACAGAGCAGCTCTTGGCAGCTATAGCTGGCAAAAAAAAACAAGCTGTCTGACTGTTTGGCCCCTTTTCACGCAATCCTCTATTCTCCTCCTATGGGCAGTGGGATGTAAACAGACTTTTTTTTGTTCAATGAAGCGGAGCTCCACCCACCCTCCACTGCCACATTTGGCACCTTTCAGGAGGGTGCAGGAACCGGTTTGTGACGGGAACCTTGTCCCCACTTCCAGGAGACCTTGCTACGTTGAGGTCCCTCCTGAAGTTCGGTCCCGCTTCTCCTTCCCCCCACCACCAGGCCATTCATAAAGCGCACTACGCTTCGCATGCACAGTAGGGTCCTGGCTGTGGCGGAGCCCAGGAGGACCTGGGCTCGGAGGAAGTGGGTTGAATAATGCTGGCTATCAGACTGAAGATATTTAGTGGCAGAAAAATCTCTGGATTGAAGCTGAATAATGCAGCTAGTTTATGATATTTTAGCTTTTTATTGGCTAATAATTTTCACTTAATTGGAAAGAAAATAATAATAATTGTGACCAGAATAGGCTTTAGCAGAAGGCTACATTTACTTAGCAGATTACCCTGGATTCAGACAGTACATGGAGCACAACCAGCCAGAGTAGAATGTTTTACAATGAGCAAAATTGGTGCTTCTGACTGGATCTTTTCACTATTAGAAAAGCAAAAAATGGGTGATGAACATGATGATCAAAGCTGCTGTTGCTTTACATTCTTTCTTCGAGATCACATTTTATACTATTTTGTTTATTTTTTATTTATTTTTTATTCATTTACAGACTTGCATTGAACGCTGCTTGGAACGAGGGAAGAGCAGTGGAAGAAGTGATGATAACAGGGAGAGCTTAGAAAAAAGGTAATGGAATCCATTTCAGCCTTTGCTTCTGTAGAAATGGTTTTGGAATACGGCACCAACAAAGTATGAATTGGTCATACACGATAGGACCTTTTTTTTTTTTATCCTGTGGTGGGGACCAGCCATTTTCATTGCCTGCAGTTCAAAAACTGATACTTTTAAGCTAAAGCTAACAGAACATTAGTTATGTTTGAAAATTATAAAAACTTTTCAGCAATGCCTGCACATTTTCCCCATGTCTTATCCCCTTTAAGACCCTACAGGCAGTGTTCATTTTGGCAGCAAATTTCGATTTAGTTTTTGTGTAATGCCCTGTACACACGACTGTTTTTTCCGTCAGAATTAACTCCGACGGGTTTTTCCGACAGGATTCCGCTCAAGCTGTCTTGCGTGCACACGGTCACACTAAAATTTGACCGTCAAGAACGCAGTGACGTAAATCACTACGACGAGCCGAGAAAATTAAGTTCTATGCTTCCGAGCATGCGTCGAATTGTTTCCGAGCATGCGTGGTTTTTAGTCCGTCGGAATTGCGTCCAGACGAACGGAAATTCCGTCAAATTTTTTTTCATCAGGAAAAAAAGAGAACATGTTATCTTTCTAAGTCCGTCGGAATTTACGATGAAAAAATTCCGTCTGACTTTTTCCATCAAATTCCGAGCGTGTGTACGCGGCATTAGTCTTCGGACTAAAATGGCATTTTAGTTTTGGTCCCATTTTAGTCTTCTGCAATTGTGTTTTTAGTTTTAGTCGTTTTTAGTCGACTAAATCTCCAGGACGTTTTAGTCTACTAAAATCTAATGGGTGTAGTTAAATTGTAATGCAGGTTTTAAGCATTTCTCGACACTTTCCAAACTCAGTATATACTGCTGGAGTTAGAGAGCTAATATGTTATTATTTATGGTATTGAGGTATGAACATGCACTACAGACCAGTGTTCATTTTTACATCAAATTTCAATTTAGTTTAGGTCTTAGTCTTTTGACTAAAATGGCATTTTAGTCCCATTTTAATCTATTGACTAAAATGCAGTTTTAGTCGTATTTTAGTCATCTCAATTGTTTTAGTCGACTAAATTAACACTGCCTGCAGGTACAGAAGAATACCTGATCCTGGCAGAAATGCAATCTGCTTTAATTTCCTGTTATGGGCTTGACAACACAGTGCCTCTCCTGCTCTGAAATGACAGCAAATGTTCTCAGCCCTGCTCATTTGTCTTTCTGAACTACCGAAACCTCCCCCTCCTACTTCCACAACATAGGGGAGGTGTTTTGTTGTCCAAAAGAACTGGGAGGGCTGATAAGCCTCCTTGAGATAACACCCGATAGGGGCACAAGACGCAGGACAGATCTGACTTTCTGACAACAGTTTTTTTTTTTTTTTTTTTCTTGTCAGGGTTTACATGCACTTTAAGGAGTCTAGGTAGAAAAAAAACATTGGACATATGAATCTTAAACATTCACACAGACCCAATGAGTGATCACTAGTAGCCATAATGCAGTGTTTTTATTTGATTTGAAGTATTTAAGAAAAATACAACGTTATGGCCACTAGATAGCACTGACCATTATAGGAGATAATCGTATTGGAAAAAATACGGGTATCGCTTGTTGTGTATGTTCGAATGCTTGTGGAATTCCAGGCTTGAAATAACTAAGCCTAAAACTGCTCCTACCCACCTTCTAACACCTGTATCCTCCTACCCTGCCTATTCTCGGGGAGGTCTGGTCGTGTGTTCGACTCCCAGCATCGGCTTCAGGGGAGAGTTACAGCCAACAACGGATGTCCCATAGTAAGCCTTTGGGTGATGTCACAGTCCAGGCATTTCAGCCATTGTCGTGCTCTTCCTTCTCCCCTGAAGCGGCCGATGGGAGCTGATCTTGTGAACGGACCAGAGTGCTCTGAGAATCTTCCTTTTACAGTGTAGTTAGTATAGAGGCTGAGACGGGTGTCAGTCCAGGCACCTGACAGATTCAGACTTCCATTGTCTGGATGACGTGATGTCTGGACTGACATTGGTGACGTCAGCAGAGAGCGGACTTGAGTTGAAAACGGGTCACAGGAGTGCAAAACGAATTGCACTTCTGTGACCCATAGGAGAAGCCCAGCCAAATGAGCCCAGGCTGGACTTACACACAGACCCATAGTTACTGAGGGTCTAATTTTAGGGGTTTTATGTATCAAGGGTTTGGGTAAGGGTAGTGTTATGAAAAGGGAGATTTAGTATTAAGGATACTTATGATGTAAGTGACACTTTGAGAATTTCCAGACGTATAAATAATTTTTGGCAAAAAAAGCCCTGAATTGAGAAAAATGGTTTTAAGTATTGTTTGCAAATCCACGACGAACTTCCTGGAACATGCAGCAGCAAACATTTGAAATATTGTACACCATATAAAGAGTTCTGTTCTGTAAAGGTTACATAAATAAATGAACAGAGAATATCCTGTCATCTGTGAGCTTCACGAGGTCTCCTTTGTATTCCAGGATTCAGACCTACCTCCAGTCTACCCGGCCTATCATTGCTCTGTATGAGAAGAGGGGAAAAGTTCGGAAAGTGGATGCCTCTCACTCTGTAGATCAGGTCAGCTGAATTGACTGGTATAGTAACAAAAACTTGTGTTTTTCCTGTGCTTTTTGATAAGACCTAGAAGTAAACCCATGAAAAGGTTTATACTTTTAAAACTATGGGGTATATTTTATACATTTTTCTGCCCAAGATTCATACAACTTTAAATTTTTCCCGTTGAATCAAATTGAAAAAAAAAAAAGTCTATAGCAGGTGTACTGAAATAAAATTCACAGGGGTCCGGTCGGTAAAATTTTCTTCCTGCAGAAGTCCGAATTCCATTTTTGTTCTGACCCGGATCCTTTATATCCGTGTCCTCTGTCCCCTCCTTCACATCACAGTGCCCTTCGCTGCCCCCCCATTCCTCACATCATAGTTCACTTTGCAATTACAGCCCCTCATGATGCAATCACAGCTCTCTCCCTCTCCTTTGCAGTCAGACATTCAGTCTTTTTTTTTATTTATTTTTATCCTGATTTTATCACTTTTATACTGTTACATGTACACAGCCTTCTTCCCCACCTTTCTCCCTTCACAAGATCATGGTTATAGTGACAACTATTACTTTCCGTGTGTTCTTTTACACCCCTAATGTGCTGAACTCTTTCCTCTTACTTTGTTCCAGGTTTTCGGCAAAGTCCAGGAAGTCTTTGATCGGGAAGGATAATTGTTCCACGGATAGGCATTTTAACTCCTTTTGGGCTCCTTCGGGCTTAATCTTATTTACTGCATATTTCTTATTTACTTTTTTCTATTCCTTTTTTACGTAAACATTGTAAACACGGGCTTGATCTTATTGGTGTATTTGCCTAATTTTTGCCTACCTATCTCAGCTCAAATGTTCCTGTCCTTTTATCACTACATGAGATTGTATTTTTTATGAGTTGCCGGTAGGGCTTTTCAGGCTCTGCCATCCAGATCTGAGGCAGCCTTGATGGGTTTTAATTCTACTTTTGAAACTCCTTTGTTTATATTTGGACAGAAAGTAGACAACAGAATTGTATCTGCAAGCCATTTACCTTTTTGAAGAATGCATTTAAGGATAAAGCTTTAAATGGAACTCCCCTCCAACACCTTTATCCTGGTCATAGAAATGATGACAACTAGAACATCCAATATTTGAATGTTTGTAAATATATATTTTTTGGATATGTGGTCAGCTTAGAGCCACCACATCTTTTTATATACTCCGGCCATATTTTAAGAACAGAACGTGGTCATTGGGTTCAGGACGTAACCTGCCATGGAAAATGATGAGTCAGTGTAATGGTACAGAGGGGGGCCTGCAGTTGTTTGTTTTGTCAGGTCTCTTCTCTAGCCCACGCACATTCTCATATTTCGATATGATGTAGCTAAAGCTGCAGTGGTTTCGTCCTGAAGTACAATGTCCCATAAATGCAGTGTGGGATGTTATGGTTGTTAATGTTGCTGAGGCCAGGAAAAAGACCCTTTTTACAGGAGTGGTTTGGAATAAAAAAAGTTATCCTTTTAAATGTATTTTGTTCATCACTGGTAGGACAGTCAGATTCCCTTTAACAAAAGCAAAAAAAAATACTATCACCTGTCCATCCAGGGCAAAGAGGGAGGTTCTCATAAAAGCCCCCATCCCACCCACACAGAGCTGTTCTCACTGCATTTATGTATCGGAGTTTTCAAGAAAATACGTTTTTCTTGAATGGGCAAAAGTGATTTATTTACTTTTTTTTAAAGAGACCCTATCACAAAATTGCAGCTAAAAGCACAAAGATCAAGCGATTTTAAATGCTTCCTTGCAGAGTTTTTCCTTTCCAAATTGTTTACTTGCAATGTGAAACAAGGAGGTAAAAGGCGGCAACTAGTTTTTCTAAAGATTGTAGTTTTTATTGCAGGGGCAGTACAGGAAATACAATGGCTTACATGGTTTGTCTATTGGCCCTAATCATCCATGATTGGCTATGATTAAGGCTAACAGCCGAAATGCGTAAGCCATTGTATTTCCTGTATTCCACCTGCAATAAAAACTAAAAATTTCGGATGATCGAGTTGCCATCTTTTTCTTGTTTCAGGTTGTTCGGGTGCTGGAAAGATCCCCCACAAGCTATTGCACCATTTGCTTGCCTTCTCAGGGAATTGGTCCAGTCATTGCCTATCTTTCCATAGTGCTTGCAATGTGCCTTTGAACTTGCTATAAAATCCGACTAGTCAGTTTCATACCATAAACTTCTCCTGAAAATGTCCAATTACAATCTGTGCTGGCCCAGCTCCTCTACCCCTCCTTACATAACATTTTATGTAGCTGCCGAGGTAGCAGTGAAAGGGGATGCCACTTGAGTGACAGCTGTGACTCTGTGTGGGATGCTAATAATACATCCAAGATGGCGGCACCCAGCAGTAGTCTCAGCTTTCAAATGTTTACAAACGGGAGGCTTTTGTAGGTAAATTGCATGCCTAAAATGTTAAATGCTCGTATAATCTTTTAGGAAGATTGTTAAAATGAGTGGTCTGGTGACAGGGTCTCTTTTATAGTGAGCTGTGTGAAGCCTTTGACTAGATGTGATGGACTGATTGTTCAGGTAAATACTGCAATAAATCAGTTTTCTGAGAATCTTTGGCAGGATATTCCATAACAAACAGCCCATCTGAACATGAGTGAAGTCAGATACGGACTGACTTAAAGTGATAGCGCGGGAGTACCATTTTATTTCAGATATGGACTCAGCACCCAGCCCTTGTCTGTCCCAGAGAAGGTAGCAACCTGTGTGCTGTTCATTAGTGAATGAATAACTGATTTCTCTTAAGCCTCGTACACACGATCCGATTGTTGGTAGGAGATTGTCTGTTGACAAAATGTTGTTCTAAAATCTGACTGTTCGTATGCTCCTTTTGACAATTGTTGTCCAACTTTCGGCCAACAAATGTTGGATGGCAGGCTAGTAAAATTTCGGTGGACAACGGTTGGTTGTCAGATTTTCTGATGGTCAGTACACAAATCCGTAACACAAAAGTACAAACGCGCATGCTCGGAATCCATGCTCACGAAATTAGCAGAAGGGACCCAAAGGGTGGCGCACAAGAGCTGAAATTCTTCGCAGTACGTCACTACGTTTGTGTACCATTGGTATGCAAGACAAGATCCTGTCACGCCCTTAAGACAAAAATCAGACGCTTGTTTGGCCAGCAATTGTACAAGGCTTTATTCTCTGGGCATTATAAATGTGTCAAGTCCCCCCCCCCCCTTAGGAAATTCTCTAAAATGAAGAATACACATATAATTCTGGAGTGTGGTCACAAGGGAACAAGGGAGTGACATTGTCATCATGCTTTTGAGTGGCATAAGTTATCAGGTGATATAGCTCAGAATTCCCCCCCCCCCCCCAATTCCAGTTATTGGTGGGGTTTGCATTTAAGGGTAGAATGTGTGTTTAGAGCGTTAATAGCTTTTGTTGAACAGTTTGTTAGCTAAGAACAAAGGTGCTAAATCACTTTGGATGGTGGATCTGTGAATAAATTGGCTGCCCTGGACTTATATACAGCATCACCAATGCCTGATTAAGTCAAGCAATAGATTAACCTTACACCCATGGTGGAAGGAAGGAAAATGGGTTAAAAATCGCTTGGTTCCCCCATTAGAGCAGTCAGTGTTGATGGAGGAATGCCTCCCGTGGTGCTATTGTGTTCTGCCGGCAGGGAGCCTTCCTTCCTGGCTGGCAGAATACAATGATTACTGCCAACACCTCTAGTAGATGGCAGCAATTGCATATAGAAAAATCTGACAGGCTGGTTGTGCCCAAGTCGAACAATACATCCCAAAGCTTTTTTTTTTGATGGCCAGCAAACTTGTATCACTTATATCTGAGCGGCTCAGAAGTGCTAATCCCAGCATGTAAACAAGCCGATTTATGTGATCTAGAAAAAAACATGCATGATGGAAGGGGCTTTTTAGGGGAAGGAGTGTTTTAAAGGCTTTACCTGGTAATGTTGTTGCCCCCAGAGTTGGGTTTTAATCAGAACTAGTTTTAGTGTAATGGCACTTTCCATCAAACACTATGGAGGAATTTTCACAGTTTATGTTGAAAGCATTGGAAAAGCATAATTGTGTTGGCATTAGACAGCAACTAAAGACTGCCGTGCTCTGAGCTGGGCACTGGCCTCTGTGTTAGGGCTTGGCGGGGTCTTTAGCGACAGAATAAACAGTAAGGCAATAAACACTTATTATTTGAATCTGCACTGATTTTTTTTTTTTTTTTTTTTTAATAGAGCTATTGGACTGACCTATACTATAACAAAACAAAAAAAGCTATTAAAGATCAGCATACAGGCAATGTCTGCCTTTTTCTGGGATGCTGTCCTAATACTTCCGTACATAGTGAATGACTGCAGTGGAACAGGCGTGCAGCTTGAGCAATGTGTTGGGACATATGGTATGCACATGCATGTTCCCAGTCACTGGCGCACACTGTGGTGAAGGATGAGGATGGTCACATCAGCTCTTGTACCTTTTTAGAAGCAAGTTAACAATGACAACTTGCATACTTCTATTCTTTTCAATAAAAACACAGTATCTACCTCTGATTCAGCAACACAAAGGGGAAGATTTGCTAAAATTGGTGGACACAGAATCAGGTGCAGCTGTTCATAGTAACTAATAGGCTTCTAACTTCAGCTTGTTCAATTAAAGGGCAAAGAAAAATATAGTATATACAATTGCGACACGAGTCATATTGTAATTGATTACCTTTTTGCTTTTCAATCTGCAGCTCTGTAATTTTCTGTAAAATGCAATATGGCACCTGGAGGTGTTCTGTACACAGAATATATAGAGAACGCCTCCCAGAAACCTACTTTCCTGCTTGTGTGATTGGCTCACTGATTTTTCTCAGAAGAAATTTCATTTTTGAGATACTCCCAATAGGAAATAACGTCTTAAGGGATGCAGGCCCAGCAGCTTTCCTCATTGTGCACTGCAGGTGCAGTAGCTGATTGACAATTATAAAAACCACTACCATTGCATTCACTTTCCCACATGGACTCAGACAAACAGTGATTTCTTCAGAATAACAAAAGGTAGGCATCTGCAACAAAGTTTGTTAAAATCTTCTTAATGTACATAGATCGCCCAGGGTGGAATGTTTTTTGTTTTCTCAACAAAAGTGTAGTTGTGCTTTAAAGAGGTTGTAAACCTCGGAAAAAAAACAAACCCTGCAAGGCAAAGGCATAACGAGCTAGTATGCATCACATACTAGCTCATTATGAAATACTTACCTTAGATCGATGCCCTGGATCAGCGTCAGGCCCTCTGAGTACAGCACGGACATCTTCCTCTGGAGTTACTTCTGGGTTCGCAGCTCCAGCACCAGTGCGTCCATTGTGGGCGCAGGAGCGCCGCCACCTCTCTCCACTGCACCCATCAATCAACAATACATAGATTCACGCAATGCATGAATCTATGTATTGTCGCCGCTGCCGCCTACTTTTCAGGTTTCCGGCCCCATGGCGAGCACCGGCCATCTGAATTAGAGCGGTGGGTGTGTTTTGGAAGTGCCTATCAGAGCCAGCGGCTTCCAAATGGGTAACCAGAGGGCGCACAGGGTGTGCGTTCCCTGGTTAACACTGACACGCGTCTCAGCCAATCAGGCTCACTGGGTCTGGTTACTGGTAACCTGATTGGCTGAGGCGACTGCGTGGGCGGGAGAAGACACCGAGGGAGCGTAGAGGAAGACGGCTGACCCGAGAAAGGTAAGTGCCGGGGGGGGGGGGGCAAACTGGCGGCAATTGATGGCACAGTGAGGCTGCAATTGATGTTTTTTTTTTCGTTTGCTTCCCCCCAAAAATTTTGAGCACCAGCCGCCACTGTCCTGCGCTGTGATTGGCTGGTGCTGCGATGACGTCATGCGTGGGAGCCGCCGGTGACGGCACAGCTAATGACATCGGCAGCAGTGCATATACTGAATATCTCCTGAACTGTGCAACGGCTTTGAGACCCTGATTCCCAGGATATGTGAAATGCCACGTATCTCTGAGAGCTGTTTCGATTGACATTATTGAAGTCGCTGCAACTTCAGCAAAGGTTCCTGCACCCCTTTGATCTGACTTTAACACGGCTTTAATGCCAGAGAGTGTGATAGTCTTATCAAAGTAGGACTCAACTGAAAATCGCACAACTTTGGAGTTGGCTAGTGTGAACCGAGCCTAAGCCCTGGTTCACACCGGTGCATTTTGACATGCAATTTGACATGTCAAATCGGCGACAATGGCACCGGTATTTAGGACGGTGCGACGCCGCATTTGCGGCGCTGCACCGATTTCAAAAAGTCGTTTCTGTATTACTTTTTGCGATTTTGGCCTGCGAAATCAGGAGTGAAATCGTGCAAGTTCAGCTGAACTCGCACGGCTTCACTCCTGCAGCCCAGTGTGAACCTGGGCTGAAACCTAGAAGCTGATTGGTTACTATGCACAGCTGCACCAGATTTTGTGTGCACAAGCTTTAGTAAATCTACCCAAAAGACTTTCAATCCAGGCACCTCATACTTACTACTGTTAGTTTCTTGATTGGCTAATGCTGGCATTTGGCTACATCTAGATTCCATATCTGTTAAACTGTCCAGTCACTAAGCACTCTAAAAAGGGAAAAATCTGTATTTTTAGTGAGTACATGTTTTGAATTATTGTCTTTTTTGTGACTTACATGTTTTACATGCTTGCTGTGTTATTATTGAATAATTGTATGTTGCATACTGTTTAGAAGGTTGTGGTGGCTGACTGTATATCGGTACAGTAAGCATACATGTTGAATAACTGCTGAGATAAAATCTGGTACAGGTTAAGCCAGAGTCTATTTTTTTTTATTTCAGTCCCTGCACTCACTCATTGACTTCCAACTTGGAGCTGCTGAACACAATCGCTGTTCTATATAGAGGACAGCAAGGAGTCGCGTAGCTGTGCGGGCAGCCATTTTGTTCCAATCAAATGTATTCTCGTCACTTTATTAGAAACCAGTACATTTTAAGAGGTGGAGGGAAGAAATGTGTTATTTTTAGTGTGCGTTTATCTATGCCTTGTGATAAGTGCCAGACCAAAACGTTCAAGTCCAAATGTATTCCTTGGTATTGTACTAAAGAAAACAGCCAATGTGTTTCAGGGGCCAGAAGAACCCCCACTTCATCAGGGCTACAACAAAACATAATATAATTGTGACTGATACAATCATGAGTCTAACAATCATAGAACATCACAGATAATATAGATATGCGTGTATCCAAAAACATACATGTGCATAGAAATGAAGATTTCACTCATGGCAACACAAGCGTAACAAAATCTTATATTTTATATCTGTAGTCTTCTTTCTCTTGGTTCAAACGTGTGAATTATGTCACAGCCCCTTTAGAAGTGTACAGTATATGCATTGGGTAGCCATTCCATGTTGCTATGCCTAGTCTTACTATCCACAGTTTCAGTATTATTTAGATTGCATATAGTAAATCTGGGGCAGGGGTCTCCAAAATTTCTAAACAAAGGGCCAGCTTACTGTCCTGCAGACTTTGGGGGGTAGATGTTGGTGTTCATGGGAGAAATCGTGCTCCATCATTGGTGTTCATAGGAGGAATAGTGCCCCATCATTGGTGTTCATGGGAGGAATGGTGCCCCCATCATTGGTATCGGCGGGAGAAATGGTGCCCCCATCATTGGTATCGGCGGGAGAAATGGTGCCCCCATCATTGGTATCGGCGGGAGAAATGGTGCCCCCATCATTGGTATCGGCGGGAGAAATGGTGCCCCCATCATTGGTATCGGCGGGAGAAATGGTGCCCCCATCATTGGTATCGGCGGGAGAAATGGTGCCCCCATCATTG
Source organism: Rana muscosa (assembly GCA_029206835.1). Taxonomy (NCBI): domain Eukaryota; kingdom Metazoa; phylum Chordata; class Amphibia; order Anura; family Ranidae; genus Rana; species Rana muscosa. The sequence continues at coordinate 65,824,074 of CM055120.1, forward strand.
GTATCGGCGGGAGAAATGGTGCCCCCATCATTGGTATCGGCGGGAGAAATGGTGCCCCCATCATTGGTGTTCATGGGAGGAATAGTGCTCCATCATTGGTGTTCATGGGAGGAATAGTGCTCCATCATTGGTGTTCATGGGAGGAATAGTGCCCCCCATCATTGATGTTCATGGGAGGAATAGTGCCCCCCATCATTGATGTTCATGGGAGGAATAGTGCCCCCCATCATTGGTGTTCATGGGAGGAATAGTGCCCCCCATCATTGATGTTCATGGGAGGAATGGTGCCCCCATCATTGGTATCGGCGGGAGGAATAGAGTCCCATCATTGGTGAGAGCTGGAGGAATAGTGCCCCATCCTTGGTGTCAGCTGGAGGAATGGAGCCCCATCATTGGCGTCAGTGGGAGGAAGAGAGCCTCATCATTGGCGTCAGCGGGGGAAGAGAGCCTCATCATTGGTGTCAGCGGGGGGAAGAGAGCCTCTTCATTGGCGTCAGCGGGAGGAATAGTGCTCCATCATTGGCGTCAGCGGGAGGAAGAGAGCCTCTTCATTGGCGTCAGCGGGAGGAATAGTGCCCCATCATTGGCGTCAGCGGAAGGAATAGTGCCCTGTACTTGGTGTCAGTGGGAGGAACGGTACCCCATAAGCTGGATAAAGAGAAGCAAAGGGCCTTGGTTTGGAGACCATTTATATAGACCATAGAGCACAGTAGGTGTCTTGGGCAAATTTACTGTGCTAGTTAGCAACCCAGAATATGCAAACTGACTGAAATAAGGAATGAGAAGAGTCAAGTACTACAAAACAGGTTGTCTATCACTTGGTGGTTGTGGGCTAAAAATGTGTTTTCTCAGGACAGCGTGGGAATTGGTGATATATATCTGAAGAAATAGTTGAGCTCTTAAACAAATTCCTCACAATGAATACAAACTGTGATGAATGGGCTATATAGAAACCAATGCTGTATGTCTCTAAATTGTTCAAAAATCAAAGTTCTTTGGTAGGTGACACTTGCCGTCATATCTCCCATAGGGGAGTACATAAAAGTCTGTGATTATAAATTCTCCACGTTATGTGACAGATCACATTAACAAACAAAGGGAGTAGCCGCCACCACATATATTGTGCGCTTACCAGCTTACACAAGCTGAATCACTTGTGGTCAATACCCAGCCAGGGCCTTCTCCTCACAGGAGATACCACTTAGAGCTGGGTAGTTTTGCAGAGCAGAAGAAACCAGATAAGCAAACTTTCCTCTGGTTAAATCCTCACTCAGGCACCATGATTGTAGATCTATGTGTCCCTCCTGTCCTGGCTGTCGTCCTTCTCATTTTGTTCAATCTCCAGGTCTGTGCTGTCATCAGGCTGCACTCTTGACTCTGCTCCTGAGCTTCCTTTTGACTTTATCTTGCAAATAATAAGTGGTGGTTGGTGACCGGTAGCTAGCGTTAATAGCTCCTACACACTTGGTGATATATGGTTATTCTTGATATGCCGTTTGTACAATTTATTTTTTTAAATCTCACGTGCACAGGTCTTATTGGAAGTGATGGTTTGTATCCACAACTAGCATTTGGTGAACACAATATTGTTCTTAGGAGCACAAGTGTGAAAGGGTTCTTATTACGTGAAATATGATGAACGTGGAGACCGTTGATTCCAGAAACCTTCAGAACTGGCTGTGTTTTGTATGTGCATTTTTACCTTCATCAAAAATGTGTGCGCCATTGCAAAGGGGCTCTAAAAGTCATTTTTATAACCTTGCAGTACCTTTATTTTCCTTTGGTCATATTCACATAGATTTGTAGGTACTCCCTCTACTGGTTGTCTCCAGCAGTTCAAGTAGCATAGCAGAATGATAGCAGCTACATGTTTTATAACTGGATACCCCAAGTCTAAATGATTTTATTTGAGATTTGTCCATAGACCTGCATAGTGGTGAGAGGAACAGGAAAAGCCAATCAAGTGTGTGCCTACACACACTGATATGGTGAAGTGTCTAGTGCAATAATTCATAATCATCTTAGTCCTTGCACTACTTTACTAAATAAGCCTGAATAGTTTGGTGGATGTGACATGAATGTCAGAACTCTCTGAAACCGAAACATATCAATTAATTTTATAGTTAGACTTCTGAAAAACCTTACGGAGTGAAGTCAGTATCACCGCTTTGGAGCACGTACCTTCAACCATTTCAAGTCCGGGCCAATCCTGGCATTCCTCTTCTACATATAATAAAACATTTTTTTTTCTAGAAAATGACTTGGAACCCCCAAACATAATAAATATATATATATATATATATATATATATATATATATATAAAGGTCCTAGAGAATAAAATGGTGGGTGTTGCATATTTTTATGTCACACAATATTTGTGCAGCAGTTTTTCAAACGCAAATATTTTGGTAAAGATATCCTTTTAATTAATTTTAATGCACAATAAACACAATATAGTACACAATTATTTGGTAAAATAGAAAAAAGATGATGTTTCTCTGAGTAAATAGATACCAAATATGTAATGCTTTAAAATTGCGTCCTCCCATGGAACGGCGCCAAGTTGCGGTATCTAACACACTTCATATGCAATGGTTTAAAAGCCTTTACAAGTTACCAGTTTACAGTTACACAGGAGGTTTGGCACTAAAATTATTGCTCTGACATTTGCGGTCATACCTCAAGCTAAACCATAACGTAAAAAGTCTTATTAAATGGCCTTTAAAAATATATAAAGGGGATGGGGCATTGTCAGCATTTCAATACTATAAGGAATGCAACCAGGGTGTCTAAAAAAGACTATGAGAGACACATAGCAGAGGAGAGTAAAAAAATCTCAAGAAATTTTTCAGATGTATTAACAGTAAAAAAGCGATGTCAGAGCACATTGTCCACATAAAAGATGATGAAGGCAGAGAGGATGGTTACGGATGACACATAGAAGGCAACTGTACTAAATGCTCACTTCTCAGTTTTTAAACAGAGAAAGATGGGAGGGGTACACCGACCACTACTGTATTGTTAGTATCACGTGGCAGGACATACCCTTGTGGCAAAGAACTCAGTCAGGTATAGCTAGACAATTATTTCTAATCTTTTTGTGGACAGCATACTGACAGGAATTGTACCAGCTGATTGGCAAAAAGTCAATGTGGTACCAATATTTAAAAAAAGGACAGAGCTATATTCCAGGAAATTACAGGTCAGTCAGCCTAACATCAATAGTATGTAAATTATTTGAGGGGCTGATAAGGGACTATATTCAAGAATTTGCTGATGAAAACATTATCATTCATAGTAATCGGCATGGGTTTACGAAAGGGTTGTTTCTGCCAGACCAATCTGTTAACATTCTATGAGGAAGTGAGCTGCCATCTAGACAGGGGAAGGTCTGTGGATGTGGTATATCTGCATTTTGCAAAACCATTCGATACAGTTCCCCATAAATGCTTAATCTACAAACTGAGGTCTGTAGGCATGAGCCATAAGGTTTGTTCTTGGATAGAAAACTGGTTACAGGGGCGTGTCCAAAGGGTGGTGATAAATAACGAGTACTCAGACTGGAGTGGTAAGTGGGATATCCCAAGGCTCTGTCTTGGGACCAATTCTGTTTAATTTATTCATAAATGATATAGAGCAGCCCTCAAAATTTCCACTCGCCTGCTCGCATTTTGCGAGTGGATTTTGAGGGCTGGGCGAGTGTGGGCTGCCTGGGGGCGGTCGTGGGGCAAGGGAGAGGAGAGGAGGAGATGCCGATGCCGCGCGGGGAACATAACAGCTTTCATTTCAATAGCTGTGTGTTCCCCGTCTTCATATATAGCCCCTCCCCCTTGTCCGGGCACTTTGATAGACAGATCACCCGCCCCAGGATTGGGCAGGTGACCGGTCTATCAAAGTGCCATGAAAAGGCACTTTGAAATGAAAGCTGTTACGTTCCCCGCGCGCTGATCAAGGTGGCGGAGGCAGCAGCTCCTCCTCTCTCTCTCTTGCCCCACGACCGCCCCCCCTCCCCCCGTGCTGATCAACCAGACATCGGTGGCAGGGGGGGGGAGCTCTCTTACACAGGTAGGCCACTGGGGACATGGCTGCATTTCAGGACATATGGCTGCATTTGGGGACATGGGTGCATTTCAGGACACATGGCTGCATTTGGGGTCACATGGCTGTATTTGTGGATACAAGGCTGCATTTGGGGACACATGGCTGCATTTGGGGACAGATGGCTGCATTGGCGTCACAGGCTGCACTGGCAGACACGGGCAGGCTGCAGTTTTGGACAAAGTTGTTGTTAATATTTATTTTTATAACTTAATTCTGCATAAAACATTTAAGTGTCATTTCATGAGATAATTTGAGGGTGTGATTAGGGGCGGGGCATGGTAGGGGTTGGGCCTGGCAACTGGTTGCGAGTAACCCTTGAGGTCTGGCTAGTAGCTCAGGATTTGAAATTTGAGCCCTGATATAGAGAATGGGATGAAAATCTCAAACTCTATTTTTTTCGGTCGACACAAAAATAAGCAGGGCAATAACTTCACATCAGGATATAGAAATTTTACAGAAAGACCTGACTAAAATAATGGGGTGGGCAACTTCATGGCAAATGAGGTTTAATGTGGAAAAATGTAAAGTAATGCACTTGGGGGCTAAAAACACAAACTCAAACTACTCACTAGGGTAGGGGGACAACCTCTGGGGGAATCTAGGATGGAGAAAGATCTGGGGGTCCTAGTAGATGACAGTCTGAGTAATAGCACGCAATGTCAAGCTGCAGCTACCAAAGCCGGCAGAATATTAGCATGCATAAAAAAGGGATATACTCCAGAGATAAATGTATAATCCTGCCATTTTGTAAAACTCTGGTTTGGCCACATCTGGAGTATTCCATTCAGTTCTGGTCACCAGTCCTCAGAAAGGATGTGCTGGAGAGAGTCCAGAGAAGGGCAACAAAATTAACAAGGGGACTGGAGGACCTCAATTATGAGGAATGTCTGCAAGCACAAAATTTATTCTCCTTGGAGAAGAGACGCTTGAGAGGAGATATGATAGCATTATACAAATACCTGAATGGTGATCCCAGCGTAGGAAGGAGGAGGAGAAGCAATGTAACCTTAAGCTGCGTAGGGGGTTTTTCACTGTCAGGGCAATTAGGATGTGGAACTCTCTTCCACAATTGGTGGTGTCAGTGGGGAGTATTGATATTTCTAAGACTCTTGGATGTGTATCTTGGTGAACACAACATACAGAGATATGGGAAATGATTATTGACACTGACACATGTACACTCGCACAGGTTGAACTGGATGGATTATTGTCTTTATTCAACCTTACCTACTATGTAAGTGTGGTTCAATCAGTGTTTACATATGTGTAAAGGACCCGTGTGTGTGTTCGCATTTGGAATTTCATGGGAACGGGGGACACTTTAGAATTTTTTTTTTGTTATTTCATTTTTTGTATTTTAAAACTTTTTTAACGCTGCACCTTTTTTAACTTTTTTTTAATTTATTATTAACTATTGCTATTACAAGGGATGAACAACATGCCTTGTAATAGCGTGGGCTGTGACAGGCAGTGTTAATTTTTTTTTTTTTTAATTTATAACCGAGAGACTGGCCCACCTGGACCACAATAATATAAAACATTAAGCACACATTGATACAGGTAAGGGTACATGGGCATGTAATACACAACATCGTAGAACAGTGAAATTAGGTCTTTGCTGGTGTACAAACAAGGGACGCAAGCGTCCGTGTGAAAAACTGTACATGCATGAGTTCTCTATGCGAAGTTCGGATAAGTGATCCCTACATGAACTGTAATATCTCCACCTGGTGGAAATGTGGTGGGTCATTTGAGTAGAGATTGGGCGACGTATCTTGGCCCTACGGGTCCAGCCTCCGTTTCTGGTTTATTAGAAGAAAAATCACAGAGAGAAGTAATGATCGGAAATTATACATAAGTGGGACAAGGCCCAGAAACACAGAGAGAAGAGAGGAAAAGATTGGACGGTGGACACGAACATGGATTTGGGCAGATTAAGGCGTTATTATCTTAATGCATGCCAAAAATATCTAAGGGCTAGAGGCTAGATAGAGTAACAGAGGGTTTGTCTATCAGATTGTCACATCTTCTCCTCTGAGGTTTTGTCCTTCATCGGAGTACTTAAACATATTCCACAGTTGCCATGTCTTTGTTGACGTCTCCTGTCTCTTTTGGCTAAGGAAGTGTTAATTTTGACGTCAAATTTCAATTTAGCTTTAGTCATAGTCTTTTTGACTAAAATGCCATTTTAGTTTTAGTTGCACTTTAGTCATCTGAGTTCTTTAAAGCCTCGTACACACGGTCGGACTTTTTGCCAACAAACTTCAAAATGAGCAAGTTTTCATTGGACAAATGTTCGGTCTGCAAACAGACAAACTTTTCGGCAACAAAAGTCAGATGGAGCAAAGTCTGACCGTGTGTACAGAAATCCATCGGACTTTTGTCCGAAGGACAAATAAGCATGCCCAGAACCAATGTTAAAAACAACCAACAATAGCAGAAGTTGACCAAAGGGTGGCGGTAAAGAGCAGAAAAACCACATGATGTTGGAAAAGTTTTGGGAAAGTTTGCAGAAAAGTCCTGCCGTGTGTATGCTATGGCTGTGCCCGGCCAACTCCCTTCAGACAAAAATCCACAGAAAAGTTTGTTGGAAGTCCGACCGTGTGTACGACACGAGGCTTTAGTCGTGATTTAGTTGACTAAAACCTCCAGAGCATTTCTCTTTCCAAACTCGTTATATACTCCTGAAGTAAAAATCGAATAACATGTTAGTATTTATGGTATTAAGATTTACATGCACTACAGACACACATTTAGCCGTTGTGATATATAACCAGTGTTAATTTTGACCTCAAATTTCGATTTAGTCATAGTCTTTTGACTAAAATGCCATTTTAGTTTTCGTCATCTGAATTGTTTCAGTTTTAGTCAACCAAAATAGTGTTAATTTTGTCAACGAAATCAACACCGGTGACAGATCCTCTTTATAGATCAAATGCAGCCAATCAAACACATATTGGTCTGATCGGCTGCTTTCCTGGCGGGATAACGGCCAGGTGAACAAAGAACCGAAACAGGAAGTGACAAAATCTTCATCGCTTCCTGTTTCTGATGTCACACAGTGGGAGGAACAACATCTGTTCCTCTCCCTGTATGCCCGGAGCTTGATCCCCGCTGGTCGCATCCCTACTGGGCTTTCTGATCGCATGAGAGAGACCGATAAAGGTGGCAGCAGCAGGATGACCCCCTCTTCTGTCACCTCTAACAGTAATCCAGAAGCTCTGTAGATTACTTTTATTTTGTAGGGAATCGCTGGCCCTAAAGAATGATATCTCAATCAGTGCTGCAGATATCGCCCTTCCCGTCCGAGGACGTTTATAAAGATACTCCAGACAGGAAGTGGTTAAAAAAAAAAAAGCACAAGCCATCAATGCTATCTCCTATTCTTCTGTCTTGGAAAGGTTCTGTTTTTGATGGATGGATCATGTAGATAAAGAAAAAGACCATAATTCCAATACCTCAGAGACCCTAAAGTGTCAAGCTAAAATTTGTTTTGTTTTTTGAGTAGGGTTTCTTTTTCAATGTTTCCTTTCTGTCTGTTGCAACAGTTGTCCCTATGAATGTGAGAGAAATCTTTGGAGTATAAGATAGATAAAACCTGACAGGGGTTCTCATCCTTCCCCACGTCGTACACTTTACCCCCTTTACTACCACTGTACATTTTAAAATGATGGTCGATATTTATTTCTGATGTGCTATTTAAAGCCCAACCCCGGGCAAAAAAGATAAAAAAAATTCCCATGTGGTTGAGCCATGCCGCTCACTGCATGGTTCAACTGCTTGTTTTGTCTAGGGGTGAGCGGAAAGCTTAGGGTCCATGCGCACTGGCCAGTTCTCTTGGCTTAGGGCTCTTTCACACGGAGGTCCGTTCAGGTCCGCCTGTCAGTTTTTTAGGCGGACCTGAAACGGATCCTCCATGCACCCCTATGGAAGCACGGATGTCAGCAGTGACATGTCCGCTGACATCCGCTCCGCTCCGAATAAGTGTGACGGAGGAAAATCCTATTTTTCCTTCCGTCTGCGGAGCGGATCGGATGACAACGGACTCTATGGTCCGTCGTCATCCGATTCCCCATAGGGGAGAGCTGCACTCTGACAGGGCGGTCCCTGCACAGTGTGCGGGGACCGCCCAGTCATCCGTCGGCTCAGCGGGGATCAACGGAACGATCCCCGCGGAGCTTCACGGGGCGGATCTTCACGGATCCGCCCCGTGTGAAAGAGGCCATAGAGTGTTTTTGTACAGGTGTTTAGGAGAGCTTAGGTGCATTTAATGTTTGTTTTTTTCTGCCAGAGGATCCTCTGGAAAATGGGGCTCCCCTACAGTCCAGCCGCGGACTGTTCCTGGTCTATGGAGCCTGCTCTGGGCTTGATGACATCAGAATCAGTCCACGACTCAAGATTGCTGGAGCATGGGGGTACTGGACTGGACTTGTGCTTGGAGGAGCAGAGGATTAGGTAGGTATATCTCTGCTCTCCTCGCCAAAACTCTGCAGTAACCCATGCGGTGCGGGCACAGTCCCACTGCATTGGGGGAAAAAAAAAATATGCCCATGCATCCAGCAGGCGGGCAGTGCCTGTAATTACACTGTCATTAGTGCAGAGATAATAAGAATGGCTATTTCCACACTGCAACTGCGCACCAAACATTTGGCCCATAGTTGCTGTATGGCCCCATTGAACCCAATTGGTAAGGCTGCGGCATGTGTACAGCCCTGTCCAGCTGTATTGTTACAATTTGAGTGGTCCCTACTGCTCGGCTGAAAGAGCTCTTATAAAAACTTTATGCTAAATTGGTCCCATTTAAATATATCTAAAAATAAAGCTGAAAATACTTTTCTTTGTTTTACTTTAGTGACTTCTCCAATCTCCAATTCACTTGCTTTTTGTATAATTAAAAAAAAAAGAATTGTGCTGGAAAGGAAATAAAATACTCCTGTTCTCTAGAAAATGCTCAGGGTTGAGAATTTATTAGCAAATAAAAAGTTTATCTGTAAAACAAAGGTTGTACAGGCGGTCCCCAAGGTACAAACATCCAACTTACATACGACTCATACTTACAAACGGAGGGAGATAACAGGAAGTGAGAGGAAATCTACCGCTAGGAAGGGAAATGCAATCCTTTAGGAATTATCATGGGAGAAAGGTGTCTCCACTAATGCTTTATCACCAGTCCTTGTTTCTAGAATAACCCAAAATTTTAAAAATCCAATTGTTACCGGGACATGAAGTGAGGGGAAATCTTCTGAACAGGGGCACAGATAGCAAAACAAACATCACAGGGGTGTTAACCCTTCCCTATGCTATCCACAAAACGTAAAAAAAAAAAATTTGGCTGGAGATACACTTAAAAATGTTACCTGTTCTAACTTACATACAAATTCAACCTAAGAACAAACCTACAGAATCTTGTGTGGAACCCAGGGACTGCCTGTACATATACATTGGAAGCCTGTGTAAGGGGGTGCTAATGCAGGAACTCCATTACAAGACAGGGACAGAGAGTTGTCACACTTTAGAGGTGAAAATGTTTTTATTATTTTAAGGTTCAAGAAAATTAATCAGGACACAATAGGAGTACAGTAAGTTGTCATCAATGGTAGAGCTGCGCGATTAATCGTTAAGAATCGAGATCGCAAGTCTTTCCCCCTCATGATCTTAACAAAGCATTTTCCCGATTCTATGCAGTTCTCTGCTCAAGCCGACAGCTGTAAAAAAAAAACAGGCAGTCTGCCAAGCTTCACAACATTCCTCAACCCTGAGCTAACTAATAACATTGTAATGTTTTGTTCTTTAGATCAAAGGAATGAGCTTCTGTCTTTAACCACTTAACGACCGCCCACTGTAAATATACGTCGGCAGAATGGCACCGACAGGCAGAATCACGTATATCTACGTGACTGCCTTTGTATAGTTGGGGGGTCCGATCGGACCCCCCTTCTTTACAGTGAGCGGTGGTTAACTGATCGGGAGCGATCAGGCATGAGGGGACGGCCGTTCGATTCCGGCCACCCCCTCTCGATCGCTCCTGGCGAATGAGAGAGCTTCCCCTGCCTGTGTAATGTTTACACAGGCAGAGGAAGTGATGTCATCTCTCCTGCGGTGCTCACATATACCGAGCGCCGTACAGGAGAAGATGCCAGGTTAGTGCACAAAACACTACACTGACACCAGGACACATAGGTACATAAATCGCCCCCCCCAGGCCCCCCCAGATCAGCCACAGTGTCACTGATTGCAGTGACCATTTATTTACTGATCACTGCAATCAGTGACATTTGTGACTGTAAAAGTGTCACCAAAGTTTAGTTTTAGGTCCAGTGTAGCCCCCTAACCCCCCCTAATAAAGGTTTAACCCCTTGATCGCCCCCCAGATAACCCTTTCACCCCCTATCACCACTGTCGCTAAGCGATCATTTTTCTGATCGCCGTCTTAGCGTCGGTGATGCCGATCGGTAGCCAGTAATTTTTTTTAGGTTTGCCGCAGGTTTTTATAGCGTCGAGTACCCCCATATATTATCTAATAAAGGTTTAACCCCCTTGATCGCCCCCCAGGTAACCCTTTCACCCCCTAGCACCACTGTCACTAAGCGATCGTTTTTCTGATCGCTGTTTATTTGTCGGTGATGCCGATCGGTAGCCAGCTTTTTTTAGGTTCGCCGCAGGTTTTTATAGCGTCGGGTACCCCCATATATTACCTAATAAAGGTTTAACCCCCTTGATCGCCCCCCAGGTAACCCTTTCACCCCCTATCACCACTGTCGCTAAGCGATCGTTTTTCTGATCGCTGTCTTATTGTCGGTGATGCAGATCGGTAGCCAGTAATTTTTTTTAGGTTCGCCGCAGGTTTTTATAGCGTCAGGTACCCCCATAAATTATCTAATAAAGGTTTATCCCCCTAATTGCCCCTAGTTAACCCTTTCACCAGTGATCACCATATAAGTGTTACGGGTGACGCTGGTTAGTTCGTTTGCTTTTTTATAGTGTCAGGGCACCCGCCGTATATATAACCCAATAAAGGTTTAACCCCCTGATCGCCCGGCGGGTGATATCAATTAGGTTTTAGCGTCAGAGAGGGTCTGCGTCACACCCCAGGCAGCGTCAGGTTAGTGCCAGTAATGCTAACACCCACGCGTGAAGCATACACCCCCCTTAGTGGTATAGTATCTGATCAGATCAATATCTGATCTGATCAGATCTATACTAGCGTCCCCAGCAGTTTAGGGTTCCCAAAAACGCAGTGTTAGCGGGATCAGCCCAGATACCTGCTAGCACCTGCGTTTTGCCCCTTCGTCCAGCCCAGGCCACCCAAGTGCAGTATCGATCGATCACTGTCACTTACAAAACACAACACACATAACTGCAGCGTTCGCAGAGACAGGCCTGATCCCTGCGACTCCAGTGCTGTAGGAGGTGATTTCACCACCACAGTTAAAAAAAAAAAGCAAATATGCCGAAGCATTGGGGCAGCAGGGGCGGAGGAGCGATTTTGCTCCTAATGCCACGTACATACGGTCAAAATTCCGACGGAGGCTTGCCCGTGGAAAAGTCCGACCATGTGTGTACGCGGCATAACTTTTGCGGGAGGATGCCCACATGCTTCGGCATATATAAATGGTGCATGTATGCCCATCATTAGAAGTGGGTGGATGAAGGGCGGTATTCTAATGGTGGGCATACCCACCGATCAATCTCTTTTTTCGTTCAGCCAACTGGCTGCATGAAAAAAAAAGATTACAATACATGTCCAACAAGACCAGCAACGTACTGGTATGTTGCTGGACTTTGAATGTTTATACCAGAATGATGCCTGCGGGTTTAGGTATCATCTTGGTATCATTCTTTTCAGCCAGCGGCCGGCTTTCATGTAAAAGCAATCCTAGTGGCTAATTAGCCTCTGGACTGCTTTTACAAGCAGTGGGAGGGAATGTCCCCCCCCCCCCGTATATAAAAAGCGCCATTGGGAAATTGGGAAAGCATTTTATCACACCGATCTTGGTGTGGTCAGATGCTTTGAGGCCAGTTTTTTTCAGAAAAGAGTACCTGTCACTACCTATTGCGATCATAGGAGATATTTACATTCCCTGAGATAACAATAAAAATGATTAAAAAAAAAAAAATATGGAAGGAACAATTTAAAAATAAAATAAAAAAGCAAAATTAATAAAAAAAAAAAAAAAAAAAAAAAAAAAAAAAAAAAAAAAAGCACCCCTGTCCTGCCCTGCTCTTGCCCAATGGCGAACGCAAGCGTCGTTCTGGCGTCATATGTAAACAGCAATTGCACCATGCATGTGAGGTATCACCGCGAAGGTCAGATCGAGGGAAGTAATTTTAGCAGTAGACCTCCTCTGTAAATCTAACTGTAAAGGCTTTTAAAAATGTATGTTGTTTGTCGCCAATGCGCGTTTGTGCGAAATTTTAAAGCATGTCGTGTTTGGTATCTATGTACTCGGCCTAAGATCATCTTTTTTATTTCATCAAACATTTGGGCAATATAGTGTGTTTTAGTGCATTAAAATTTAAAAAAGTGTATTTTTTCCCCAAAAAATGCGTTTGAAAAATCGCTGCGCAAATACTGTGTAGAAAAAAAAATCCAACACCCACCATTTTAATCTGTAGGGCCTTTGCTTTAAAAATATATATAATGTTTGGGGGTTCAACATAATTTTCTTGCAAAAAAAAAAATGTTTTCATGTAAACAAAAAGTGTCAAAAAGGGCTTTGTCTTCAAGTGGTTAGAAGAGTGGATGTAAGCTTCCTAATGTTGTGTATAAAATGCCAGAACAGTTCAAAACCCCCCCAAATGACACCATTTTGGAAAGTAGACACCCCAAGCTATATACTGAGAGGCATGAAAAAATGTAACACCTCATGCAACCCAACATGTAATTGCCATCATCCCAAATATGTATAAAATGAGAAAAAAACTCTAGTTTGTGGGATTTTGGAGGCAATGTAAAAAAGATGAGAAAAACTCAATTAAAATATCTAAATATTTATTTGTACAAACGCCACGTGAAGCGGACACATATATGAAAAAAGAACAAATGGTACAAAAAAGCACATATATATGAAAATTGTACAGAAACTACATAGATCTGACATAATACAAATCTTCCGAAGATGAATACAATAGCCTGAGTTGACCGCTCCAGCCAGAAGCAGATCAAGAGAGGCTTGTCCAACGCGTTTCAAACTGTAAACGTCCTTCTTCAGGGAATTCAAATGCATTCACTTCTACGAGAATAAATTTTCTATTAAATACAGAAACAATAAAATAAGTTTCCACTTTAATTTCAACTGTTATATGGAATACAACGAAACAGCAAAAAAACGTACACAAAAAACTCATATGAAAAATTATTCCATCAATGCTCCCATATGTGCATCTCAGGTTCCAGTAACACTGTGTTGTGGATTCCCCGATGCCCTCAAAGTTCCAGGAAACCTTTCCATCAAAAACAAGTCCATATAAGAAGTACGGACATATGAAAAAATTGGTCCAAGATAGGTGCCTTAAACAAAAAATATAACATACATAAGTATGAAAGTAATTCCATTGGGGAGTAAAATAAATCTCCCTAAAGAAAATGGATATGGTACCTGTAGATGGAAAGTGGAGATCTAAAATTCGGATTCATCAGGTAATATAACTCATATAAGAGGACAAAACCAGTGGATTCTTGAGTCCAAAGATATATGTCCTAAAACATCAAACAATATATGAAATAAGATAAAAATTATTATATCCATCAAAAAGAGAGAGAAGAAATTCCTCCCTCTCCTAGGTGGAACTTTTAAAATATTACCTGTCAAGAGGATCAAGAGTCACGATTGATATCCAGAAAAGGTTCCATGCAACAGAGGTCCATACAAAAACATCCTCTGCCTGCCAGCAGAGGGAGAGAATGACACCATATAACTTCTTTGGCGTCCTATATATCCCTCTGCTGTGTCTGATTGGTCCAGACAAGGTCACATGACGCACCTGCTCATAGAGCAGAGCGTCATGTTGCCATGGATACGCCACACTTGCCACGCCAGATCACGTCCAGCGCCGGTCACATGACGCAACCGCACCAATCAGCGGCGCGTCTGCCATCGGCGCATGTAGGCAGCAAAACAAGGCAGCGAGGCCGAAAAAAAAAAAAAAAAAAAAAACTGGCCCACGGTCCCATTACATAACCGATGTGATGCCATCCATCGTGCCCCGCTGGAGAGAAGGGCACGATGAGTGACCACAGAAGCCCGATCAGCCCCAATTCTGGTCCGTTCCGCACCGCAGGAAGTGCAGAAACGGCCATCTTGAATGTGGGCAAATTTGGGGGATACCGATATAAAGGGTGAGAAAGATGGTGCTGGGTTGTCATGGGACAATCAGACATGGAGTACCAATGTGAACTGGTACCCAGGATATAGATCCTTCTCCCAGAACAATGATATGGACGGGGAGCGGGCCATGGACTATTACCACCGGTGCCGTTTTTAACCTATGATAGGAATATGTCCCTAACAAGGAAAAAATTGATAGGGGGCAATTTCCAGTGAGGAAAACCCTCCCCGGCACCGGATATGAACATGTAAAGTCGTAAAAGAAGGAATACTGGATAGAGAGATATAACGGGCCACCCCAAAGACAAACCTCTGGTTGTGTCACTGACCAATTAGGATGCATGCATGGGAGCATATCAAAAAAATCCTTTCCGCCCAGGGGATCATATATACCTCTGCAGAAAAGACTGTTAAGAACATTAAACATACAAAATGCATATAAACAACAATCTATATATATCTCAAACCCCACATGTGTGTCAATGTGTCTAGAAAAAAGAGAAATCATCCTGCATCCATTGATATGGAGAAAAGCTGGAATGACAGAGATAATTAAAAATTTAAAAATCAATTTCAAACAGGGATGGGTGGGACATCAGGGTATATCAATAAAAGGAAAAAAATTGAGTTTTTCTCATCTTTTTTACATTGCCTCCAAAATCCCACAAACTAGAGGTTTTTTCTCATTATATACTGAGAGGCATGTCGAGTCCATGGAATATTTTATATGTTGACACAAGTTGCGGAAAAAAGACAATTTATTTTTTTTTTTTTTGCACAAAGTTGTCACTAAATGATATATTGCTCAAACATGCCATGGGCATATGTGGAATTACACCCCAAAATACATTCTCTTGTTTCTCCTGAGTACGGGGATACCACATGTGTGAGACTTTTTGGGAGCCTAGCCGCGTACGGGACCCCAAAAACCAAGCACCGCCTGCAGGCTTTCTAAGGGTGTAAATTTTTGATTTCACTTCTCACTGCCTATCACAGTTTCGGAGGCCATGGAATGCCCAGATGGCACAAACCCCCCCAAATGACCCCATTTTGGAAAGTAGACACCCCAAGCTATTTGCTGAGAGGTATTGTGAGTATTTTGCAGATCTCGCTTTTTGTCACAAAGTTTTAAAAATTGAAAAAATAAAATAAAAATTTCTTTCTTCATTTTCAAAAACAAATGAGAGCTGTAAAATACTCACCATGCCTCTCAGCAAACAGCTTGGGGTGTCTACTTTCCAAAATTGGGTCATTTGGGGGGGTTTTGTGCTATTTTGACATTTTATGGCCTTCGAAACTGTGATAGGTAGTGAGGAGTGAAATCAAAAATTTGTGCCTAGAAATCCTGAAGGCGGTGCTTGGTTTCCGGGGCCCCGTACGCGGCTAGGCTCCTAAAAAGTCCCACACATGTGGTATCCCCGTACTCAGGAGAAGCAGCAAAATGTATTTTGGGGTGTAATTCCACATTTAACCATGGCATGTGTGAGCAATATACAGGTCCTTCTCAAAAAATTAGCATATTGTGATAAAGTTCATTATTTTCTGTAATGTACTGATAAACATTAGACTTTCATATATTTTAGATTCATTACACACAACTGAAGTAGTTTAAGCCTTTTCTTGTTTTAATATTGATGATTTTGGCATACAGCTCATGAAAACCCAAAAATCCTATCTCAAAAAATTTGCATATTTCATCCGACCAATAAAAGAAAAGTGTTTTTAATACAAAAAAAGTCAACCTTCAAATAATTATGTTCAGTTATGCACTCAATACTTGGTCGGGAATCCTTTTGCAGAAATGACTGCTTCAATGCGGCGTGGCATGGAGGCAACCAGCCTGTGGCACTGCTGAGGTGTTATGGAGGCCCAGGATGCTTCGATAGCGGCCTTAAGCTCATCCAGAGTGTTGGGTCTTGCGTCTCTCAACTTTCTCTTCCTAATATCCCACAGATTCTCTATGGGGTTCAGGTCAGGAGAGTTGGCAGGCCAATTGAGCACAGTAATACCATGGTCAGTAAACCATTTACCAGTGGTTTTGGCACTGTGAGCAGGTGCCAGGTCGTGCTGAAAAATGAAATCTTCATCTCCATAAAGCTTTTCAGCAGATGGAAGCATGAAGTGCTCCAAAATCTCCTGATAGCTAGCTGCATTGACCCTGCCCTTGATAAAACACAGTGGACCAACACCAGCAGCTGACATGGCACCCCAGACCATCACTGACTGTGGGTACTTGACACTGGACTTCAGGCATTTTGGCATTTCCCTCTCCCCAGTCTTCCTCCAGACTCTGGCACCTTGATTTCCGAATGACATGCAAAATTTGCTTTCATCCAAAAAAAGTACTTTGGACCACTGAGCAACAGTCCAGTGCTGCTTCTCTGTAGCCCAGGTCAGGCGCTTCTGCCGCTGTTTCTGGTTCAAAAGTGGCTTGACCTGGGGAATGCGGCACCTGTAGCCCATTTCCTGCACACGCCTGTTCACGGTGGCTCTGGATGTTTCTACTCCAGACTCAGTCCACTGCTTCCGCAGGTCCTCCAAGGTCTGGAATCGGTCCTTCTCCACAATCTTCTTCAGGGTCCGGTCACCTCTTCTCGTTGTGCAGCGTTTTCTGCCACACTTTTTCCTTCCCACAGACTTCCCACTGAGGTGCCTTGATACAGCACTCTGGGAACAGCCTATTCGTTCAGAAATTTCTTTCTGTGTCTTACCCTCTTGCTTGAGGGTGTCAATGATGGCCTTCTGGACAGCAGTCAGGTCGGCAGTCTTACCCATGATTGCGGTTTTGAGTAATGAACCAGGCTGGGAGTTTTTAAAAGCCTCAGGAATCTTTTGCAGGTGTTTAGAGTTAATTAGTTGATTCAGATGATTAGGTTAATAGCTCGTTTAGAGAACCTTTTCATGATATGCTAATTTTTTGAGATAGGAATTTTGGGTTGTCATGAGCTGTATGCCAAAATCATCAATATTAAAACAAGAAAAGGCTTGAACTACTTCAGTTGTGTGTAATGAATCTAAATTATATGAAAGTCTAATGTTTATCAGTACATTACAGAAAATAATGAACTTTATCACAATATGCTAATTTTTTGAGAAGGACCTGTATCATTTAGTGACAACTTTTTGTAATTTTTTTTTATTTGATTTTTTTGTCATTATTCAATCACTTGGGACAAAAAAAATTAAAAATATTCAATGGGCTCAACAGGCCTCTCAGCAATTTCCTTGGGGTGTCTACTTTATAAAATGGGGTCATTTGGGGGGGTTTTGTGCTATTTTGGCATTTTATGGCCTTCAAAACTGTGATAGGTAGTGAGGAGTGAAATCAAAAATTTGCGCCCTTAGAAATCCTGAAGGCGGTGCTTGGGTTCCGGGGGCCTGTATGCGGCTAGGCTCCCAAAAAGTCCCACACATGTGGTATCCCCGTAATCAGGAGAAGCAGCAAAATGTATTTTGGGGTGCAATTCCACATATAACCATGGCATGTGTGAGCAATATATCATTTAGTGACAACTTTTTGTAATTTTATTTTTTATTTTTTTGTTTTAGTCATTATTCAATCACTTGAGACAAAAAAAAAAAAATATTCAATGGGCTCAACATGCCTCTCAGCAATTTCCTTGGGATGTCTACTTTCCAAAATGGGGTCATTTAGGGGGGGGGGGTTTTGTACTGCCCTGCCATTTTAGCACCTCAAGAAATGAGATAGGCAGTCATAAACTAAAAGCTGTGTAAATTCCAGAAAATGTACCCTAGTTTGTAGACGCTATAACTTTTGCGCAAACCAATAAATATACGCTTATTGACATTTTTTTTACTAAAGACATGTGGCTGAATACATTTTGGCCTAAATGTATGACTAAAATTGAGTTTATTCGATTTTTCTTATAACAAAAAGTAGAAAATATCATTTTTTTTCAAAATTTTCGGTCTATTTCCGTTTATATCGCAAAAAATAAAAATCGCAGAGGCAATCAAATACCATTAAAAGAAAGCTCTATTTGTGGGAAGAAAAGGACGCAAATTTCGTTTGGGTACAACATTGCATGTCCGCACAATTTACAGTTAAAACAGCGCAGTGCAAAATTCTGAAATCACCTCTGGTCCTCTAGCTACCAAATGGTCCGGGGCTTAAGTGGTTAAATGAGGGAAGTTTAACCACTTAACCACTTGCCGACCGCTGCACACCAATATACGTCGGCACAATGACAGCGATGGACGTACCTGTACGTCCCCTTTAAATCGTGGCATTGTGGGTGCGCACGCACCGCCGGCATGGCGGGCGCGCGCGCCAGCCGCATGCTCCATGAGCGTGCCCACAGGTCCCGCGGACTCAATGTCCGCCGGGGGCCCGCGATCGTGTCACGGAGCGGAAGAACGGGGAGATGCCAATGTAAACAAGGCATTTCCCTGTTCTGCCTAGCAACATGACAGTGATCTACTGCTCCCTGTCATCGGGGGAAGTGATCTCTGTCATGTTCTAGTGAGACCATCCCCCCTACAGTTAGAATCACTTCCTAGGACACACTTAACCCCTTGATCACCCCCTAGTGTTTAACACCTTCCCTGCCAGTGCCATTTACACAGTAATCTGTGCATTTTTATAGCACTGATTGCTGTATAAATGACAATGGTCCCAAAATAAGTGTCAAAAGTGTCCGCCGCAATGTCCCAGTCACAATAAAAATCGCTGATCGCCGCAATTATTAATAAAAAAAATTATATAATAAAAATGGCATAAATCTATCCCCTATTTTGTAGACACTATAACTTTTGCGCAAGCCAATCAATATACGCTTATTATGATTTTTTTTACCAAAAATATGTAGAAGAATACATATCGGCCTAAACTGAGGAAAAAAATAGTTTTTTTTATATTTTTTGGGGGATATTTATTATAGCAAAAAGTAAAAAATATATATATATATATATTTTTTTTTTTTTGAATTGTCGCTCTTTTTTTGTTCATAGCACAAAAAATAAAAACCGCAGAGGTGATCAAATACCACTAAAAGAAAGCTCTATTTGTGGAAAAAAAAAGGACGTCAATTTTGTTTGGGTGCAAAGTTGTACGACCGTGCAATTGTTGGTTAAAACGACGCAGTGCCGTATCGCAAAAAGTGCTCTGTTTAGGAAGGGGGTCGATTCTTCCTGGGCTGAAGTGGTTAAAGACACTTGGTTTCAAGTTAAAATCATCATTTTTTGATAGAAAATTACTTAGAACCCCCAAACATATATATATTTATATATATTTTTTTTTTAGCAGAGAACCTAGAGAATATTATGGTGGTTGTTGTAATATTTTATGTCACACTGTATTTGCGCAGCCGTCTTTCACATTCTATATTTTTGGAACATAAATACACTTTAATTAATTAAAAAAAACTAAACAGTAAAGTTAGCCCAATTTTTTTGTATAATGTGAAAGACGATGTTATGCCATGAGAATCGAGATCTCATGGCATAAAAAAATTTGATTTAAAAATGTAAAACCACTTTTGATGTTACATTATCCGGTAAAGCTAATACAGTTTGAGATTGTTGTGACTGGATACATTAGCAAAATAATTGTTAGAAAATTGATTTCACCCTAAAACAGGGGTAGGCACAAGCGGCACACAAAGCCTCTTTTGCCGACACTCGACTCCCTCCCCATCCGCAGTGAGACACTAATGCATTCCAATTTCAGAATTCCCCATGCCGCACCTGCACTGAGGGGGAGGCACTGTGCCCTCACACATTCTAAAAGATGGGAAACATTGTTTGGTTCTCTAACTTTGCTGTAGCTGCGATCGTCAGCTTTTGTAATGGGAAGAGATTGGGTGCAGTTCGGCTAGGGGGGGGAGGGGCTGTTTTCAGGAGAAGGAGGACTGTTATTGGCAAATGCTAAAGCCAATCACAGTCCTGCTTGCGCCGCTCACCATTTGGAGGAAGATGACTTGCTTGGTTGCCACTACCAATCTCAGAAAGAAGGGATTTCACTGTGATTGAGAAAACCACAATCAGATGCCAGTTTGTGAAATTATTCCTGAACCTTTGCGTCACCTACTACTGAACCTCTGCACTGTGTGTCCTTTTAAGCCACAGCCAGTATTCAGCACAAGGAAAATCACACCCAACTTTTCCTCAGCTGTGGGGGCCCAACTTATGATCCTGCACACAGGCCCACTGCTTTCAGAAAATGCCCCTGACCTCATCATTGCGCATCCATTCCAGATGCTTGTATATGACATCCCATACATCCCATACATCACATACATCACATACAAGCACGTGGGCTGGATGCGAGAGGTGGATCAGCAGGATGAGTGTGCCAGGACAGGTAGATGTGTCTCACCTCTGCTTCCTTTCACCACTCTGCATATCACACATATCATAAATGAAAAGAGAGTACAGCGGTGAAGCAGATGAGCAGGAGGGTAACATGGTGGGGAAAATGAGCAGGAGGGGTTCAGAGGTGGGACAGAAGAGCATAAGGTACATTGGTAAGGCAGATGAGAAAGTGGGTTACAGTGGTGGGGCAGATGAGCAGATGGGTTCAGTGTTAGGACAGATGAGAAGGAGATTCAGTAGTGAGACAGAAGAGCATGGGGATACGGCAGTGGAGCAGATGTGCAGGGAGGTACAGTGGTGGGGCAGATGAGAAAAGGGGTACATTGATGGGGCAGATGAGCAGGGGGGTTACAGTGGTGGGGCAGATGTGCAGGAGGTACAGTGGTGGGAGGGATGAGAAGAGGATTCAGTGGTGAGACAGAAAAGCAGGGGGATTCACTGTTGGGGCAGATGAAAAGGGGGTTCAGCGGTGAGACAAAAGAGCAAGGGGGCACAGCAGTGGGGCAGATGTGAATGGAAGTGCATTGGTGGGACAGATGAGAAGGGGGTACAATGGTTGGGCAGAAGAGCAGGGGGTACAGAGGTGGGGCAGATGTACAGGGGGGTACAGTGGCGGGGAAGACGAGAAAGGAGGTACATTGGTGGTACAGATGAGTAGGGGGTTACAGCGGTGGGGCAATGGAGCAGGGGGGGCAGATGGTCAGATGTGCGGAGGGGTACAGAGGAGAAAAGGAGGTACATCAGTGGAACACATGAGCAGGGGGTTACAGTGGTGGGGCAGAAGAGCATGGGGAACAGAGGTGGGACAGATGTGCAGGAGGTACAGTGGTGTGGCAGATGAGAAAGGGGGAACATTGGTGGGGCAGATGTACAGTGGTTACATTACAGTGGTGGGGCAGATGTGCAGGGGGTTACAGTGGTGGGGCAGATGAGAAAGGGGGTACATTGGTGGGGAAGATGAGCAGGGTGGTACAGTGGTGGAGCAGATGTACAGGGGGTTACAGAGGTGGGGCAGATGAGCAGGATAGTACAGTGGTGGAGCAGATGTGCAGGGGGTTACAGTGGTGGGGCAGATGTGCAGGGGGTTACAGTGGTGGGGCAGATGAGAAAGGGGGTACATTGGTGGGGAAGATGAGCAGGGTGGTACAGTGGTGGAGCAGATGTACAGGGGGTTACAGAGGTGGGGCAGATGAGCAGGATAGTACAGTGGTGGAGCAGATGTGCAGGGGGTTACAGTGGTGGGGCAGATGAGAAAGGAGGTACATTGGTGGGGCAGATGAGCAGGGTGGTACAGTGGTGGAGCAGATGTACAGGGGGTTACAGAGGTGGGACAGATGAGCAGGATAGTACAGTGGTGGAGCAGATGTGCAGGGGGTTACAGTGGTGGGGCAGATGAGAAAGGTGGTACCTTGGTGGGGCAGATGAGCAGGGTGGTACAGTGGTGGAGCAGATGTACAGGGGGTTACAGAGGTGGGGCAGATGAGCAGGATAGTACAGTGGTGGAGCAGATGTGCAGAGGTTACTGTGGTGGGGCAGATGAGAAAGGGGGTACATTGGTGGGGCAGATGAGCAGGGTGGTACAGTGGTGGAGCAGATGTACAGGGGGTTACAGAGGTGGGACAGATGAGCAGGATAGTACAGTGGTGGAGCAGATGTGCAGGGGGTTACAGTGGTGGGGCAGATGAGAAAGGGGGTACATTGGTGGGGCAGATGAGCAGGGTGGTACAGTGGTGGAGCAGATGTACAGGGGGTTACAGAGGTGGGGCAGATGAGCAGGATAGTACAGTGGTGGAGCAGATGTGCAGAGGTTACTGTGGTGGGGCAGATGAGAAAGGGGGTACATTGGTGGGGCAGATGAGCAGGGTGGTACAGTGGTGGAGCAGATGTACAGGGGGTTACAGAGGTGGGGCAGATGAGCAGGATAGTACAGTGGTGGAGCAGATGTGCAGAGGTTACAGTGGTGGGGCAGATGAGAAAGGGGGTACATTGGTGGGGCAGATGAGCAGGGTGGTACAGTGGTGGAGCAGATGTACAGGGGGTTACAGAGGTGGGGCAGATGAGCAGGATAGTACAGTGGTGGAGCAGATGTGCAGAGGTTACTGTGGTGGGGCAGATGAGAAAGGGGGTACATTGGTGGGGCAGATGAGCAGGGTGGTACAGTGGTGGAGCAGATGTACAGGGGGTTACAGAGGTGGGGCAGATGAGCAGGATAGTACAGTGGTGGAGCAGATGTGCAGAGGTTACTGTGGTGGGGCAGATGAGAAAGGGGGTACATTGGTGGGGCAGATGAGCAGGGTGGTACAGTGGTGGAGCAGATGTACAGGGGGTTACAGAGGTGGGACAGATGAGCAGGTGAATTGGGGCCGATCTCAGGTCTGAAGGTGCAGGATGTTTATTTCTCACTACTACTCAAGTCGTTTAAAGCATTTACTTTATAAAAAATCCTTTTCGTGATTGAAAGTGTGAAGTTGACATTTTTTTGTTATAAAATCGGCACACCCAATTTCTTTGAAAACATTTTTTGGCACACTGTGCTCAAAAGGTTACCTACCCCTGCCCTAAAACATTTTAAAACCTTTTAAATGGAACCTTTTGTAAGTGTAATGTTAGCTGTAACACAGAGGGGGTTTCATTCAGAGATTTCAGCTAAAGAAAACCTTCATTGATTAATAAATCGCTGATTCATTTATTCTGGATAGAAGATTCATTCTGTACCCAAATCACTAGATAGATCTCCATCTTTGCATTTGGAATTGATGATCATCAAAAAAAATGTCTTTAAACACATCACCATCCTGTCTGTCGGTACTTTCTAAAACACTCTAGCTAGCCCTTCAAACAACAATGGCGCAGAGCCTTTTTTAGCTTGCACCGCTTTTCCTTTTGGTTCAGGCTGTTGGTTTTCCTGCTAATCTTCTAAAATTCATAATCGGTGCCTTGTTCATTCCATATACTTTCCGCTATGGGATTGAATCCAAAGCAAACTGAATATAAGCAATGCTGCAGTTAGTGGCCAACACTCTTTCTGTGTAACCAGAGTCTGGGATTTCATTGTGTTCGAAAAGTGTTTTTCTTTTTCCCCTTCTATAGAAAATTTATTTTTATCCTGTAATAAACGATAATGATTGTTTGTTTTGCCAGTGCTAGAATTGCATGCTCTGCAATTGTCTTGCACAGAAGGGCCAAACCTAATGGCAAGTCTTGGGGTTTTGGCTCTTGCGTGTTTTGAAGCATTGCCTGGTATAGCAAACCAGACCAGCAGACCAGTCACCACTGAATGCAAATTCTTCAACTGAACACTAGGCTGTGATGTAGCCTCAGCCAGTGCAGCTGCCTACAGTCAGGATAAAAGATGACCCGTAAGGCTGGACTCATACGAGAGCTCGTCAGACTTGTAGCAGGCTACTTGATCGATTAACCCTTTTGTACAAAACATTTTTCTATGAGTATCAATTTTTATATTGTGCACAACCATATGTATTACAACCTGAAAGCTCTCTTTACAATCTCGTGTTATTTAACCAAATTTTTGTATTGTGGGAACCTATTTACAGTGCATTGAAAAAGTATTCATACCCCTTGAAATTTCCCACATTTTGTCATGTTACAACTGTAGCACCCAGGCGGGGTTTTGAAATTCCCTCTTCACCCTGCCCCTGGTGCTACGCCGGATCCACACTTTGTTAAGTATGAAAATCCATTATTTAATTACCTTTGGGTCTGCAGCGAGTTACCTCCCACGAGTGGATCCTCCAGCTCCGTTGTCTAGGCACACCAGTGTATTCAGGAATAAGGCCAATGTCCACACACGAGTAAAACCTAATCAGCAAGGCTTTATTCTTTTTTGCTACTTTTCAGTCAACTTGAAGAAAGTGAAGGCAGGAAAGTTGAAGATGTAGGGGAAGGTTCAGGCACGCAACACTTAGGTCCCAAATATATATATACACGCGTCGCCACTCAAGCCTGAGTGGGTATTGCTCACCAGATAGTCCCTATAAAAGCAGTCCTAGCAGCCGGGATGGAGCACGGATGTCAGAGATGATGGATCCCCCTTTAGGTAGGCCTCCAGGCCTCTCCCCAAGACAGCAGTACCGTCGCTATCTCCGCCGGGACTGATCTTCCCCTGGAACTCTTTTCCTAAAGATGGGCCCCCTTACAAATGGGCAGCCTGGGCTCCTTCTCCGAAGCGTAGGCCCTTGTTAGGAGAGCTGGGCGTACGATGCAGCAGCAGAGACTCGGGCTAAAGGTGCCCGAGGCCTAAACACTCTAGCGCACCTCGTGCCATGTGGGCCACGAGGCACGCTTACTGGACCAGAGGTTCCCCTTTACGCCTTGGGGTCCCCCTGGAATCGCCTCACGCCAAATGGTGTCTGCCCCTTTTGCACCCTCTCCCAGCATGCACAGCGGGTAGACCACGCCCACTGCATGGCTTCCGAGAGAGGACACCCAAGGTTCTGTGATACCCCCGTGATCCAGCCTGTGCCGGCAGTGACAGTGCCAACTGCAGGCAAAGGAAAATAACACTGCCGGACAGTATCACACCCAGAGCAGAGCAAACAATGTGATCTATAATTGGTCTGAGCCCAAAACAAAGAAACGCACCCCCCGTGCGCCTCTTAATTAGCTATTCGGAAGCCGATTAGAGCCCTCAGGCTGTAATCGGAAAGCCTATCAGAGCCGCTGGCTCTGATAGACACTTCCACAGCCAACCAGCTGCCGTTATTCAGATGGCCGGCGCTCGCCAGGGGGCCGGCCATCTGAATAGTGGGCGGCGTGGGAGCGGCGACAATACATAGGAACATGCAAACTCCAGGCAGGTAATGTTGTGGTTGGGATTTGAACCACTTAGCTACTGTGCTGCCCCAGTACAGTGATGCATGATGATCTGCATCGTGCCGGACCACCCATCACTGGGAGAAAGTGAGGACCCTGCACATCACATGATCAGCCTGAAGACTTCTGAAAAAATAGTGCCCCCCCAAAATGAAAAACAGTTTATGTAATTATCTAATTGAGATTATCTACATGTCCCAGTTTAACTGGTAAGGTGGTGACCCCAGATGCAATGCCTTCATTTCTTTTAAATCTTTTGCCATTTCATATGTGTTTTAATGGACTGTTTAGCCGTTTGCTTAGAGTTACCCTTTATAAGTGGTGAAGGAGCAGCTGCTGTACATCAGAGATTGGGCTAATGGAAAAGGCAGCTAATGGAGGTATTTCAGCTATTGTGTGTGAGAAGAAGAAGATGAAGGTTTTAAGCTTAAATCCCTTTGTCAAATAGTGGAGATGATGGGTAAACTTTGTTCTGTTTTAGTGCTTCTCCAGCAAGCAGCTGACTCTGCCGGTCACAGAACAATCGCACTTTCCTAAAAATGCACAGACCCTTACCTGCTGTCAATCAGCGCACTGAAAGCCTGTCAACCTTCAGAAGCTGCTCCTTGTGCCGGACGGCATTCACCTTTTGTTAGAACATCTAAATTGCTAGTTTGCGTAGACTATGCTCTTCTTTCTAGGCCAGTCCATACTGTTCTTAAAGTGGACCTAATGCCTTGTACACACGATCGGAATTTCCGATGAAAAGAGTCAGACGGAATTTTTTCATCGGATATTCCGACCGTGTGTGTGCCCCATCTGACTTTTTTATCGGAATTTCGAAAGAGAACATGTTCTCTTTTTTTCTGATGAAAAAAATTCCTATCGAAAATTCCGTTCGTCTGTGTGGAACTTCAACAGAGAAAAAAAAGCATTGAACTTCATTTTTCTCGGCTCGTCGTAGTTTTGTACGTCACCGCGTTCTTGACGATCGGAATTTGGTGTGACAGTGTGTATGCAAGACAGCTTGAATGGAATTCCGTCTGAAAAATACGAGTTTTTCCCGACGGAAAATCCGATCGTGTGTACAAGGCATAAGTCCGAAAAAACTCTGGTGGCACTCCATTAAAATACAATGTGAAAAGCTTTATTGTTTCAGACAAACAAATATGAAGCCCCACCTGGGACCTCCTCCTTTGATGCAGTTCACCCCAAAACTGGGCTTAAAGTGGTTGTAAACCCTGTACTACCACTTGTACCTACAGGTAAGCCTATAATAAGGCTTACCTGTAGGTACTGTTAATATCTTTACCAAATACGCGCACTGAAGAAACAGCTCAATCGTATCGTCTCTAAAGGGCCTGTGCCGTGACCGGCGGCTCCAAGCGCACGTGTGGGAGTGACGTCATCGCGGCTCTGGCCAATTGCAGCACCGTAGCCCACGAACCCGGAAATAACTCCGGGAGACATGTTGCCGGTCACAGCGGTGTGCGGGGACTGCTGCAACTGCTTCGATCTAAGGTAAGTATTTCATAATGAGCTAGTATGCAAAAGCACCACACAGTACAGACAGTAAGCATAGCTAGGCACACATGTAACCCTTTGATTGCCTCAGTTAAGCCCTTACCGGCCAGTGTCATTAGTACAGTGTCAGTGTATATTATTAGCACTGATCACTGTATTAGTGTCACTGGAGATGTCAATAGCACTTAGCCAGTTCCCACAAAGTGTCAGATTGCCCGTCGTCCTGCTATGAGTCGCAGATCACCGTCACTACTAGTATATAAAAAAATCCAGTATATATCTCATAGTTTATAGATACTATAACTTTCACACAAACCAATCAATATACACTTATTTATTTTACCAAAGACATGTAGCAGAATACATTTTGGCCTAAATTTATGAAGTATCGATTTTTACGTTTTTTTATTGGATATGTTTTATTACAGAAAGTAAAAAATATTGTTTTATTTTTTTTTTCAAAATGTATGCTCTTTTTTTATTTATAGTGCAAAAAAAAAAAAAAAAACAGTGGTGATCAAATACCACCAAAAGAAAGCTCTATTCGTGGAAAAAAAATTACCGTATATAAATGTAGCGGGGTCTCCTTTAAGACTCTAGGACTGCATTTCCCAGAACCCCGTTTGGCACCCAGGGTGCAATGTTGCTAGCGCAGAGGCTTGTGGGTGGGGAGATAAAAGGAGGAGGCAAGGCTAAGCTTGGCCTCTTTGGACACCGCGCGGCTATCAACCGGTCTTTCTGTGCGGATCTGCTGGAGTATCAGGCCTGAAGCCTGGGGGGGAGAATAATGTTCAGGCCTGACTGGGGGGGAGAATAATGTTCGGTGCGCCACAGGGCGCATAGATACTAATAGCTGCACGTGGTGTATGACCGCGCTGCGTTATTAGTGTATACTATATCAGAAGCTGCAGGGCTCTGTAAGCAAGTTATGTGTTATATTGTAACCTATGCCTTTTAACCAAAAGTAAGTCCTAACTGCAGTCCTAACTTTTTAAAATATTGAGAACCTCCATAATAGGAGCACATACAGTATATACTAATAGATAGATTGATGCAGCTTACGCATGTATTTGCAAATGTGTGCAAACTAAACCCCTGTTTTAACTGTGAACTGTTAGACAGGACAATTTGGTTTGTGGCAGGCTGGCTGGTAAGGTGAGCTGGGAATTTTTCTTTGTTTTTGTTTGACATGCTCCTTGCTGTTAAGGCCAGTTCTAGGTGGGATCGGTTGCCCTTTTTTTGTACCGTTGGTTATTTGGCGAGGGGGCGCGCTAGACACCTTCACTGCCATTGTGCTCTTTGCTGGGTGTCTGGTACACCTCTGTGCCCTTAAGGAGGAGTGGGCTCCTTCCAGGCATATCTGCCGTCAATCTATCCATTATCATATATGTGCTCCTACTATGGAGGCTCTTGAGAAAAGTATAGAGTTAGGACTGCAGAGAGATGGTCTGCACACCAGTTGTTGCTCTTAAAAAATCTTAATTTTTATTCAAAAACCACCGTGTACAAACGCAGATAAGATCAGTTGACGCGTTTCAACCTATGAGGCCTTAGTCATAACTGATCTTACCTGCGTTTGTACACTGTGGTTTTCGAATAAAAATTAAGATTTTTTTAAGAGAAGCAACTGGTGTGTGGATCGTCTCTCTGCATTATCTACTCAGCTAAACGACTGTGGATCGAGTACCTGGGAGCTCTACAATTAAAATGTTACATGGGTAGTAGCACTGATTCTGTTTGCAATAGAGCTAGGACTACAGCTAATGCTGGGGTGCCTTGTCGCGGCCTCTGCCCCTTACGCATATATTTGCAAATGTGCGCAAACTAAACCCATGTTTTTAGCGTGAACTGCTCGACAGGACAATTTGGTTTGTTGCAGGCTGGCAGGGGAGCTGAGCTGGGAATTTTTCTTTGTTTTTGTTTGACACGTCGCCCTTCCATGTGCTCCTTGCTGTTAAGGCCAGTTATAGGTGGGGGGCAGTTTCCATTTGTTTGTATCGTTGGTTATTTGGTGAGGGGGCGCGTTGGCCACCTTCGCTGCCATTGTGCTCTTTGCTCAGTGTCCAGTGCGCCTCTGTGCCTTTGAGGAGTGGGCTCTTTCTAGGCATAACTGCCCTTAATCTATCCATTACTGCATTACATAGATATGTGCTCCTACTATGGAGGCTCTCAAAAAAAGTATAGTTAGGACTGCAGAGAGATGATCTGCACACCAGTTGTTGTTCTTAAAAATTTTTTTTTTTTTTTTCGAAAACCACAGTGTACAAATGCAGATAAGATAATTTGACGCATTTCAGCCAATGAGGCCTTAGTCATAACTGATCTTATCTGCATTGGTACACTGTGGTTTTCGAATAAAAATTTACATTTTTAAGAGCAACAAGTGGTGTGTGGATCATCTCTCTGCATTATCTACTCAGCTAAACGACTGTGGATCGAGCACCCGGGAGCTCTATTATTAGTATGTTATATGGGTTGTAGCACTAATTCTTCTGTTTGCAATAGAGTTAGGACAGATAATGCTGGGGTGCCTTGTCACGGCCCCTGCAGCTTACGCATTTATTTGAAAATGTGTGCAAACTACACCATTGTTTTTAGCCTGAACTGCTAGACGGGACAATTCGGTTTGTTGCAGGCTGGCTGGGAAACTGAGCTGGGAATTTTTCTTTGTTTTTGTTTGACATGTATCCCCCTTTCATGTGCTCCTTGCTGTTAAGGCCAGTTGAAGGTGGTGGCAGTTGCCATTTGTTTGTACACGTGTGTCCTCTGCCACACACTCTTGTTCCATCTTCCGACCCCTACTTCACTACAGGACACAGCAGTGATGTAGGGATCAGAGGATGGAACCAGAATGTGCAACAGGGGACACAGGAATCCAACACTCCTGAAAGTGGCAAATGCTGAAGAATCTGCAGAGCAGGAACAGAGTGATGGTAGGAGACACAGCCCACCAAAGAGGTGATATCTCACCTATTGCAGGGAAATCCCATGTATAGTTTTTAAAGCATTTGACAAGGTTGGTTAAAGCTGGAGCACAAATTCACTTTTTCATATTCATTATTATGCCGCGTACACACAATCAGAATTTCCGACAACAAAACCGTGTTTTTTTCCCGGCGGATGTTAGCTCAAACTTGTCTTGCATATACACCGCGTTCTTGACGATCGGAATTTGGTGTGACAGTGTGTATGCAAGACAGCTTGAATGGAATTCCGTCTGAAAAATACGAGTTTTTCCCGACGGAAAATCCGATCGTGTGTACAAGGCATAAGTCCGAAAAAACTCTGGTGGCACTCCATTAAAATACAATGTGAAAAGCTTTATTGTTTCAGACAAACAAATATGAAGCCCCACCTGGGACCTCCTCCTTTGATGCAGTTCACCCCAAAACTGGGCTTAAAGTGGTTGTAAACCCTGTACTACCACTTGTACCTACAGGTAAGCCTATAATAAGGCTTACCTGTAGGTACTGTTAATATCTTTACCAAATACGCGCACTGAAGAAACAGCTCAATCGTATCGTCTCTAAAGGGCCTGTGCCGTGACCGGCGGCTCCAAGCGCACGTGTGGGAGTGACGTCATCGCGGCTCTGGCCAATTGCAGCACCGTAGCCCACGAACCCGGAAATAACTCCGGGAGACATGTTGCCGGTCACAGCGGTGTGCGGGGACTGCTGCAACTGCTTCGATCTAAGGTAAGTATTTCATAATGAGCTAGTATGCAAAAGCACCACACAGTACAGACAGTAAGCATAGCTAGGCACACATGTAACCCTTTGATTGCCTCAGTTAAGCCCTTACCGGCCAGTGTCATTAGTACAGTGTCAGTGTATATTATTAGCACTGATCACTGTATTAGTGTCACTGGAGATGTCAATAGCAGTTAGCCAGTTCCCACAAAGTGTCAGATTGCCCGTCGTCCTGCTATGAGTCGCAGATCACCGTCACTACTAGTATATAAAAAAATCCAGTATATATCTCATAGTTTATAGATACTATTACTTTCACACAAACCAATCAATATACACTTATTTATTTTACCAAAGACATGTAGCAGAATACATTTTGGCCTAAATTTATGAAGTATCGATTTTTACGTTTTTTTATTGGATATGTTTTATTACAGAAAGTAAAAAATATTGTTTTATTTTTTTTTTCAAAATGTATGCTCTTTTTTTATTTATAGTGCAAAAAAAAAAAAAAAAACAGTGGTGATCAAATACCACCAAAAGAAAGCTCTATTCGTGGAAAAAAAATTACCGTATATAAATGTAGCGGGGTCTCCTTTAAGACTCTAGGACTGCATTTCCCAGAACCCCGTTTGGCACCCAGGGTGCAATGTTGCTAGCGCAGAGGCTTGTGGGTGGGGAGATAAAAGGAGGAGGCAAGGCTAAGCTTGGCCTCTTTGGACACCGCGCGGCTATCAACCGGTCTTTCTGTGCGGATCTGCTGGAGTATCAGGCCTGAAGCCTGGGGGGGAGAATAATGTTCAGGCCTGACTGGGGGGGAGAATAATGTTCGGTGCGCCACAGGGCGCATAGATACTAATAGCTGCACGTGGTGTATGACCGCGCTGCGTTATTAGTGTATACTATATCAGAAGCTGCAGGGCTCTGTAAGCAAGTTATGTGTTATATTGTAACCTATGCCTTTTAACCAAAAGTAAGTCCTAACTGCAGTCCTAACTTTTTAAAATATTGAGAACCTCCATAATAGGAGCACATACAGTATATACTAATAGATAGATTGATGCAGCTTACGCATGTATTTGCAAATGTGTGCAAACTAAACCCCTGTTTTAACTGTGAACTGTTAGACAGGACAATTTGGTTTGTGGCAGGCTGGCTGGTAAGGTGAGCTGGGAATTTTTCTTTGTTTTTGTTTGACATGCTCCTTGCTGTTAAGGCCAGTTCTAGGTGGGATCAGTTGCCCTTTTTTTGTACCGTTGGTTATTTGGCGAGGGGGCGCGCTAGACACCTTCACTGCCATTGTGCTCTTTGCTGGGTGTCTGGTACACCTCTGTGCCCTTAAGGAGGAGTGGGCTCCTTCCAGGCATATCTGCCGTCAATCTATCCATTATCATATATGTGCTCCTACTATGGAGGCTCTTGAGAAAAGTATAGAGTTAGGACTGCAGAGAGATGGTCTGCACACCAGTTGTTGCTCTTAAAAAATCTTAATTTTTATTCAAAAACCACCGTGTACAAACGCAGATAAGATCAGTTGACGCGTTTCAACCTATGAGGCCTTAGTCATAACTGATCTTACCTGCGTTTGTACACTGTGGTTTTCGAATAAAAATTAAGATTTTTTTAAGAGAAGCAACTGGTGTGTGGATCATCTCTCTGCATTATCTACTCAGCTAAACGACTGTGGATCGAGTACCTGGGAGCTCTACAATTAAAATGTTACATGGGTAGTAGCACTGATTCTGTTTGCAATAGAGCTAGGACTACAGCTAATGCTGGGGTGCCTTGTCGCGGCCTCTGCCCCTTACGCATATATTTGCAAATGTGCGCAAACTAAACCCATGTTTTTAGCGTGAACTGCTCGACAGGACAATTTGGTTTGTTGCAGGCTGGCAGGGGAGCTGAGCTGGGAATTTTTCTTTGTTTTTGTTTGACACGTTGCCCTTCCATGTGCTCCTTGCTGTTAAGGCCAGTTATAGGTGGGGGGCAGTTTCCATTTGTTTGTATCGTTGGTTATTTGGTGAGGGGGCGCGTGGCCACCTTCGCTGCCATTGTGCTCTTTGCTCAGTGTCCAGTGCGCCTCTGTGCCTTTGAGGAGTGGGCTCTTTCTAGGCATAACTGCCCTTAATCTATCCATTACTGCATTACATAGATATGTGCTCCTACTATGGAGGCTCTCAAAAAAAGTATAGTTAGGACTGCAGAGAGATGATCTGCACACCAGTTGTTGTTCTTAAAATTTTTTTTATTTTTTTTCGAAAACCACAGTGTACAAATGCAGATAAGATAATTTGACGCATTTCAGCCAATGAGGCCTTAGTCATAACTGATCTTATCTGCATTGGTACACTGTGGTTTTCGAATAAAAATTTACATTTTTAAGAGCAACAAGTGGTGTGTGGATCATCTCTCTGCATTATCTACTCAGCTAAACGACTGTGGATCGAGCACCCGGGAGCTCTATTATTAGTATGTTATATGGGTTGTAGCACTAATTCTTCTGTTTGCAATAGAGTTAGGACAGATAATGCTGGGGTGCCTTGTCACGGCCCCTGCAGCTTACGCATTTATTTGAAAATGTGTGCAAACTACACCATTGTTTTTAGCCTGAACTGCTAGACGGGACAATTCGGTTTGTTGCAGGCTGGCTGGGAAACTGAGCTGGGAATTTTTCTTTGTTTTTGTTTGACATGTATCCCCCTTTCATGTGCTCCTTGCTGTTAAGGCCAGTTGAAGGTGGTGGCAGTTGCCATTTGTTTGTACACGTGTGTCCTCTGCCACACACTCTTGTTCCATCTTCCGACCCCTACTTCACTACAGGACACAGCAGTGATGTAGGGATCAGAGGATGGAACCAGAATGTGCAACAGGGGACACAGGAATCCAACACTCCTGAAAGTGGCAAATGCTGAAGAATCTGCAGAGCAGGAACAGAGTGATGGTAGGAGACACAGCCCACCAAAGAGGTGATATCTCACCTATTGCAGGGAAATCCCATGTATAGTTTTTAAAGCATTTGACAAGGTTGGTTAAAGCTGGAGCACAAATTCACTTTTTCATATTCATTATTATGCCGCGTACACACAATCAGAATTTCCGACAACAAAACCGTGTTTTTTTCCCGGCGGATGTTAGCTCAAACTTGTCTTGCATATACACGGTCGCAAAAATGTTGCTCGGAAATTCCGATGGTCAAGAACGCGGAGACGTACAACACTATAACGAGCTGAGAAAAATTAAGTACAATAAATCCGAGCATGCGTAGAATTGATTCCGAGCATGCGCAGCACTTTTGTGCGTCGGAAATGGCTACACACGGTCGGAATTTCCGACAAGAACTTTTGCCATCGGAAAAATTGAGAACCTGTTCTCAAACATTTGTTGTCGGAAATTCCGACAGCAAATGTCCGATGAAGCCTACACACGGTCGGAATATCCGACCAAAAGCTCACATCGAACATTTGTTGTCGGAAATTCCGATCGTGTGTATACGGCATAAGAGTGCGGTATTTTGGATGGGCATTTTGTTTTATCTATATAAACAATGTGTCTGCATGGACTAGCTTATCCTTTAGATACGATATCTCACAGACGCAATTAAATTTTTTTATTTTTTTAAGCCGGTTGAATCAATATTTGTAATAATCAGGTCTCTCCTGTCACCAGAATCTGTTGTTCCATGAATACTGGCCATCAAGTGTCACGGCTTCCCTTTCATCTTTTCTCATGGCTGCTTCTCATGAACTTTCCCGGGGTTTGACATGAATGCAGATACTAAGTGGAAAGGTTTAACACGATGTGCAAAGATGATCAGCGATGACAACTAACAGACATGTTTTAAAATATTTATACATTTACTTGCAGACCATACATACTTAGTCGGGTTACAAAAAGACACAAGTCCATCTAGTTCAACCAATAAAAAAGGGGGGGGGGGTGAATTTATTCTTTTATGATGACAACTAGCCAGATATGGACAGTTCCCATTGTACTCAACTGATACATCAAACGCCTGCATGAGCATCATGGATAAAATCTATTTACAAATTGTTTTTATTAAATATTTTATGGGGTGTTTTTTCATGTTACATTGTGGCTGAACTCCAGGCAAACAGCTAAATATACAGATAACATACATATAAGGCTCCATGTACACTGGGCTTAAAAGGGTAAGTTCACCTTTGTTAATTTTTTTTTCTAAATTCCAGCTCCCATATGTACCAATATAGCATTCATGTACTTTTTTTGCAAAAATATCAAAGCTTTCCATAAAATCTACAGACACGTACCTTACTGTCCTCCATCCATGTTTCCAAACGTATCTGTTGCTTCTGTCTTACTTCCTTACAGACTTTAGGTCATGACATAGGAAGGAGACCTCATTAGCACACGCCCTTAGCACATTTTGCCATGTGAAAAAAAACGACTGGCAAATGCTGCAAAACGCACAGTAAAAAACACGCAACCCACAAAACGCCAACATGTCCCATAAGCCACATATAGCACAGCCCATTTAAATCAACGGGCTGCCCTATGCGTGTCACAGGAAAAACGAGCCACAAAATGTGCGTTCCCACTATACTAGATGTGAATGGGGCCTGAAAGTGAAATTGGTACGGTAACACAAGAACAATGAGGCTCCATTCACATCTGTGCGTTTCCTTGCATTTCAGTAAGGTGCTGCACCAAAAATCGCAGTAAAAAACGCACCAAGCTCCGCTCTAAAAAAAAGTTCTGAAGCTTCTTTGGAGCGATTGCTGCGTGTAGGGCAGCCCATTCAGATGGATGGGCTGCCCTATGTGTGATGAGTAAAAATGCTTCAAAACACCTCCCCCCCTCGCTGAAAAAAAAAAAAAAAGATGCATGTGGCAATGCGAGTTCCAGCTATGCAGAGAGGGGAACTGGGCTTGACAGCTGAGTGTTTCTGTCCACTCCCTCCTATGTACTTGTATAAAGATGGCCATACACTATGCAATCTGATTGTATATTGTGTATTTAGTGAGAAGAGTGATCACTGATTACTTGCATCTCATTTAAAAAACGTGCAGCTGGGCGTGGGAGGGTAGATGATGCAGGGTGTGTGATAATGAGGTCAGCTGGTCAACTCCTTCCTATGTCATGACCTCTAGTCTGTAAGGAAGTAAGACAGAAACAATAGTTACGTTTGGAAACATGGACGAGGACAGTAAGGTACGTGTCTGTAGATTTTATTGAAAGCTTTGATATCTTTGCAAAAAAAGTACATGAATGCTATATTGGTACATAGGGGAGCTGTAATTTAGAAAAAAAAAAAGAAGGTGAACAAAGGTGAACATATCCTTTAAAAAAATGCCAGTTCCCTTGGCAGGTTAGTGTAGCGGGGTCCTAAATATAGGGGAAGTGTTTGAGTGGTAGTTGTGCTCAAACACCCCAATTGTCAGAATTCTTTCAACCATTTTTGTCCGCAGGGAGAGTATCGGTGTGTAGTTCCCTGGGGCCTGCAGGTGGCGCTGCCATAGTAGGCCGGGGTTGAGCCACTGATACAGTGCTGTGCCTTGTGTGTCCTCTCTCGGCAGCCGTACCGTGGGTGTGGCAGGCCTGCTGTGTATGCTGGGAGAGGATATAAAAGGGGCAGACGCTGCCTGTTTGGGGTTCTGTCCATTCTGTCGTGGTCGGGGGTCCTACCCCAGGGAGTGTGTTCCTGTCCGCCCTGGGCACCCTTGGCCCAGGGGCGGAGGTCAGTGAATCAGTCCCAGGCACCTTTAGTCCTGGGACTGCAGCAAAGGCCTTGGGCCCAGCACCTTCGGCTGAGGTCCATCAAGGATCAAGGAATCCCAGGGTGCCGCCTTGCGAGGGGACCCGTATCTTAGACGAGGAGGCCGGGGGAGGAACTGTTCCGAGGGACCGGTGAGAGGTCACGGTGAAGGAAGGGGCCCGATAACTCTCTGGAGGGATGTCTTCTCCTTACATAGAGGCCAAGTTCTGAAGCACCGAGTTCACCAAGTCTGTGGCAGAGACCAAGTTCACCAAGTCTGTGGCAGAGACCAAGTTCACCAAGTCTGTGGCAGAGACCAAGTTCACCAAGTCTGTGGCAGAGACCAAGTTCACCAAGTCTGTGGCAGAGACCAAGTTCACCAAGTCTGTGGCAGAGACCAAGTTCACCAAGTCTGTGGCAGAGACCAAGTTCACCAAGTCTGTGGCAGAGACCAAGTTCACCAAGTCTGTGGCAGAGACCAAGTTCACCAAGTCTGTGGCAGAGACCAAGTTCACCCAAGTCTGTGGCAGAGACTGTGAGTTTAAGTCAGAAAACCATTTGGCTTGCTAGTCTCTTCCTAGGGAGACTATCCATCTGGGCTGAGTCTGCTTGAGAAGCCGAGCAGTGAAGTGATTGTGTTTGTGCCTGGACCTCTCCCACATCTTAAGCTGTCCTGTCTTTTATTCCAACTGTAGCGGCCTCACCCCGTCCTCTTTTTAGCTAGGGGTATGTCACGCGACAGAGTGAGGTGCGCTACGGCCCATGTCCTCCCCATAACTGTGGGTGAGGTGAAGGCCAATATCTGATGTTTCCTCGGGCTGGTGTGTCTTGGGCATGTACCGAGTCTGTTGTGCAGAAACCACCAAACCACCCTTTGCTCCCATTAACAGAGTCCATAAACCGATCACAGTCCAACTGTTGGTTTTATTTCGTATCTCCACATACAGGCAATGCGATGGCAGGATACGGTGGGATGAGCAGGTCGAGGCACTATACTGATCTGGGTCCCTACACCCCCTGTGCTATGACCAAGGGTTGCAGGAGTCTCAATTTGAATACCTCCGCTGCGTTGCAGCCCCTATCAGGGGAAGATGTCCTCCAAGAGAGTTACCGGAGGCCCATCCGTCACCGGGTTGACGCTGCACAGGAATCTTCGGACGGGTGACCTCCCCAGCCTCCTCACCTCAGATGCGGGTCCCCTCGCAAGGGGCACCCTGGAATCACTTCACCCTTGCGGGACCCAGTCGGAGTCACTGGGTCCCAGGCCTCCTCAATAGTACCTCATCCCAGGCTGAAGGTGCCTGGGATGGAATCCCAGCTTCATTCCGGCCAGGCCTAGGGCGCCTAGGCCGGAACCTTGAACCGCCCGCACCCAGGCCGAAGGTGCCTGGGTGCGTGACGAGATGATCCCCCGAACACCTCATGGCGAGGGCGTCTCCCCCTTTTATCTCCTCCCATCAACACCACGGCGGGTTCCCCGCCCCAGCCGTACCATCTCCAGGAAGGGACAAAAAGGGTAGCACTGTGGTGATGATTCTACCTGAAGCCTGTAGGTACTCCGCCACCCACAGGCAAAGGAGAATATTACATCCCCCAATCCTCCACGAATAACAAAAAGGGGTCTAAACCCTGACATAATTACACACCTGGGTCACACTACCCCCAGGTGTATCCCACTAAATCTG
Source organism: Rana muscosa (assembly GCA_029206835.1). NCBI lineage: Eukaryota > Metazoa > Chordata > Amphibia > Anura > Ranidae > Rana > Rana muscosa. Next base: position 65,862,281 of record CM055120.1, read on the forward strand.
AAGACCCCGCTACACACTCCCCCCTGTGATTTGACGCTGGTCCCCAGCGTCAGGTGCACACCCATGTCTCCCAAGGAGTGGTGACATGGAGCAAGCCCCAGAGGCTGTCCCCAAATTTGTGAATACTAAGTGTGCCAAGACCTGCTCAAAAGGGAAAGGAAAAATATAAAATGATAAACTTTTGCATAAAACATCTATTCTGTACACATGTACAATCCCTCCCATCACTGTCTAAGAACCACCCCATACTCAGTAGTCTTGACCGATGAATCTCCTGCAGAAGGGAAACAAAAACAACATCCTAACAATCTGTGTTAACTTGGAATGAATAGGTCTGTCAGCCGAGAGACCCACTCACTCCAATAAGCAAAGTGATGCATGTGTAAAATTTTCAAACAGTCGTTGCACAACACTGCCACCTGTTGACAGCGCCGCGGTCATGACACTTGCCGAGATCTTCCTTCTTCCTGCTTTCCTACGCTAACTTTTACCCCCAGAGTCTCTGCCTTTGGCACATGAAGAAGAGGGAGAAAAACAACAGCTCCCAAGTCTCCAGTGAGTGAAAGAAAAGCTCAAATCAAAACAAAAGTAGGGCGCAGTTCTGAGCGTCTGGGAATGTTCCTTCCAGAAAGTTCAACAGCAAACAAAATAGGAGCTCACTTCTCCTACAAGTAAAACCTTGGATCCGGCAAAAACAGGGGCTTCAGGTGCTTGTCAAACACTTCCACCGAATATTCAACATCCTCTCCTTCTTTCCTGCAGATGAGCACCTTATCGGCATGAATATGGCACCCCAGTCTCCAATCAGCTCTGCAGTCTCTAAACTTTTTAGATACAGGCGGCGAACACGACAGGTATCGCCGGGCATGAGGCACTTTGAGCTTTTCCCATACAAACTCGTCGTACCACCTTTGTCGCAAAACTTCGACTTCATACAATAAGTCCCGAGGCAAGTAGGGGTACTCCCACCCATATTCACGGGCGACTCTTTGGGAGAAAAGTCTCTGCAATCTGGCTAGAGGTACCTTCACCATCTCGAGTTGCTTTGCCTTTGGTGCCCGCAACGAAGCACGCTGCGTCCCCACTATCGGAGCGGGTGATGTGGTTGAAAGTGGAAGGTCGGTCGGAGGACTAGATTTCCTCGGGAACTCCGGGGCCTGCGCCCGGAGCGTACTGTCTTCTATCGACATGGGGGAATCCTGCGGTTTACACAGCACAGGTAGTGGCCGTCTGTCCCAGCCCTTCCGGTGAAACAGTTCGTCTATTTCTCCGTCATCACCACAGTCTGACAACGACTCTAGGTCGGAGGTGTCATACATCTCGGCCGGAAGGTAGTCTCTAGTAGACGGAAGGCTACCCTCCCTTGCGGGCTCCACCGGCTGTGGACTCCCGACACCTCCAACCAACACCACAGTCCCAGCCCCTAGCTCACCTCAACCTTCTGAAGAACTGGGATGTCCGGGACTCTCTTCTCTACCGGCGCCATCTAGGCCAGGCAAGCGGCGGGGTGAAGCTCGACCACGACCATAGGATGCCTGTACCAGGCCGACTTTCCTCTTCGGAGGTGGCAGCAGGGAATCTGTGGTGACCGAAGCAGTGTCCTCGGATTTCTCTCTTTCCGTCTCTGGTTGGGCAGTCACGTCGCCCTGGTCAGCGCGTAAGGGGACCTCCGCAAAGGCCTGGATCTCTCCCTCCGGAGTGGCGGTTCCTGTGATGCAGTTGAGGCGAAGGGCCCGGGGCCTTACTGTGGATGATTCAACCTCAAAAAGAAACTCTTTGCACGCTTCACATCGCCCGAACGGCTTTAGTTGGACCACCAGTCCCGAGCATCCGGGACAGATCACACCGAGGGCCTCCGTGTCTCTGCATGAATACAGAGCCAACTGTCCTCGGGGCCTGAGCCTTATCCCCGTGTCTGTCAGGGGAGCAGCAAATGCAGTCATCTTCATAGGGTAAGATACCGGCATCCACGGAGAGCTTGAATTCATTCCGACCACTTGCTGCTCCATCACGCACTGACCACGCGCCGGAGTCTCCACGTGTATCTCCACACGTGGCCAGACTCCTCCCACGACTTGCACGTTTTCGCGGGCTTCCGCCAGCCTCCGCCCACAAATTGCGCAGTCATGGGGTGCCTCGTGGCGCAGTGCATTAACAGTCCCCACATGTAGTACTTCACACGGCTGGACCTCTCCCTTTTTACGCTCCTCCGCGTGGGCCTTTCCCGACTTAGGGTCATGTCCACAACTCCGAGCAGGGATGCACTTTGGCCAATCACATGGCCGACCTGCTCAGAACTCCTCCGGGCAGCAAAGTTCAAACACAGACGTTCTCAGTTCCATCGTTAAGACACACACAATCCCGGATGAGCCCCCACGTGTAGCGGCCTCACCCCGTCCTCTTTAGCTAGGGGTATGTCACGCGACAGAGTGAGGTGTGCTACGGCCCATGTCCGACCCATAACTGTGGGTGAGGTGAAGGCCAATATCTGATGTTTCCTCGGGCCGGTGTGTCTTGGGCATGTACCGAGTCTGTTGTGCAGAAACCACCAAACCACCCATTAACAGAGTCCATAAACCGATCACAGTCCAACTGTTGGTTTTATTTCGTATCTCCACATACAGGCAATGCGATGGCAGGATACGGTGGGATGAGCAGGTCAAGGCACTATACTGATCTGGGTCCCTACACCCCCTGTGCTATGACCAAGGGTTGCAGGAGTCTCAATTCGAATACCTCCGCTGCGTTGCAGCCCCTATCAGGGGAAGATGTCCTCCAAGAGAGTTACCGGAGGCCCATCCGTCACCGGGTTGACGCTGCACCGGAATCTTCGGACGGGTGACCTCCCCAGCCTCCTCACCTCAGATGCGGGTCCCCTTGCAAGGGGCACCCTGGAATCACTTCACCCTTGCGGGACCCAGTCGGAGTCACTGGGTCCCAGGCCTCCTCAATAGTACCTCATCCCAGGCTGAAGGTGCCTGGGATGGAATCCCAGCTTCATTCCGGCCAGGCCTAGGGCGCCTAGGCCGGAACCTTGAACCGCCCGCACCCAGGCCGAAGGTGCCTGGGTGCGTGACGAGATGATCCCCCGAACACTTCGTGGCGAGGGCGTCTCCCCCTTTTATCTCCTCCCATCAACACCACGGCGGGTTCCCCGCCCCAGCCGTACCATCTCCAGGAAGGGACAAAAAGGGTAGCACTGTGGTGATGATTCTACCTGAAGCCTGTAGGTACTCCGCCACCCACAGGCAAAGGAGAATATTACATCCCCCAATCCTCCACGAATAACAAAAAGGGGTCTAAACCCTGACATAATTACACACCTGGGTCACACTACCCCCAGGTGTATCCCACTAAATCTGAAGACCCCGCTACACAACCTTTTCCTATCAGAGACTGTTATTTTGCAAAGAGAAAATAAACTCTGCATTGGAGTTGTAGCTGGTGTGGACATTCAAGTTACTGGGGAGAACAAGGACTTGTCTCTGTTTATTGTAGAGGTGAGAATCATTCTCTGGAGGATTCCGGTTCCTGGCCGTGGAGACCCGCTAACAACAAAGCTCAACCTCTTTACACAGGAGGGTACGGGCTTGTGGCGTGGTGTGCCCTCTCTACCTGCGAGAAGTCAAAGGCAGGTAAAGGTAGGGTGACCAGACATCCCCGGTTTCAGGGGACAGTCCCTGGATTGAGGACACTGTCCCCGGACCAAGTCTGTCCCCGGTTTTGTCCCCGGATTGGATTTGAACAGGGGTTGGGGCAATTTCAAAGACAGTTAGTGCAGAATAAAAAAAATATCTGAATTGCACACCCCCGCTCCTCCTAGCTTAAGGGGGGTGTATTTTTTTCCATTATCTGTGCCCCTTTCTGATGATCATGTGCTGGTCAGACGGAGGGAATATTTCTTCAGTTTCGGGTGCATGCCCATTCAGCTCCGCTCGCATGTTCTTCTGCCTTGGCTCAAGTCCCGGCCAGCCGCCTGCCTGCTTATCTCCTTGTCTTTCCTGGCGAGGTGATCTTCCTCCGCTCCCCACCCAGTAGTAGCCGGGGCCCAGAGAGTAAGATTTGACAGGCTGTGAGGTGGGCGGAAACGGGCAGAAAGTCACTGATTGCCGCCATTACTAGTAAAAATAACAAAATGTCCCCGGATTTCATTTAAAAAATCTGGTCACCTTAGGTAAAGGGGGTTGAGGGCGCTACAGTAGGAATCCTGATTTTTTTTGCTACACTCCCAGGTCACAGCAGGTCTTACCCCTCCCCTAGCTATTGACTGGACTATTAAAGTATAATTATTAGACAGCTGAGATCATTCCCCTGTCACTGTATCCTCCTATCAACATGCCCCTTGCACTGCAGCACAACTTTAGATTGAAGACCCTCAGCACTCTAGCTGTGGAGACATGCCTGTGCCTTTGAGCAGGATATATAGTACCTGCGCCCGAGATTGTGTATCCAGCGTATAGGTGTGTGCAGCCTATTGCATTAGGGTGTGCACCCCAAAGCTCAAACACGTGAGTGGGTGTGTATGTATGCATAATATATACACACACACTCTCTTATAAATAAATGTAAAAATCATTTTAAAATGTATTAAAACATGGACAGTGTTAGACGGGCAGAGGTTGGTGTCTGTAGTTTTTTATTATTTTGTTTTCGTAATTTTTTTTTACAGTTTTTTTTTTAGGAGCCCCATTGGGGGGCTTTGGTGAAATATCAGCAGGAGGAATCTGCGCTGCACGGGGTGATTAGGGTGTGCCCAGGCACACCTGGCACACCCCCTGCGCACGCCTATGATCCAGCGCAATCCCATCGCACTGGTGCTCGGCGCTGCAGGCTGTACATCTCGCGCTCGCTGCATTAGGAAAACACATTTTCCTATTGCAGCGAGTGCGAGAAAGAAGCGACAATGTCCCCTCTCTATGGAGGGGACATTGTCGCTCAATGTAAAGCAATGCCTTGTCGCTCATTGGGAAAGGAAAAAACACATTTTCCTTTCCCGATGAGCAAGCCAGCTCGGCGCTGGCTCCCGCGACGGGGCTCGCAGGTGTCAATCTCGCCGCTAACAGCGGCGAGATTGACACAATATCGTGGCCCCCTACTGTAAGAGCATAGATAAAAGGGGAAGGCCCAACCAAAGCACACCCCACCCCCGGGCATGTAAGGTTGCAGCAGTCAGAAATGACAGCCACTATGCATTGAAAACACTGCAGCCACCACTCCATGTCCAAGATTGGTTTGATCAGATGCTGTACAAGCTGGTAACAACTTGTCAACAAACCCAAACCAGAAGTGACAAAATCCTTGTTGAATCCAGTTTCTAACCTCACAGAAGAGGGGCGAGAACTTCCATTCCTTCCACTGCTCCTAGGGAATACAACTGAAGCGGTCACACTGTAAGGGGGCTCCCTGATTGGATGGGAGAGCCCGATAAAGGTGGTGGTGGAAGGGGCTGTAGAAGAAATTGAGTGGCTATAAAGCCACTTGAATCACCTCTACCTGAAAGAGAGACACCATCTGAAAATGTTGATACCAAGATGATGCCTGCATGACAGTTTGGTCCCCTCCTCCTTCTCCCACAGCCTGCACCATTTTAACCACTTCCCAACCGACTCACGTACATTTACGGCGGCAGGCTGGCTCCCCTGCGTGAATCGCCATACCTGTACGTCGGCTCCTTTAAGAGCCATAGCAGGCGCGCTGCATGGTAGGGGACCTGATGCGCGTGGCCGTGGGCGCAATGTCCGCCGGCCACCCGAGATCGCGGGCACGAGAGCCTAGAACGTGGTTTTGTGTGTATAAACACACAAATTCCCGTTCTGACAGGAGAGGACAGACAGATTGTCTGTTCCTAGAAAATTAGGACATAGGCCTCCTCCTCCAGTCACTACACTGCCGCCACAGTTAGAAACACTCACGAGGGAACACATTTAACCCCTTGATCATCACTAGTGTTTAACCCCTTTCCTGCCAGTGACATTTACACGGTAATCAGTGCATTTTTATAGCACTGATCGCTGTATAAATGTCAATGGTCCCAAAAAAGTGTCAAAAGTGTCCGATCTGTCCGCTGCAATAGCGCAGTCCCACTAAAAATCGCAGATCGCCACCATACAGCATTACTAGTAAAAAACAAATAAATAATTAAAATGCCATAAATCTTTCCCTTATTTTGTAGACGCTATAACTTTATTATTATTACAAAAAATATGTAGAAGAATACATATCGGCCTAAACTGATGAAGAATTATTTATTTATTTTTTTATTTTTTTTGGATGTTTATTATAGCAAAAAGTAAAAGATATTGTTTTTTTTTTTTCAAGATTGTCGCTTTTTTTTTGTTTATAGCGCAAAAAAAAAAAAATCCGCAGGTGATCAAATACCACCAAAAGAAAGCTCTATTTGTGGGAAAAAAAGGACGTCAATTTTGTTTGGGTACAATATCGCATAACCGCGCAATTGTCGGTTGAAGCGATGCAGTGCCGTATCGCAAAAAAATGGCCTGGTCATTGAGCAGCCAAATCTTCCAGGGCTGAAGCGGTTAATGAGTTACGCGTGCTGAAAGCGACAGAAGGTGTAATTCCTGGTGCAAAACAAAGCATTGCAGCCGCGGCATTTTTACTCTCCCGGCCGCTGTCTCTGCAGCTTAAAAGGGGAGCGGTTAGGAGCGCCCCTCAACCGCTAATGTGAACAAGCCCTTACAGCTTTATTATTTTCTGCAAAAAGGAGTACCCTTGCAAAACAGTCAATCAAAACCAAGAAGCATACTTAGCAAAGTGGCTGTTCTTTAGTCATATTTCTTAAAATACTTTGGGTTTTGTCTGCAATTCTATTTTTTAAGGAATCTACAAGTAGTTTTGTCTTGATTTTTCCACCTCTTCCATTACGCAAAAAGCTGTTTAGCATCTCAGAAGGCTCTTGTCCTCCTGTCTGTTGGTGACCTTTAAGAGCGTATCCTGGACAGTTGCCTTGGAGACAAGACAAGTGCGTTTGGGACCAAAATATGCTCCCTCATACGTGCGCTAAAATGGGAGCTGTCATCACTTTCCTCAATATTGTGACAGTCTGAAAACGTGGGCCAAATTAGTCTTCTAAGGACAATATTAAAAAACATCTCAACGTTGGGTCATTAGAGGAAGTTAAGAACCTTCCTTGGGCTTGCTGCACAGCCTGGGCTGAAATGTTATTCAATCAATGAGGCTTTTGTTAGCATGAAATTTCTCTTGAGCTGGCTCGGAGGCCCTGTCAGTGACGTGCGTAAGACTCGGGCATAATTGAATACTGTCTGGTTTCACAAGACCTGTGATGGTATTTAGGATTAACAGACTGGCACATCAATTTCATTATGTATTTGGTATTCCTTGCATGTTATGAATCCTTGATAGGTGTCTCCATCAGGTTTCATGCAGACTTTGTCGCAAAAGTTACATGAAGACTGACAAATACTAGTTGCCTGGCTGTCCTGTTGACCCTCTTGCTACAGGACTTTAAAGCTTAACTCCGGGCACAAAAACGTTCAATCACATTTTTTCCTCAATAGCCACAAAGGATTTAAAGTGGAACTAAACCCACCAAGTAGAAATCTGGGATGTATATAACGTATATTGAAAACTAGTCCCTCCCCATTTCTAACACCTACAGTAAGCTATGGAAGAAAGATCTGTATACTTACCTATTTTCCGGCAGCTCCGGCCGGATCTCCCCTGTGTCAGTCTGCACTGGCTGCAGGGGAGAGAGCGCTCCAACAATGGCTGGAATGCCTGAGTGGTGATGTTACCCATAGGCTCCTATGAACAAAAGGGAAAGGGAAAAAACATGGGGACTTTTTAGGTGTCAAGTCAAGAAGTAAATTACAATTGATAAAATGTTATTCATTTTATTACAACAATAAAACATGATAAAAATTCCGTATTATATCATTTGTTATAATCAAGGCATATACAGACACTACCACTCTACATGTTTTGCTTCAAAAAGCTTCATCAGGAGATTCAGGTGTACTGTATTGTATGCTATAAATGACAAAGAAGACAGGAAAAAATTTCATGACATTTTTTGATAGACTATTGCATCTATCACCTTATTGGCATACAAAAGTACACACATTAAATTTTTACAAGGTATCAATATTATTAAAGTAGAATTTTAAAGCAATATGCAAATCTGAGATAGTGTGAACCTACCAGATATATTTGGACCTAGATTTGATAAAATGGACAGCATAGGCTCCTATGGTCCATCTATTGTTGGCACTCCCTTCTTGATTTGGACCAATGCACAAACAAGGTCCATAAAAACATGGATGAGCGAGTTTGGGGTGGAGGAACTTGACTGGCCTGCACAGAGTCCTGATCTCAACCCGATAGAATACCTTTGGGATGAATTAGAATGGACACTGCAAGCCAGGCCATCTCGTTCAACATCCGTGCCTGACCTCACAAATGCACTTCTAGAAGAATGGTCAAACATTCCCATAGACACACTCCTAAACTTTGTGGACAGCCTTCCCAGAAGAGTTAAAGCTGTTATAGCTGCAAAGGGTGGGACAACGCAATATTGAACCCTATGGACTAAGACTGGGATGCCATTAAAGTTCACGTGCGTATAAATGCAGGGCAAACAAGGATGCTGTGCAGGCGCCGGCGTTCTCCTTATTAATTGACATTATTGGTTATTAGGATGCCAGCGGCTAGATGGTTGTAGAAGTTTGTAATGGTGCACAATGAAAATCTGTGGCTTTGTGTAACTGAAAGGCATGCTTGATCCACCCACTGGCTTGTGTACAATTTTTGGACAATTTTTAGACATTTTGCCAAGGTACCCCTGACTAAGCCTCAAGGCACCCCAGAGTGCCTGGGCACCCTGGTTGAAAATGACAGCTGGTCACGGAAATAGACAAATGCCGGTTATCATTTTTTTTTCTTCTTCACGCTGTCAGCGTGAAGGAAAAACAAAGCCACGGCTTCTGTTAGAGGGATTGGAGGAACATCGGTCCCCTTAGCGCCCGCATGTGCTGCTAATCAGTGCCATCTATCAGCGCCCACCAGTGTCACCTATCAGTGCTGCCTATCAGTGCCGCTTATCAGTGACACCTCTCCGTGCCGTCTATCAGTGCCACCTTTCAGTGCAGCCTCATCAGTGCCTCCTGATCAGGGTCCACCAGTGCCACCTCATCAGTGCCCATCAGTGCAACCTATGTGTGCCCATCAATGCCGCCTCATCAGTGCCCATCAGTGCAGCCTATTATTGCCCATCAGTGCCACCTCATCAGCACACATTAGTAAAGGAGAAAAATTACCTGTTTGCAAAATGTTATAACAAAATTTGAAATGTTATTTTTATTCTTTGACAGAGTAGAGAAGGGTTAAGACCCCTGTGAGTTTATTTTTTGCTGCCAGTGTCTTTAACCCCCCCATTACCCAGCAGCATGTACTCACATTCCCTCGCTCCTCTGCCAATTCATTCAGCCACCAAGAGCCATTCCCTCTCTCCCATGTGACAGTGCTAGGTGCTTTGTTATTGGCTCAGTGCCGTCACAAAGGGACAATTTTCCGGAGCTTACACAGGACATTCTTTCCCTGGTCCTCGGGATCTGGTCCAATCACGTGATCCTGCAGCTTCAATTTAGGGAGCACTCAACAATGGATGGGAATTGCTGGAGCTGTGACATCACCCATAGGCTCCCATGGTCCAGACATTGTTGTTGATCCCTCCTCTCCCCTGCAGCAGCCACTCACTGACACATGGGAGCTGTGGGATCACATGACCGGACCGGAGTGGACTAAAAATAGGTAAGTACACAGATCTTTTTTATACAGTTTTGGCAGGATAGGTAGGAAGAGGGGTGAGGGAAAAATTTTAAGAATAGTCTGACCTAAAAATGCCATACTTTAAGCAATTTTCCACAGGTTGCAGAAAAGAAAATTGCTTGATTCCCCCATCAGCACTGAATGAGTTGATGGGGGAATCCCTAACATGGAGCTTTTGTATTCTGACAGCGGGAGGTTTCCCTGTTGTCAGAATACAATGATCACTATACACACTATAGACTAAGGATGAGCTCCGGCGTGTTCGCACACCCCACGCGCAGAGCCCTCCAGGAAGTCGGCACTGCGCTGTGCTAATCACAGGCAGTGAGACATTTCCCGATCTCTGCAGCCACACATCGGGAAATGTCTCACTGCCTGTGATTAGCGCAGCGCAGTGCCGACTTCCTGACGGGCTCTGCGCGGGGGGGGGGGGGGGTGTGAACACGCCGGAGCTCATCCTTACTATAGACTATAACCACCGGCAGTGATTGTACAAAAAAACCTTGACAGACTATTTGTACTGAAGTCGATTGATGGGTTGACTTCAGTACAACCAGCCTGCCCTTTCATAGATAGAAATTTGAGCGGTTTAATAAGGACAGGCCGAATTATGATCTATGTATGGGCAGGCTGGTTGTAATGACGTTGATCCATCTCTGGTCGGCTTTAGTTTTTTTTCCACTTTTAATTGTAGGTAGGTGGTTTCTTTGAGGTGTTCAATTATTTTTGTAATCTAACTCGGGTATAAATTGCTTGTGAACCGTTGCATGTATGGACGGCATAAGGAAACAATTTTAGTCCTGGGAACATGTTACGTGTGCAGAGTAAATGCAAATAGTGCTTAATCCAGTTCCCCTTTAGTAAGTAGGGAGCATGGAAGTGAAAGTCCCGTAGCACTCAGCTTCAGCTATAAGTGAACTGCAGGTAAGCTTTCATCTGAGTGTAGCGGTGAAACTGGTATGAGAATGTGTACACACACCTAGAGGGAGGATGGACCGGCAGCTGTCAAACCTCAGGATTCCTGGAGAACCTAGAAGAGGGTCATGTTGTTTTAGGTTAGACAAAAGCTTTAGACACTCATTTAAATTGCTTAAAATTGAGTTCTACCTGGTGAGTTTAATCTCTCGGGTAAACACACTTGACGGTAAGAGATGTGCGGATAAGAAAGGAATGTTCTCTCTTTGTGATAGAAAGAAATATAGGGATAAAAAGACCCATGTAGATGTATAGATGGATGGATACGATAGATGGATGGATACGATAGATAGACAGATAGATAGATAGATAGATAGATAGATAGATAGAATACGATAGATAGAAAGTAGATGTAGACCAGCCTTTCTGAACTGGGGTTTCTGTGGAAACCTAGGGTTCCTCTTGAGGCTAGGAGTTCCTCGAGCAATTAGCAATATGATCTCCTATACCTACACTGACCACCAATACAAGGGGACAGACCACCAACCCAAGGAGGCACTTCCACGTTGACCACCAACCCAAGGAGGCACTTCCACGTTGACCACCAACACAGGGAGGCACTTCCACGTTGACCACCAATACAATTAGGCACTTCTACACTGATCACCAATACAAGGGCACGCGTCTACACTGATCACCAAAACAAGGGGGCACTGCTACACTCACCAACAGCACAAGGGGGCACTTCTACACTGACCACCAACATAAGGAGGCACTTCCACATTGACCACCAATACAAGGGGGCACTTCTACACTGATCACCAATACAAGAAGCATTTATACACTGACCACCAACACAAGGAGGCACTTCTACACTGACCACCAATATAAGGGGCACCTCAACACTCACCACAAACACAAGGGGCCACCTCAACACTCACCACAAACACAAGGGGCCACCTCAACACTCACCACAAACACAAGGGGCCACCTCAACACTCACCACAAACACAAGGGGCCACCTCAACACTCACCACAAACACAAGGGGCCACCTCAACACTCACCACAAACACAAGGGGCCACCTCAACACTCACCACTAACACAAGGGGCCACCTCAACACTCACCACAAACACAAGGGGCCACCTCAACACTCACCACAAACACAAGGGGCCACCTCAACACTCACCACAAACACAAGGGGCCACCTCAACACTCACCACAAACACAAGGGGGCATTTCTACACTCGCCACAAACACAAGGGGCCACCTCAACACTCACCACAAACACAAGGGGCCACCTCAACACTCACCACAAACACAAGGGGCCACCTCAACACTCACCACAAACACAAGGGGCCACCTCAACACTCAACACCAACACAAGGAGGCATATCTACACTGACCCTACAATGTTGGGAAGCACCATGATTTTTAAAGTCTTCATTTGTTTTCTGTTATTATTCTTTTTTTTTTTTCAAGATTTCACTAAAAATCTTATTACAGAGGAGGGTATAAAATCTTCTCAGGTTGTCAAATATGCTAGCTATGCCTATTTTTTTCTTATATTTAAGTCACTCTACATTTTAGTGATTAGGCTATTGTGCCACAAATTGTAGGTACAGCAACGCTGTATCCCGGCCTGGACCAACAAGGCCCAGGCCTAGGGCAGCACTTTGCAGGTGGGCAGCACGGAAAGAGTCCCAGTCAGCTTGTGCTACACTGTCAGTGTAATGCAAGCTGCTTCTAATTTGGACTGTCCTATCAGCCTGGCCCACAAACCTTCCTCACTGTGCTATATGTTTTCTGCTGCACCATTGGCATGGTTATATTTTTGTAGTCCTCTCCATAAAATTATCAGAAATTTGTGCTTAAAGTAGAACTATAGGCAACACTTTTTTTTTCATTTTGGATAGAGTAAGGGAGGGTTAGAGCCCCTGTCAGTTTATTTTTTACCATCACTGACCCATTGCAGAGATTTCCCTTCACTTCCTGCCCCATAGCCAAACAGGAAGTGAGAGGAAATATATGCAATATAAGGGAAGCCATTTTGAAAATTTTAGGGTCGGTCTTAAACTGAAAGGGGTGTGGCCTTGACAGGAAGGGTGGGTCATATTTAAATTAGGGGGTGCATGAGTTTAGTCAGGCCTAGGGCAGCACAAAACCTAAATACACTACTGAGGTACAGTATAATTATTTTTTGGCAGGTGTTCCCCGAGCCCTGAAAATATTTTAAGGGTCCCTGTGGGCCCCCCCCCACTGGCTTTCTACCTATCCTGCCTAGTGTGTATAAAAAAGATGTGTGTACTTTTCAATCTGCTCCGGTCTTGCGATTCTGCAGCTCTATGTAAGAGAGTACTCGACAAAGACTGTGGATTCCGGAAGCCAAGACATCACGCATAGGTTCCCATGGCCCAGCCATTGTTGGTGTTCCCTCCTCTCCCCTGCAGCAGCGGCTCACTGACATAGGAAAGCCAGAACTGCAGGATCACGTAACCGGACCAGAGTGGATTAAAAATAGGTAAGTACACGGATCTTTCTTATACGTGTAGCGCCCTCCTCACTCCCCTCTTTGTCTTCAGCTCGTCTTTTCTCTTGTCTAGGGGTACCTTAGAGGGGAAGGGAGCGGGGACACCACGCCTGGCCTTCACCACAGGTGTCAGTGTGGTATAAGCAAAGTTCCTTTACCTTCGGGTCAGTGCTGTGCACCTGGAGCCTCCACCGAGAGTTACCTTGAACAATATCTGTCAGGAAATGAGCCCCACACCATTAGAGTTCAACACTCCTTTATTCCTCTCGAATGAACACAATTAGTTGAACTCCCTTGTAGAAACGGAACAGAAAAGGAGGTGTGGATGCGAATAGGCCCAGACACAATGTGTTCTCCACTTTCCTCCCTGAAAGTGGGTTGCGGTCTCCGAGCGAGGGGGGAATTTCCTTCCAGGCGGTCTCCGATGAGAGGCTCACCCGTCACTGGCAATATGCTGCACCAGGTCTTCAAGTGAGGAGCTCCCCCCGGTCCATTACGCCTTCCGGATTCGGGTTCCCAACCCCTGGGTTCCCTAGGATCTCCTTCCCTCGCGGAACTCAGTGTTGGGCACTAAACTCCAGACCTCCATCTGAGTACCTCACCCCAGGCTAAAGGTGCCTGGGATGGAACACGACCTCCGGCTGTCGCCTAGGCCCGCCTAGAGAACCGACACGAACCACCGCCCGCAGGCTGAAGGTGCCTGGAACTCGACCCCGTGACAAAGATGGCCGGCCCCTTTATACCCTCTCCCGGCAAGCACAGCGGGTTCCCCGCCCCACCATACCGCTGCCGAGGGAGGACAAAAAGGAGGCACGACACACAGCAATGATTCAACCCCAGCCCAGGCCGACAGCGCCACCTGCTGGGCTGCAGGGAATTACACATCGCTGGTGTCTCTGCCAGTTTAAATTACACCCGGGAAAGTACATACCCGCTACATACAATTTAGACAGGTCAGGAGGATAGGTAGGAGGAGGGGAGGGAACATTTTTAATAACAGTTATAGTTATAGCTTTTCTTCCACTTTTTTTTTTTTGTATAAACATTTTATTTAATGTTTTAAAAGATATAAAACAAACAGAATAGAAAAAGGCCATATACAGTGCAAATGGATATTGATAAACCGATAAAAGTAAGGAAGTTAACAATGTCTATCATAATATGAGAAATTGGTCCCCAATGTAAAAGTAAATCTAAATATACGGAACTAATGATCCTTTGGTCTGTATTTTTTAGAATCATACCCAAACTAACGAGGGCCAATGCAAATTTTCTTCCACTTTTATAGTAGGTTGCCGAGAATTATTCATCCGAAATCATCCTCCCTAGAACTTCATAAGGTTTTGGCTTGACGGACACTATAGTAACTTTAGCATCTCAATTCTCTATTCCAAAATACTGTACTTATCAGTTGCAGCTTGACACTGACCCTTCAGTCCAGTTTTTACCTATTTTACTTGGAAAAAAAAAAGAAAAATGTATTTCTGTCTTTGTTGCTGTTGGAGCGTTTCCCTCATTGCTTATCTGGTAACAAGTTGTCAGCCAGACAGAAAGTGAAGGTAAATCTCTCTAAGGCTACTTTCAAACTGAAGCGCTGGATGTGTATAGCGGCGCTATTTTTAGCGCCGCTATATCGTCGTTTTTGCCGCAATTTGCGGGCGTTAGCGTGGTGATTTTAACCCCCGCTAGCGGCCGAAAAAAGGGTTAAAAACGCCCGCAATAATGCCTCTTTGCAGCGTTTTGCGGGCGTTTTGGAGGCGCTACCCCATTGATTTCAATGGGCAGGGGCGCTATAGGAGCGGTATTTTTACCGCTCCTATCGCTCCACAAAGATGCGTCTTGCAGGAGTTTTTTTACCCTCCTGCAAGCGCAATGCTCCAGTGTGAAAGCCCTCGGGGTTTCACACTGGATACAAAGTAGCGGCTTTTTCAGGGCGCTTTGCAGGCGCTATTTTTAGCGCAAGAGCGCCTGCAAAGCGCCTCAGTGTGAAAGGGGCCTAAAGCCCTGTTCACACGGGCCAAATTTCGGTTTCTATTGAACCGGCCGACATTCGGCCTGTGTGTACTACAGCTGGTCCAACAGAAGCCGGCCGCTCTGTCAAAGGTGCATGACCTAAAAAGGTTTGCCGATCAGCGCTCTCAGATCGCTGTACTAACATCAGATTGTTAGTACAGCGGGGCCGACCTGAGCTGTCAGGCTTTTTTTTGTTCTGCCTGCGGGGTGTAATGAAAAAAACCATAGTGTGTACCCAGCTTTAGATAGCAGTGAGAATTTGACAGGGGTTCTAATCATACTCTAACAAAAACCAAGAAAAATAACACTATAAACACTTTAAACCACATGTACACAGTTGCAGTAAAATTTGAGAAAACCTCATTATATGTTTGTGTTCGCATTCACACAGCATGTCTAAAAAATTTATTTTGAAAAATATTTCCTACCTTTCAGATGTCTGTCCCAAGTCTGTCCTAATTAACATACAATGAAGCCCAGCCTCTAAACCTTTCTATCCTATCCTAATTTGGCTTTAAAAGCAGTGGCAGCATATTTTTTTGAGGGGGCGCCAAACAATCCATCCACCACCCCCCTTCCCCCCGGTCGGTCACCAGCGCCGCACTTACCCCATCTAGGTCACAGGCAGCGCTTCCTCCAGATGGTGGGCAGCGGCTTCACCCTGCGTCTCATTCTCCCTGGCTTTGGCGGCTTCCCCCCTGCGTCTCCTCCCTCCTCCTCCTCTGAGGCCAATAGAAACACTTCTCTTCTCTGCAAATTGGGGACGGGTCTCATTGGGTGACCCGCTCCCTGATTGGCAGGGTGGAGAATCAGGAAGTCAATAGCGAATATTATTTCGCTATTGTCACACAACTGGGTGGGCTCGGGGTGCATTGCTCTGCGCCCCGAGTCCACCCTTTTTTGAAGCCAATTAAAGCCTCAGGCTCTAATCAGGTGCTTCTAAAAAAACAAACTCCCATTGGAATCCATGTGTCCGGCGTCCAGCATGGAGATTAGGGGCCGGGCGCATGGATTAAGGGGTTGGTGCCCCTGCGCCCGTATGGACGGGCCATCGCTGTTTAAAAGTGGAAATACACTTTAAGCTTCTGTGGAAATACATATCAATTATGACAATTTACAAATATCAAGCCTCGTACACACGACCGATTTTCTCGTCCAAAACAGTCAAGAAAAGTGCCGCGAGAGTTTTTTTGTCTAGAAAAACGTTCGTGTGTATGGTTTTACGACGAGAAACTTGCCGAGAATCTCGACGAGAAAATAGAGAACCTGCTCTCTATTTTCTCGTCAGGATTCCAGATTTCCTCGTCGTGTTTCTCGTCGGCCTGTTTTGTGACGAGAAAATGGTTCGTGTGTATGCTTTTACGACTCTTCAAAAAGCGCGCATGCTCACAAGCAACTATGAGACGGGAGCGCATCTTCTGGTAAAACAAGCCTTCGTAATGGAGAGAGCATATTCGTCACGCTCATAAATATTTCATCGTTTAAATGTTCTGCATTGAAATCTTCGTTAGAATGTTACATTAATCAAAACGAGTGACCTTCTTTTGCTGCTGATATTCACACAGAGTTGAGCCTTATTTTTAACCTTTTTCATGCTGCTCTTTATAAGATTTATGTGTATTATATCGTGCAAGTTTTTAGGAATAATTTAAATGGTTAGATTTTTCAAAATGATGTTAATTATAATTTCTCAATGTTTTGATAGCGATCTCCCATTTAATTTTGGAATCTATATTATTTAAATTTCACACCATGTTTTTGTGCTAATCAGATTTAGTTATTCTTTTTTGGGGGGGGGGGGTGATATCTGTGCCTTTTATTGTCAGTCAAATGTATCTGCTTACTCCAAAGCTTGTTTTTTTTTATTTAAAAAGACACATAGTCAAGTATGAACTTAAACAAAAAACACATTTATTCATGTTTATAAATTAAATAAAGAGAAGGCAGCGCAGGAGAAGCTGCTGCCATTTGTGCATCCCAGGGACCCCAGAGCACACAGCAACCCTGTGTGGACACTAAAATTGGGAGCTTGAGAAGGGCCACATTTCTGAACACAATCTGATGCTGGCCTCCCAGAGGTCAGGAACAGCAGCAGGTGAGATATATGTCCCAATTGTGTGATACTACAACAGGCTGCCTTCTGTCCGACCACAATGAAGCAAGGCCATCACTTCCTCTTCTTCCTGGCAACCTTCCCTGAAGCCTTTCCTGAAGCCTTACCTGCAGCCTTTCCTGCAGCCTTCCTTCTTCGTTTGGCTGGAGGCTGGCCCACTGGAGGGGTACTCCTGTCAGGAGGAGGAGGTGTAGCAGAAGGGGGTGGGGCAGAAGAAGAAGGTGGAGGTGTAGCAGAAGGGGGTGGGGCAGAAGAAGAAGGTGGAGGTGTAGCAGAAGGGGGTGGGGCAGAAGGTGGAGGTGTAGCAGAAGGGGGTGGGGCAGAAGGTGGAGGTGTAGCAGAAGGGGGTGGGGCAGAAGGTGGAGGTGTAGCAGAAGGGGGTGGGGCAGAAGGTGGAGGTGTAGCAGAAGGGGGTGGGGCAGAAGGTGGAGGTGTAGCAGAAGGGGGTGGGGCAGAAGAGGAAGGTGGAGGTGGAGGTTGAGGTTGGGTCAGTTGGGCCACCTCACATATGGCGGTATTGGGGGTAATTTGCTCCATCACCCCCTTGTTGAGCAAGGTGATGAGCAGGGGCTCGCATAGGAGGCGTTGCTCCATGCTCATCACCTTGAACTTAGCCTCCACTAGGCCGGCAATGGCCTCTTCAGGGGATGTGGGCTCCTTGAGGGTGGCATGGGCCTCTTTAATAAGGGCCATTGCTGCCTCACTGGTGGTCCTGTCCCTCCTGCCTCTTTTGTGAAACCGGATGGGAGGCACCTGGGATCTGGTGCTTCTCCTTTGCCCTGCCACCTCCTGGCTGCCACTGGGCCCTGCCACCTCCTGGCTGCCACTGGGCCCTGCCACCTCCTGGCTGCCACTGGGCCCTGCCACCTCCTGCCTGACAGTTTCCAGACCCTCCTCCTGGCTGATTTCATCCTGTGTATGAAAAAGGAACATAGTTTAATATGTTGGTTTAATCTTTGCATCAAACTTTTTGTAATCCTGATGGAAGCAATTAGAATGTAAATGCATAAATCCTTGCTTTAAATTTACCACAACATCAGCTTGACTATTTCCCACACAATTAAGTGCAGAAGAATGTCTACAGATCCTGATTTCACTTGGGTAATACAAAATAATGTATGTTTCTCATCCTGACATATTTGGGAAACATTAATTTTATCCCAATACATTTTCAGTTAATACTATACCTGGCTCCAGATGGCCAAATCAGGATCATCCAGGATGGCTGCTTCCTCTTGCTCCAGAGAAGGCTCAGGTTGGCTGCAGGGAAGTCTGGGGGGAAGAGTGGAGAGTGATGGCCTTGTCTCAATGTGGTCATCCAGGAAGGACATCCTGTTGTAGTACCACAAAATCGGGACATAAACATCATCTGCTGCTGCTCCTGACCTCTGAGAAGCCAGCACCTTAGAGCGTTCAGTCCTGTAGGTACCTCTCAAGCTCCCAATTTTAGTGTCCACTTGTTTTGCTGTGGCTGTGGGCACCTTGGTATGCACAAATGGGAGCAGCTTCTCCAGCGCTGCTTTTCTCACCCCTTTTTTTTTATGGATGGGGTTTTTCGTCTCCCACAGAGTCGGCAGCTCCCTTACCCGGTCAATAAATTCCGCCAGGAACTCTTTTTCGCTAATAAAGACATTCATATTGTATCTGCAAGTAAAATAAATTATATTAAAATAATGTGAGGCAAACAGTCTAACCTCCTTCACATCCTAGTCACCATATATATCCTCCAACAATCTCAAGACAGTATAGGCCAACAATTTTTCCAAGTCACAAAATCACATACCTTCGTTCGCACGTCCGTCACTTGAACTCCTCTCTCCGCACACCGAACGTACTATAGTCACATGTGTGTTTGCTATATACACACCACGCATGCGTCAAAATTCGAACACGACGCTCCGCACACGTCGCCCGCCCATGACGTTCTAACTTACATCTTTTCCCCGCCCCTTCTCTTTCGGCGCGCAGACAGATATGGCGGAGTTACAGCAGGTGTCTGATAATTCCGCAACTAGCGAGGAGACAAGCCCGGAGACCGAGGACACGTCACGATCAAGGAGGAGATTCAAGGCATCGAATATGTCTTTGGCGGAGATGGTGGACATCTTGGTCAAGGCTGATTATGATGCCAAGCATGGGCCGTATAGCAAACCAAATAGAAGGAAGGCCAAAATACTCACTAAAGTTGTGAAGAGTCTGAGGGCGAAGTTCGGGGTGAAACGCTCAAATGAGCAGCTCAGAAAGAGGTGGTCAGACCTCAAACTGAGGGAGCCAGACCAGTTGAGGAGCATAAAGAGGATGCTCGCTAAAAGTAAGTAAAATGACGACGTTTCTGCTATTAATCTTTTTATAAACTGACATGTTTTTTTTTTTTATCATATTGGACTCACTTCCAAAATGTCATATTTTGAACTAGGTTGGGCACAGTAATCGTTCGTTACGTTACCGACACTTCGTTCGGCCACTATCCGCGGTTTTGGCTTATTTAAGAGTCACAAAAGTAATTAGACATCTGCCATTTTTGATCAAGTATTGTGGATAATTTTTTAGTCTAGATGATGTGTTTGTAAGGAGAATGAAATGCAAACTTTTAACAGTGTAAAGGAGAGGACACTCAGCAGCTGCTTCCACATCTGTACTTTGGAGCACTATAGTGTGGGCCCACAGACCCGCCTATTTTGGGTGTCCCACACAGGTGCATCAGAGTTTATTTGTGGTGCCTCCATGTCCCAAAAATTACATCCAAATGTGAATACTAAACATATTTGGGGTCATAAATAATGCATTCTTCTTTAAATTCCGCACAAACACACACTTGTACACCACTTCCAAAGAATTTATCCTTTTTTTAGTTTAACAATGAGATTTACAGTGTGATAAATAGACCTTTTGTTTTATTCTCATAGGGGAGAGAAGACTGGGAGGAGGACACTCCAGGGAGCACATGCACCCCACAACTTCCAAACAACACCAAACTCCCAAAGATCCACAACCGAAAGATGTGCAGGAAGTTGAGGTGGAGGAAGGAGAAGTGCAGGAAGGAGAGGTGGATGACGTTGTGGATCTGGTCACCACAACAGGTCAGTATCTGACACCACAGCTTAAGGTAAGCGAGGTAGGCCTGCAGAGTTATAATACCTTTTTTTTTTTTTTTTTTAGGGGATGTAAATGTTGTGAAGGATAGCACACGGTTCTCTGCTGACAGTGCCCTCCGCCTCATCCAGCAAGTGATGGAATGTAGCACGGAACTGGACCTAATTAAACAAAGAATCCATGTGATGGAACAAACATTTAAAGACATTCTCGATGTTTTGGGGAGAATTCAATAAGCCCTCCAAACACATTTGTTTTTACATGTTTGTTTTTAGATTTTTTTTCTAATTTTTTGAGTAACAAACCAGCCAAAAATTGAATATGCACACAGTGTGTGAACATGTACTATCTGCCATCAGGGGATATCCATGTACGTCTTTTGTGGGTGCAACCCCTTTCTCGTATCAAAAGTCGGTGAACTGAGGAAGGGGATGCACCCCCAAAACACGTCCATTGAACACCCCTGATGGCAGATAGCACATGTTGACAATAGGGATCAGGATTGTAAACTTCCTATATGCAAAAACTTAAAAATGTGTGCATATTGAATTTTTGGCTGGGCAAGGGGTGGCAGGACCCCATATTAGGACGGGCACATAGAGACATAGTTTGTGTAAGTGAATGTCTCCGATTGCTCAGAGGTATCCAATGTTGTAATTTTAGAAATGCAAGTGATATTTTTGTATTTTCATAAGCCAAAATTTGCCGGGTTGTGGCCAGGCCAACCCCAAAGTAAAACCAAAAAAAAAAAAAAAGAAGAGAATGTGCACAGAGTAAAATATTTGACCACAAACAACGTGTAGCTTCTTTTTATAATACTCTCTAAGCTTATTTGGTTCTTTTGTAAGGTAACATAGTGAAATTGGTTGTTATTTACTAAAGTAAAATACACTTGCCACTACAAATGTACAAAGACAAACTAGGAGACAGGAAAGAACAAATAATTAAAGGTTTAAACAAGATTTTTATTGGGATACTTAGACATAGGCTGGCATAGGAATTGCCCCCCTACCCGTGAAATACTCCATGTATTTGTCCCGAACCACACGGGCATTTTGGGGGGGCAAGCCAAGACGGGCAGATTCCAGGCCCGGAAGGGGATTTGCAGGGGAAAGTCCAGCCTCTGGCAAAACTGAGGCCATATAGGAATTTGATTTTTGGCTCAGAAAGTTGTGTAGCACACAGCAGCATAACACTACATAGTTTATTTTGTAGTCCGCCAAGTGGATGGAAGTCATAAAAAGGCGGAACCGGCTGGCCATTATGCCGAAGGCATTTTCAATGACTCTTCGGCCCCTGGCCAGCCGGTAATTGAACACCCTCTTCTCTGGGGTCAGGTTCCTCTGTGGAAATGGCCTCATAAGATGCCGTCCGAGTCCGAAGGCTTCATCAGCCAAAAAAACAAAGGGGAGTCCTTCAATATTCCCTGCATCCGGTGGCAATGCAAGGTTGTCACTCTGGAGACGGAGGGCAAACTCTGTCTGGATGAAGGATCCCCCATCGGACATCCGGCCATTCTTCCCTACATCAACATAGAGGAATTCATACCGTGCTGACACCACCGCCATCAGCACAATGCTATGAAACCCCTTGTAATTGTAGTAGTAGGACCCAGAACGGGGTGGTGGCACGATGCGGACGTGCTTCCCGTCTATGGCACCACCGCAGTTGGGGAAGTCCCACCGCGTGGCAAACTCCGATGCCACAGTCTGCCATTCCTGTGGCGTGGAAGGAAGCTGTGGAGTGAAACAAGATGAAATAATATTAGAAAACCAAAGGCATACATTACAAGGAAATTCTATACCAAAAAATTAGAGACCAACATCAATCTAATTATACGTTTATTAAGGTGTGTAAAAAAAGTATAATGGAAGGCTCATTTATCATATTCATCACCCCCTCTGATGGGCCATTACTAAATTATTTTGGGGGGGGGGGGGAGATGTGTTTGGCCACAGGATAGCATTGCAGTGGCGGTGCGTCCAGAGTGGGTGCTGGAGCACTGTCCCCTCTCTCCTGTGCCCATCACTCAGAACAATACATAGGTTCATGCGTTGCATGAACCTATGTATTGTCTATGCCGCACACTATTCAGGTGGATGGCCTCTTGTAAAGCGACCGACATATGATTAATTGCGGCATTTAGGGGGTTAAAATTGCAGAGCAGAAACAGGTATTAAAATAGTCTTGCAAATTACAACATGAGGGATGTAATTGGCTTCATCAAAGAAAAATCGGGGACGCAAGGAGGGGGGCATTCCTTGTGTAAACACTGACAGGCAGCTCTGGCAATCATGTTCACCAAGTCTGTTTAATGGTAACATGATTGGCTGATGCAACATGAAGGGAAGGAGAAGACATCAAGGACAGAAGAAGGATGGCGCTGACCACAAGAAGGTAAGTGCAGGGCTGGGGGAAACTGGCTGCATTAGAGGGGACTAAATGGCTGCATTTGAGGGAACAAAATGGCTGCATTGGAGGGGACAACTGGGGGCGTTTATTAGGCAACAGAGCAAAAAAGGAGGAAGTTTATTTCCTAAACTGGGGTTTGAACCCCCCAACATTTAGAGCAACAGGCGCCCCTGCTGGAAAAGTTAGTGAGGGGAAATATTTATGGAGGAGAAAAAAGGGGCAATCTAAAGCTTCCAACATGCATGGGGACAAAAGGGGACATTCTCAGCATATTACAATCATGGTAATTAGGGAAGGATGAAAGAAATACAATACATTAGCATACATGTAATACCTAAAATGTGATGTTAAGGGAGAAAACTTACCCTAATATAGTCCTCCTGCAGGACTTGTATAATGGCAGAACAGGTGTCTGGGATTATGAGGCCCAGAGCCTGGGGGGAGATGCCTGTGGTGAACTTCAAGTCCTGAAGACTTCTCCCTGTCGCCAGATAACGCAACGTGACGATGAGCCTCTGCTCAGCACTGATGGCTTCCCGCATAACGGTGTCCTTCCTGGTAATATAGGGGGACACCAAAGCCAACAGTTCCTGAAAAACGGGGTCAGACATCCTGAGAAAATTCCTGTAGTCCTCAGGATTATTCTCAACGATCTCCCGCAGCAGAGGCATGTGGCAGAATTGGTCCCGCTGGAGCAACCAATTCTTGGTCCATGAACTCCTCCTCACACCATTCATGGACTGGTCTTGGTCCAAAACAAGCAGACCAACACCAAGCGCACGCACAGCACGAACTCGACGACGAGAACGTCCAGGCGACATGGCTAGGAAACGGTCGTCTAATCAGAACGTACAGAACAGAACGCACTTTAGAACAGCAAGGCCTATGAATAACGAACTGAAAATCAGAAACGAACAGGCACTGTAAAACAGATACGACCTGCCTAGACGCCCTGAAAGTCAAGATACGAACCCACAAGCACAAACTGAACCGCAGAAAACGATCTGAAAAGTACGAAGACTGAAAAGCGCGAATCGTCTCTTCCCAAACTTTTACTTCACACGCGGTAACACGAGATCAGTAAAAGCAGCCCAAGGGGTGGCGCCAAGAAAAAAGAACTTCCCCTTTATAGTGCCGTCGTACGTGCTGGACGTGAGCGCAGAGAACCACGAGGAAATTGGAAAATGACAGTGTGTACGCATAGAAAGCTTGACGAGAAAATCGACAAGCTTAACAAGAATCTCGTCGAAAAAAACGACGTGTTTTTTACGACGAGAAAATCGGTCGTGTGTACGAGGCCTCAGTCTCCTAAATTTCACATGCTGCAGAACATTGCACCAATGCTCTTATGTTTTAAACTGTCATGTCAACTTTCAGATGTTAAAGAGGAACTGCAGTCTGCTCACATAATTTGTAATAAAAACATCTTTGCCATTCTGAAGCTTCCCTCCAACCACTTTGCATATTATTTTATATATACTGTGATTCTGTACTTGCCAAATATGTTGCAGAAATCTCCCTCCACTGAGTCTGGCTGCATCCATTTTAACTGTGGGCAGCTGAAGCTGCTGCCTGTTCATTTCCTGGATTTACACAGACACACAGAAGCACACCTCTAGGTCTGCAGCTCTCATTGGCCCTCTTATGACTCATCCACCCTCCCTTCCTGGCAAACTCTCAGGAGAGAGAGAGAGAAAGCTGTGCATGATGTCATAAGCCTAGGCTTTTTACCAGACAAGAAAGAGGAAGTGGGCTGTATAAGATACAAGAAAGACAAGCAGCGCCAATCTAAGTGCAGCAGTAATTGTAACACGTTTAATGCAAGTAGTAATGCACTCACTCAGAATACGATAAAAGCAGGCACATCTTTGTAAAAGTCAAACAGACAGCAGGGATCCACAAACGATCATCCAGGCAGTGCTGTAGTATCTTGCTCGGCGGCGCCACTGGTTTCCGGTGTCCCGGGCTTGAACATAAAGGGCGCAAAAGGAAGTCCCTGGTCTCAGTGGGAGGATGCTATGACGTGCACGCGTTCGGAGCATACGTGCTGTATAAGGTATTTACTGGCAGAAAAAAAATGTTTTACTATCCAAAGTCAAAACAACAAGGGCAGAAGATTTAATAGATGGAAAGATGAAAAAATGACTGAAGTTCCGCTTTAATAATCCCAGCATCGGGATGAATCTGCAGGTACAATAAAATGCCCTGTAATAGTAAGACTAGACACAGGGGGTTTCCACGTGGAACAATAGAGACCGCAGTCCCATTCCCGCTGGATGATTACTGTCTTTCTCAATTCTAACTTTATTCATAAAGTAACGCTGAAAAAACAGAGTTGGGAAGTGGCCTTGTGTCCTGCACGCTCAGCATGGGAACCGCACTGACTAAGCAGTCCTTACTCCAGTCACCTCCGTCTGGGAAGGCATCAGTAGGTGATGGGCTGGAAGCTGTCAGGCATTCCACAGAGTCAGTCACATGGACTAAACATGGATCTTGGGAATCCGGACTTACAGAAATGGCCTGCAGCTAGACATAGATAAGAGTTACAGTAGTTTATTATTCCCGGCAGACACTCAGGGTCTGATCCTTCTCTATTACTTGTCCTGTCCCATCTGTCAGTGGCCACAGTGCTGGGCCAACGCTACCCAACCTCCAGCAGCAATAAAACACTTCCCATGAAACTGGAGGTTTTTCTTGTTTAAAGATTTTACTAGGTTTAAAGAAGTACAGTATAAAGATGTGACATAATATGTTTCCCAGAACCTAATTGGAAAAAATTGAAATTTCTTATGACACGTAGTGCTTTAGAAAAATAAATGTCATCCATTGAGGGCTTACATCTGATTTAGGATTTTACAGAATCAAACTAAAATGTCAATCTATGAGCACCAGGATTCTGGGATAGACATGTGCAGAACGAAAAAATTTGTTGCGTTTCGTTATTTACATAAATTTGTTAAGTTAAATTTGTTTCATTCGTTTAATTAGTTTTCAGGATTCGTTTTGTTTGTTAATTTTCGAATCGATTCAAAAGGTTTTCGAATCGATTCACAAGGTTTTCAAATCAATTTCGAATAGTTTTTGAATTCGAAAAGTTTTCAAATCAATTTCGAATTGTTTTCAAATTCGTAAAAAGTTTGAATTTGAAAAGTTTTCAAATTTGAATAGTTTTCGAATTCGAAAAGTTTTCTAATTTCCAAAAAGAATAAAATTGAATAGAAAATAAAGGAAAAGAATAGGAAAAAAAATTATATTCTAATTCTTTATTTTCTATTCTATTTTATTATCTAGAAATAGAAAATAAAGAATTAGAATAGAATTTTTTTTTCCTATTCTTTTCCTTTTATTTTCTATTCTATTTTATTCTCTTTGGAAATTGGAAAACTATTCGAATTCGAGAAGTTTTCGAATAGTTTTCGAATTAAAAAAAAATCGAATTTGAATAGTTTTCCAATTTCCACAAAGAAAAAAATAGAATAGAAAATAAAGGGAACTATTCGAATTCGAAAATTCGCCCGCACGGCCGCAAATTCAAAGCAATGTACGTACAGGTATGTTGCTTTGCGCAGCCGTGCCATTCTGCCGATGTCTATCGGCGTTAGCCAGTCGGCAAGTGGTTAAAGCACAGATACAGCCAGAGTCACTTTTCCAGTTGCTTTTTCAGGCATATTATGTTACCCTTACGTGACATGATGATTACCCAATCAGGCCAATTTCAGATAGATTAGGCTACGATTCTCACGTCTGAGGTTGTTATCCAACTTCATCAGACATATCTGGCCAAATGATCTCAGGAAGAATAACAACAGGTTTTGTGAGATATTTTCATTCAAGCGCTATTGTGTAAGCCTCAATAAACCAGCACCAGAAGTGTCTAGCCTCACTTACCTCTTCCTGCCAGTACTGACCTAAACAATCACAGTCAGGAAATCCAACCTGGTCTTCATCTTGTTAACTGGGCTGTTGTTAGAAATCACGGGGCCCCATACAGCCTACCTGGCAGGGCCCCCCTCAAATATATCAAAACAAAATTTTCACTAAAAATATATGTAGCGGGTACTTACTTTCCCGGGTGCATTTTTTTAATCTGGCGGTGACATCAGTGCTATGTTCCCGGCGGTCCACCAGGTGGCGTTGTCACCGTGGGTGAAGGGGCGAATATCACTGTGTGCCGGGTCTCCTTTTGGTCCTCTCTCGGCAGCGGTATGGTGGGGTGGGGAACCGCCATGCTTGCTGAGAGAGGGTATAAAGGGGCCGGCCATCTTGGTCACGGGGTCTTCGTCCCAAGCACCTTTAGCTTGCGGACGTGGGTTCGTGCTCGTCCTCTAGGCGGCCTCGGCCTAGGGGACCACCGTAGATCGTGTTCCACCTCAGGCACCTTTTAGTCCTGGGGTGAGGTACTTGCAAGAAGGTCCAGAGCTCAGTGCCCAACACTGAGTTCCGCGAGGGAAGGGTCCTAAGGCACTTCGGGGATGGAGGTCTGAATCTGAGTAAGACGCAATGGACCGGGGAGAGCTCCTCACTCGAAGACCCGGTGCAGCAGACTGCCGGTGACGGGTGAGTCTCTTGTCGGAGACCGCCCAGAAGGATCCCCTTTACCTCGTGCGGAGACCATAGCCCACTCTCCAGGAGGAGAGTGGAGGATCGAATTTGTGTCTGGGCCTATTCACACTCACACCTCCTTTTCTGTTCTATCTATCAAGGAAGTCCCTGTATGGTGTGTTC
The DNA here is from genome assembly GCA_029206835.1 of Rana muscosa. Classification (NCBI taxonomy): domain Eukaryota; kingdom Metazoa; phylum Chordata; class Amphibia; order Anura; family Ranidae; genus Rana; species Rana muscosa. The sequence goes on from CM055120.1 coordinate 65,889,886, forward strand.
TAATAAAGGAGTGTTGGACTTTAATGGTGTGAGGCTCAATTCCTGGCGGACGAAGTTCACGGTGACTCCTGGAGGGAGGATCCGGGTGCACAGCACAGACCCGAAGGTAAACGAGACATTGCTGATACCACAGGTAGTCTACACGTGGTGGAGGCTAGGCGTAGTCCACCCGCTCTCTCTCTCTCCACCATCGAATACCCCTAGACAAGAGACAGTGCGAGCCGCACGGAGAGGGAAGAGGGGAAGGCGCTACACGTGGGGGCTCGGGTCCGGTATTGTGTTGTGCATCACAGTATGGAACAAGTCTGCTGGATGAGTTAACTGAATAGGCCAAAGTGCAGCCCTGCTCGAAGTCGTGGAACTGACCCCAGACAAGGGAAAGGCCCACGCAGGAAGAGCGGTGAACGGGGGGAGGCCCAGCCGTGTGAGGTACTACACGTGGGGGTTTCTAATTGCACTGCGCCAACAGACACAACCCCCGCCGCTTAGTTCGTGGGCGTGGCTCAACCAAAGAAAGTGAAAAAGCCCGTGAACTGGAGCAAATGGGAGGAGTCCAATACGTGAGAGGGCTACACGTGGGACATTGGCGCGAAAACTCTGCAGTGTGCGATGGACCAGCAACAGGTCACCATGTTTGGACATACCTCATGGATTCCAGTTCACCCTGCTACTACCACGATGACTGCTGCTGCTCTGATAACGGATACCGGGATCCGGCTGAAGCCAAGGGGTCGATTCGCCCTGTATTCGTGCATGGACGTAGAGGCCCTGGGTGTAATTTGTCCCGGGTGCTCGGGACTGGTGTGCCACCTGAAGCCCTTCGGACAATGTGAGGCCTGTGGGGAGTTCCTGTTCGAGGTGGATCCGGCAGTTGACAGGCCGAGAACCATCTACCCAGGCCGGGCTTCAGGCAACACTACTCGCAGAGGAGGAATTACTGCTGTAAAAGCCATCCCAGCGCACACTGCAGCGACCGCGGAGGAGGTCGTTAAAACTCAACGGGAGAATTCCGAGGATGCTGACTCGGTCACCACTGTCTCACAGTGTCCGCCACCGAAGAAGAGAACCAGCGTGGTGGCCCCGACCAGCGGTGGTGGCGGACCATCTCGCCAGCTCACGCCAGGCCCGGATGAATCCGTTGACGAGGGTTCCGGACGTCCCGCTTCAAGTAAAGGCTGAGGTGAGCCGGGCAAAGAGACTTGGTGCATGGGCGGAGGTGCCGGGAAGGCATGGCCCAGTAAGCCCGTGGGAGGTGGTAGCTACGTCTCTACAACGGGCTACATACCCGCGGAGGAGTGTGATACCTCGGATCTGGAGTCGCTCTCTGATCTGGGAGATGACACCGCTATTGATGAACTGTTTGCAGAGAAGGGCTGGGACAAAGTACCGCTAGCTTCATTCCGAAGGTCCCGGGGTTCACCCATGTCCACGGGGGAGAGTACACCCCGGGTGGAGGCACCAGCGCCTGGACAAGGGTCCCGTCCCCAGCCCACATCTACATCTCCGGTGCCACCTGCATCAGGTACTGGGGAACAGAAGTTGATGCTACGGGCACCTATGCCTCAACCAGAAGTGGTCAAGGCCCCTCGTCACCCGGACTCTATAGTTTTGCCCGGCGAAGGGGACAGAGTCACAATGCCTCCGCTGTCAAGGCTTCAGAGACTCTTCTGCCAGAAAGTTGCTGCTGACTACGGGTGGGAATATCCGTACCTCTCCAAGTAGTTACTTTACGAAGTGGAGGTGTGCCGAGAGCGCTGGTATAATGACTTCGTGTGGACCCACCTTAAGGTCCCACACGCCCGCAGGTATTTGACATGCTCGCCAAAGGCATCTCAGCAGTTCAAAGATTGCAAGGTGGAGTGGATGTTGGGGAGACACATCCATGCAGATAAAGTGTTGATCCGACGCAAAGAAGGTGAAGATGTGGAGTACCATTTGGAGACCATGGACCGGCATTTAAAGCCTCTTGTTCTGCCGCATCCCCGCTTCTACCTCTGAGGAGAAAGAGACTCCAGTTGTTTGCTTTTCAAAAGGACCCTGCACCCCCTGAACTTTGCTGTTTGACTTTCTTTTTGGTGCTATCATCAATGTTTTGCCCAGCAAGAGGGGTGCTTGTGTCATTCCGAGGAAGAACTGTTCCAGTTGTTGTTCTTTCCTTTCCGGTGAGAAGTTGCAGACTTTGGGGTAGATAGGGCCCGGAGTCAAGCAACAAGAAAAGAGAAGATGGTTCAACGGGTGCAGTTACCGCAAGGCTGTCACCAGGTGGCAGTTTTGTGCAACGTTACACATTGTACACGCTCACACTGGAGGAAAAGATATTTCTCTTCGGAGGAGTTTCTTTTTCTCTCACACATACACATGTGTCAGGGTTTTATTGTTTCTTTTCTCTTCCCTCTGCAGGAGAGCATCTCGTCAAGATTATGGAACCCGGGGTGGTTCTTAGTTAGGATGGGAGGGAAAAGTATAATGTTGGAATGTGATTTCATGTTTAAAATGTTGTCTTTCACTCCTCTTTTGTTGCAGGGGCTCAGACACAACTTCTCCGTTAGGATAGTTTCCTAAAAAATGTTTGTTTTTCAAATTGTTAGTTGGTTTCTGGATTGGATTATGTCAGCCGTTGAGGGCGTGATTCACTCCAGACACTGGGGTCCAGTGTCAAAAGACAGGGGGAAAGTGTAGCAGGTACTTACTTTCCCGGGTGCATTTTTTTAATCTGGCGGTGACATCAGTGCTATGTTCCCGGCGGTCCACCAGGTGGCGTTGTCACCGTGGGCGAAGGGGCGAATATCGCTGTGTGCCGGGTCTCCTTTTGGTCCTCTCTCGGCAGCGGTATGGTGGGGCGGGGAACCGCCATGCTTGCTTGGAGAGGGTATAAAGGGGCCGGCCATCTTGGTCACGGGGTCTTCGTCCCAAGCACCTTTAGCTTGCGGACGTGGGTTCGTGTTCGTCCTCTAGGCGGCCTCGGCCTAGGGGACCACCGGAGATCGTGTTCCACCTCAGGCACCTTTTAGTCCTGGGGTGAGGTACTTGCAAGAAGGTCCGGAGCTCAGTGCCCAACACTGAGTTCCGCGAGGGAAGGGTCCTAAGGTGCTTCGGGGATGGAGGCCTGAATCTGAGTAAGACGCAATGGACCGGGGAGAGCTCCTCACTCGAAGACCCAGTGCAGCAGACTGCCGGTGATGGGTGAGTCTCTTGTCGGAGACCGTCCAGAAGGATCCCCTTTACCTCGTGCGGAGACCATAGCCCACTCTCCAGGAGGAGAGTGGAGGATCGAATTTGTGTCTGGGCCTATTCACACTCACACCTCCTTTTCTGTTCTATCTATCAAGGAAGTCCATGTATGGTGTGTTCTAATAAAGGAGTGTTGGACTTTAATGGTGTGAGGCTCAATTCCTGGCGGACGAAGTTCACGGTGACTCTTGGAGGGAGGATCCGGGTGCACAGCACAGACCCGAAGGTAAACGAGACATTGCTGATACCACAGGTAGTCTACACGTGGTGGAGGCTAGGCGTAGTCCACCCGCTCGCTCTCTCTCCACCATCTAATACCCCTAGACAAGAGACAGTGCGAGCCGCACGGAGAGGGAAGAGGGGAAGGCGCTACATATATTAAAATCATTCTTAGCAGACACAAAGATAACAGAGAAGTGAATGAGCCCTTTTTTAATTTTTTTTTTTTTTTTTTTTTTTTTTACATTTTTGATCAAAAACATTTCATAATTAAAAAAAAAAGAATGTTTTGAAAACAAAAATGTTACAGTTTTTACAAATTATTTTTTTTTCAATTTTTTTTCCAAGAATTTTATAAAATTTTACAAGGGATTAAAACAATACAGGGTTACAATTTGTTATTTTTTTCATGGGACAGGGAAGCCGTCAGCTGTGTCTGTGTCTCTCCCTGCAGCAGCTGAAAGTCGGCAGGAGGGAGAGAAACCAGTTTCCAGCCGCTGCAGAGAGTCACATAGGGCATCCTGTAATTGCCCCTCCATCCGACCGCACTGATTTCCTCTGCTGTTTGGGCCCCCCTGTGAGCCCGGGTCCCCCTGTGAGACCGGGCCCCCTACAAGAGGACTGGTGGCCCCCCCCCCCTATCAGCAGCCCTGCTTGTTAATATATATAATTTGGAGGTTTTAGAATGCTGTTTGGCCAAATGATCTCTAATGTCTTTTGCCATGTTTGGTCCTCACCAATACAAGATAATGACACATGGCTTATAGATAATAGAGCTTTGGAAGTAACGAGAGCCAAAAAGAGCAGGAAAGCCCTTCACTAAAATACCACGAACTACAGCACTACCTTCTTACAGACAGAAGGTTTTACATGTTTGTAGGAATAGACATAGATGGCTGACAGGTCATCAGAGACATGTCAACCATTATGTCTCTATTTCTGAAGGTAATGTGACCTCTTATAGCACAGTTCCTCCAGTGACTGGCAACCTTTTAATAGAGCATTAGAGGATTAAGCCACATTTGTTTACAAAGGGATTCACCTAGCAGACATGTAGATTGTGAAGGCATATGCTAAGGATTCTCATACACCTGCAGATAATCTACTGAGAAGGCTTTTTCTCCAAAACTTGGAGAGTGTAAAGGTCGCTGCAGACTTTCCCATATTCACAGATTTTTGGGCAAGGTGGAATATTTTGAAAGACAAACACCCGTTGCCTTATATTTGGGAAGTAATAGCAGCCAACAAAGAAAACAGCAAACTGATCTAATCTATCCATAGCAGACAAATCAGCCTGGATGTTTGTGATGTATTTTAAAATTCAGCCCAAACTGTACAAGAAAAAGGTAAGGAAACCACTGGAAAAAAAAAACAACCTTTGTCTTGTATTAGCCACATATCCCCATTTCTACACCATTGCCTTGGCACTGGTTATATGGGAATTGCCCAAATAGATGATCTAGTAAGGCCCCTTTCACACTGGGGCATTTTTCATGCGGTTTAGCGCTAATAATAGCGCTGTTATACCGCATGAAAAAATCCTGCCCTGTGCCTTCAATGTGAAAGCCCGAAGGCTTTCACACTGAAGCGGTGCGCTAGCAGGACCGCTCCAAAAGTCCTGCTAGCCGCTTCTTTACAGCGGTAAAGGAGCGGTGTGTTCACCGCTCCTTTACCGCGGTCTCCCATTGAAATCAATGGGACAGCGCGGTAATACCGCCCGCAAACCGCGGCAATAGCCGCGGTTTGCGGGCGGTATTAACCCTTTTTCGGCCACTAGCGGGGGTTAAATTAACCCCCCTAGCGACCGCATACCGCGGTAAGAACGACAGTATAGCAGCGCTGAAAATCGCGCTGCTATACCGCCACCGCTCCTGCCCGCCCCAGTGTGAAAGGGGTCTAAGAGAAGGATTGGGACTTTAAATGGGGTATGTGTGATGTGGCTAAACAAATTGGTCATTGTAAAAAAGTATGTTTATGTTCTTAAACATTGAGTACCATGACACATAGCATACAACAATGAATACATACAAATATTGTAGACACATCAATAATACAGTGGAACCTCGGATTACGAGCATAATCCGTTCCAGGAGAATGCTCGTAATCCAAAGTACTTGCATATCAAAGCGAGTTTCCCCATTGAAGTCAATAGAAACGAAAATAATTAGTTCCGCATTGACTTCAATGGCATGTGTAGCGGCACACCCTTTTCCCACTTCTCCCTCTTTCTCTCTTTGTGGCTGGCTGACTCGTCTAGGGGTACCAGGGAGAAGAATGGGGGGGGGGGCGCACCACCAGCTCGTGCCCTCTGATGTGTATTATGCAGAGGGGTAAGCTAAACCTTTTACCTTCGGGTCTGTGTTCACGTCCGGAGCTTCAGCTTCTCTTGTGGAGGATGATTGCCACTGTCACAGGCAGGGGCACTTAGCTCCCAGTAACTTGAGTTCCACACCAAATAAAGTCCAACACTTATTTATTCTGTTAAAGCAACAAATAGTAGACTGGTTGAGTTTTGAAGACCAGACAGGTGTGGGAAGGAGAAGGTCCAGGCACAATCAAAGAATTAAAGTTCTCTCCTGTTCTGTATAGTGCAAACAGAACTGGCACACAGTCGCTGCCACCGACCGTGAATTTGGTTTCTGCCACAAACCTTGGTGAAAGTAGAGGCCTCTGCCTCAGACCTTGATGATAGGTCTCTGCCACCGACCTGGTTCAGTTGGATCCCCGCCATGACCACAAGAACATAGAATACCTCCGTTAGGATAAATGGGCCCTGTCAGGGAAAGACATCCATCCGGACGGTCTCCAGAGGCCCACACCGTCACCGGCATTATGCTGTACCAGCTCTTCCGGAGGGTCACATCTCTGGTCCCTTACGCCCTGGATTCGGGCACCCAATTCCGGGGGGCACCTTAGAAATACTTCATCCCTCACGGGACCCAGTGGAAGGTACTGGGCCCCAGGCCTTCTTGCAAAGTACCTCACCCCAGGCTTAAGGTGCCTGGGATGGAACTCGATTTCACGTGCCCAGGCCAAGGGCACCTGGACACGGACGAACGGACAGCAGCCCCAGGCTGAAGGTGCCTGGTGCTCGGACTCCTCGTGCGCAAAATGCCCGCCCCCCTTTATACCCTCTCCCAGCAAGCACAGCGGGTTCCCCGCCCCGCCGTACTGCTGCCGCGAGAGGACAAAAAGGGCATGGCCCTACAATGGTGGTTCAACCCCAGCCCAAGGCGACAGCGCCACCCAGGGGTCGCAGGGAACTGGACACCATTGATATCTTCCACGAACAAAACAACCATAAAACCCTCGTAATTGTTGCATCTGGGCCATATTACCGCCCAAACACTCCCCCTAAATATTGATACCCGCTACACTCACTCCCCGGCAGATAGACACTGGTCCCCAGTGTCTGGAACAAACCATGTCCCAAAGGAGGGTTAAACATGAGCCCGATCCAGAGACCAAAAAAAAAACTTTGGCAACAAACTAGAAAAAAAAACCGGTAGATTGTGCCTGAACCTGACATGGAAAGGAAAAAGGGAAGGGAACAGACACACAACAGTATGCATATTACAATAACACAATTGACATTTCCCTCCGCCCACATTACTAACGAAGACCCGCTCCATGCTCAGCGGTCTTGACGGACGTTCTCCTGCAGAGGGAAAGATAGAAAAAAAAACACATAACCCTGACACAACATGTATTTGTTGGAATGAAAAGGTTCCCCCGTGAAGAAACCTCTTCCTCCCAAAGAAGAGTGTGTGTGTGTGTGTAACGGTGCACAACACTGCCACCTGGTGCCAGTGTCGTGGTAAAGACACTTGTGCTGAATTCCAGAGGACATCCACTTCTCTGTGCTTTGGCCCTAATCTAACTACACCCCAAAGTCCATGATTACTTTGCGGGAGGGAAGAAGGGAGAACAACAACAGCAACAGTCCCCCATTCCTCCAGAGAGCACAACACCCGTTAAACTCGGGTACAGTTCCTGGGTTCTTCCGGGAAACAAACCCCAGAAAGTTCAGCAAATGCAAGACAAAAAAAAGGAGTCTTTTCTCCTACAGGTAGAACCTTGGGTGCGGCAAGACAAGGGGTTTTAGATGCTCATCAAAAGTCTCTAAGTGATACTCCACATCCTCCTTATCCTTCCGGTGACATCACCTTGTCAGCATGGATGTGCCGACCCAACATCCACTCTGCCTTGCAGTCTTTAAACCTCTGAGAAGCTTTCGGGGAACATGCAAGGTACCTGCGGGCGTGTTGCACTTTAAGGTGTGTCCACACAAAGTCATTGTACCAGCGTTCCCTGCAGACCTCCACCTCATACAACAGTTCCTTTGACAAGTACGGGTATTCCCACCCATACTTGCTGGCAACTTTCTGGCAAAACAATCTCTGCAATCTAGACAAAGGAGGCATTGTAGCACGGTCTCCCTCACCTGGCAGGACAATAGAATCCGGATGATGAGGTGCCTTGACCACCTCCGATTTGGGCATAGGAGCCCGCAGCGACAGTCTCCTTTCCCCGGTAGCAGATGCATGTAACACCGGGAACCGAAGGGCATGCAGGGGACTGGATCCCTCCTCAGGCGCTGGTGCCTCCACCTGGGGTGTACTATCCCCTGTAGACATAGGCTGGTCCCTTTTGGCACGGGACGAGGACAGGGGTATCTTGTCCCAGCCCTTTTCAGCAAACAGTACATCTATTGCAACATCGTCTCTCACATCGGAGACCGACTCCATGTCAGAGGTGTCACACTCCTCTGCGGGTATGTAATTCCCTGTAGACATGGAATCACCCTCTCCCGCGGGCTACAGTAACTGCGGATCCCCGACACCTCCAACAAAACACCAAGTCCCGTTCCCCGGCTTACCTCGGCCAACACTTGAGCATAGAGGTCCGGGAATGTTCCCACTGGATCCATCCGGGCCAGGTAAGCGCAGGGGTTGTCCTCCATCTCAACCGCTGGAAGCTCTGACCAGACCGATCTTCCTCTTTGGCGGTGGGAGCAGGGAAGCTGTGGTGCCCGAGGCAGCATCCTCGAATTTCTCCTCCAACACTTTAATCGCGACCTCCCCAGAGGTCTCTACAGTGCACGCAGGGATGGCTGTCCAAGCATTAACTTCTCCGCCTTCCACCTCAGCCGCCCGTTGTCCGGCTGAGGTGGAAGACCCGAGGCCTTTCACAGGCTCTGCTACTTGGGCCAGTCTGTCCCCTTCACTGACGTCTCTGCATATGCAGAATATTGTCATCGGTATCAGTATGCCAGGTGTTTAATGTCATGGTGCCATGCGGGAGCATGGCCTATCGTCATGACAGGCACCATGACATGTGAAGACCAATGGTCCAGAGGATGAGTGATAAGCTTCCTGATTTGAAGGCTATGTTATCATAGTAAGTTGAATTTTTTATTTCTGCTGAAGTACTGTATATGGCAACTTTAAATGTGAACCTATTAGAAGGATCTTCAAAGCTTTTTGTATTACTTTGATCCATAGACATGACCATCATGAGGAGGGGTCAGTTTTATATTGTCCCGCTCCTTCATGGTGTTCAGTCTCATCTATACTGTATATGGGGTTTGTATACTAAAGCCCTGTACACACGATCGGATTTCCTATGGTTTTTAAACCGATGGATTTTTCCATTGGAAAACCGATGTAGCTGACTTCCATCAGTCTTGCCTACACACCATCAGTCAAAAAGTTCAATGCTTCTGAGCATGCGTCGACTTGATTCTGAGCATGCGTGGGTTTTTTAACCGATGGACTTGCCCATAGACGATCGGAATTTGCTATCGGTTTTTTATCCATCGGAAAAATGTAAAACATGTTCTATTTTTTGACACCGATGAAAAAAAGACCGATGGGGCCCATACACGATCCGTTTGTCCGATGAAAAAAATCCATCGGACTGTTTTCATCGGTAAAACCGATCGTGTGTACGCGGCTTAAGATTTTATTTGGGCCTTATAATCCCCTTTGGTTGAACTATACTAGCTTGCATGAATGCTTTAATATTAATTTAGAGCTAGAATTGTGAAAAAATAATACATTCCTCCACAATCCTCTGCAGTTTCCTTTTTCTGTAAAATCTTGGTCACCACACTTGTGAATGCTGTTTATAAATACTTTTAGTAAGTTATCCTGCTGGATGATTTATAGTATATTGAAAATGATCTAAATATACCAGTTGTAATGGTGGATTTGTATTGTTCTAGATTCTAACAAAAAACGTCCCACACCCCGAGTGCTTTCGTTTACGACCAAAGCTTTGCCTGAGGAAGTGGGCCGCTGGTCTAAGAAACGTGTAGAGAATTCAGTATTTTCCCATCAGCTCCCCTCAGATCAATACTGTGATAACTGTGATTTATTTGAATAACTGGGTGACAAATATAATGAATGAGTATATGGAAGTAATATAATAAATATTGCACTATACGAATAGCATGCATATGTTTTTTTTCTTTGCTCTTTTTATGAACATTATGGGATGTTGGTACATTATGATGGCATTTTAAGACAACACACAAAATGTGGGGCTGTTGTTGACTAAAAAAAATCATTCTATGTGGCTTGACTATATTTTGCAATTGTTCATTAGGAATGCTGACTGTATTGTCTCTTATACAGAAATTTGTGAATGAATCTACAAGTCTGTTATATATATATATATATTAGGCCCCTTTCACACTGGGACGGGGAGGTGCGCTGGCGGTATAGCGGCGATATTTTTAGCCCTGCTATACCGTCATTTTTACCGTGATATTCGGCCGCTAGCGGGGTGATTTTAACCCCCGCTAGCGGCCGAAAAAGGGTTAATACCGCCGGCAATGCGCCTCTGCAGAGGCGCATTGCGGACGGTATTACCGCGATTTCCCATTGCTTTCAATGGGCAGCAGCGGTAAAGGAGCGGTAAACACACTGCTCCTTCACCGCTGCAAAGATGAGGCTAGCAGGACTTTTGGAGCGGTCCTGCTAGCGCACCGCTTCAGTGTGAAAGCCTTCGGGCTTTCACACTGAAGACTGCAGGGCACGATATTTTCAGGCGGTATAGCAGCGCTATTTTTAGCGCTAAACCGCCTGAAAAACGTGTCAGTGTGAAAGGGGCCTTAAAGCAGATGTAGACCTAACTTGCTAAAATCTCATACAAGCATGAATATCCTCAAGTGACTTCAAAAGTGGTTTTCAATCCTTTTAAAAAATGCAACTATCATTAAAACCATCTCTGATGATCCTGCATTGAAGGTCCCAGTTCACGCACTTCCTGTTATAGGGTGACAACTGATTCCCAGTTGTGTTCGTGCAGAGTAGGGAACCTGTCTCCTCTTATAGGTGGAGACTACAAGCAGCCATGCCAACACACACTGCACAGCCATTGTCTACTGAGGTATCAGGAAATCAGTCCAGGTTAAAGATGTGCAACCAGTGTTGGCATGTATGTAAGCAGGAAGTGCACAAAAAAAGGCTGGAAAAAGATGAAAAAAATGTTACACTAAAAAATGTGCCAGTTGCTTATGATGCACCATGTTCTAGCAAACTTGGCTTTATATCTACTGTACTAAAAATATGGAATAACATGAATGCAAAACAATGTAAAAGTTATTTAATTTTTTATGTATTAAGGACTTTCTGAAAACATTCTTTTATTTCCTGTTAATAGAGCTTGATGTATGATAAAACCTCACCATCTAATGGTAAGGGATCAGATAAATCAGGGGAATTGTTCTTGTAGTCAGCGAGGTCTTTCCATTGTCCAGAGCAGAGGCCAAATGCCAGCAATAACTGTGTTTTTCCCAGTAGAAGAAGGTCATCTGTAAAATTTCAGGAACAATTGCCATGTTCCCAGTTTTTGTAATTGCGTGTCAGACCAAGTGCACTCCAAATGGACGCAGTTGTTTGATACAAGGAGAGTGAAACGAGATAATCCATGTTTTCATCATTGGTAGGCTCCTCTTTCACAGGACATGGGGCGTACTTTAATGGGCTGAGCAGTTCTGGGCCTGTAAGAAAGGCTCAGGCCTTTCTCATCGCTGGGAGAATGGGCCAGTGAATTCTTTCCAAGTGTTTACTCAGCATTTGTCTCCTGCCCATCAGAAGAATGAGGAGGGGTGCCGACAGGTCTTTTGTCCGAGCAAACTGCCTGATGTGTTATGACAATGTTCCATGAATATGCAGAATGGCAGAAAGGATTAGGCCCAGAACATTTCCCCTCAGGCTTCTCTCTCTCTTTCTCTCTTTGCCTCTCTCTCTCTCTCTTTTTTTTTTTTTTTTATCAGGCTGGGATGTTCAAAGCATTAAGGATGACCTGCTTATAGCTGGGACATCCAGAGTGAGATTTTACGACAGATAGGGATCAGGAATCCCACGCATGTCCAAATTTGTTAATGTTTGACATGAAGACTGCTCATTGGAAGTAAAGATACCCGTACATGGTGGAGGCACATGGCCAATTGGAATGAAGTACAATAGGAAAATACAAATGTCATATATAATATATATATATATATATGTGTAGCAGCCACCTCACTCCCCTCTTTGTCTCGTCTTTCTCTTGTCTAGGGGTACCTTAGAGGGGAGGGAGTGGGGACACCACGCCTGGCTTCCACCACAGGTGTTAATGCGGTATAAGCAACGGTTTTGTATTACCTTCGGGTCAGTGTTGTGCACCTGGATCCTCCCTCCAAGAGTCACCGTGAACAATGTCTGTTAGAAAATGAGCTCCACACCATTAAAGTTCAACACTCCTTTATTCTCTTATCTGAACACAAACAGTTGAACTCCCTTGATAGAACAGAACAGAAAAGGAGGTGTGGATGCGAACAGGCCCAGACACAATGTAAGCTGCCACTTCCCTTCCTAGAAGTGTGTCCTGGTCTCCGCACGAGGGTAGATTTTCTTCCAGGCCGTCTCCGACGAGAGACTCACTTGTCCCTGGCAATATGCTGCACCGGGTCTTCAAATGAGGAGCTCCCCCCGGTCCATTGCGCCTTCCGGATTCAGGTACCCAATCCCTGGGCACCCTAGGATCTCCTTCCCTCGCGGAACCCAGTGTTGGGCACTGAGCTCCGGACCTCCATCTAAGTACCTCACCCCAGTCTAAAGGTGCCTGGGATGGAACTCGACCTCCGCTGTCCTCTGGGCCTAGGCCACCCAGAGGAGCGACACGACCCACTGTCCGCAAGCTGAAGGTGCCTGGGACTTCGACCCCGTGACCAAGATGGCCGGCCCCCTTTATACCCTCTCCCAGCAAGCACGGCGGGTTCCCCGCCCCACCATACCGCTGCCGAGGGAGGACAAAAAGGAGGACGGCACACAGCGATAATCCAACCCAACCCAGGGCGACAGCGCCACCCAATGGGCCAGAGTGAATCACACATCACTGGTGTCACTTCCAAATTCAAATTTACACCCGGGAAAGTACATACTCGCTACATATATATGTGTAGCGCCCTGCTCATATTGGGTAGGCGCTAGTGTAAATTTATTGTAATTTAGTGTAAAGTTATCTGAGCTGTCGTTTAGCTCAGAACAATTGTACCAAATTATAGTCTCTGTTCCAGTTTAGCTGGGCTGCACATTTTCCACCTGACTGTAGGTGTCGTTGTCACCACAGGTCAAGGTTGGAAATGCAGTAGGCTGGATGCATTGGGTATTCCTTTCCTGAAGACAGCGCAGTGGGAGTGGTGACCCCGCTGTGAATTCTGGCAGAGGGTACTTAAGGAGCAAGGTCTTCGGATCCTGACCTGACGGCCCTCCTGGCCTCAGGGATGTGTTAGCAGTTTTTCTTCCTCTGGGCCTGCTGGCCCGAGGCTCCGTTACTGAGAGTAGGCCCAAGAGTTTCTGGGGCCTGCTGATCCAGGGATGGTCCTGTGTCGTCTTGCCCGAGGGAAATGACCGAGCAATTGAGGGCTCAATTGGAGGACGCATCCGGATGAAAATCTGCCCTCACAGTTCTGCCGGCTGGCTGAAAGATCCTGGCACTGTGTGTTATGTTTCAGAACTTTATCAAGTGAGTGACTATTCAAGTCTGTGGCAGAGACTATTTGTATTCTTCAAGTCTGTGGCAGAGACTTTTGGCCGAGCACCGCACCGGCTATAAGGTCAGTCAGAGAGGCCTATCCGGTGGTTGCTATATCCAGTCTGGAAGTTCTTTAATAAAACCCTTGAGAAAAAGAGACTAATGCCGCGTACACACGACCGTTTTTCATGACGAGAAAAATGCAATTTTTAAAAATGGTTGTGAAAAACGGTCATGTGTATGCTCCAGAGCATTTTTTTCAACGAAAAATTAGAACCTGCTCTATTTTTTCTCGTCGTTTTTCACGTCGTTCTTTTTAACGTCGTGAAAAACCAGTGTGTGTATACTTTTACGAGGGGGAAAAAACGCGCATGCTCAGAATCAAGTATGAGGTGGGAGCGCTCGTTTTGGTAAAACTAGCATTCATAATGGAGATAGCACATTCGTCACGCTGTAACGGACTGAAAAGCACGAAGACTAAAAAGCGCGAATCGTCTCTCACCAAACTTTATCAACACGAGGATCAGCAAAAGCGTCCCAAAGGGTGGCACCATCCGAATGGAACTTCCCCTTTATAGTGCCGTCGTACGTGTTGTACGTTACCGCGCTTTGCTCAAGTGTTTTTTTTCATGAACGTGTGTATGCAAGGCAGGCTTAAGAGGAAACACGAAAAATCATGTTGAGAAAAACGTCGTTTTTTTCCATGACATGAATAACGGTCGTGTGTACGCGGCATTAGTGTTTGGTGCAGACATTTGTGAGCAACTCTTCAAGGAAGACCCCTAGGATGGATGTGGTGAACAGTAAGGTAACGGCAGACCCAAATCTTAAACCAGCGGCCCCTGCGGGGGTATTGCTATATATATATATATACACACACAGTATCTCACAAAATTGAGTACACCCCTTACATTTTTGTAAATATTTTATTATATCTTTTCGTGTGAGAACACTGAAGAAATGACACACATGATACAATGTAAAGTAGTGAGTGTACAGCTTATATAACAGTGTGAATTTGCTGTCCCCTAAAAACAACTCAACGCACAGCCATTAATGTCTAATCCGCTGGAATAAACACCCCTAAGGCCCCTTTCACACTGGGGCGTTTTTCATGCGGTTTAGAGCTAATATTAGCGCTATTATACCGCATGAAAAATTCGTGCGCTAGCAGGACTGCTCCAAAAGTCCTGCTAGCCGCTTCTTTACAGCGGTGAAGGAGCGGTGTGTTCACCGCTCCTTTACCGCGGCTGCCCATTGAAATCAATGGGACAGCGCGGTAATACCGCCCGCAAACCGCGGCAATAGCAAACCCTTTTTCGGCCACTATAGTATATGTTGGCATTCATGGTTCCCTCAATGAAGTGTAGCTCCCCAGTGCCCGCAGCACTCATGCAGCACTCATGCAGCTCCAGTAATCCATGTCCTTAGTCTGCTTATCTTCAGCAAACTGTTTGAAGGCTTTCTTGTGCATCATCTTTAGAAGAGGCTTCCTTCTGGGACAACAGCCATGCAGACCAATTTGATGCAGTGTGTGGTGTATGGTCTGAGCACTGACAGGCTGACCCCCCCACCCCTTCATCCTCTGCAGCAATGCTGGCAGCACTCATACGTCTATTTCCCAAAGACAACCTCTGGATATGATGCTGAGCACGTGCACTCAACTTCTTTGGTCGACCATGACAAGGCCTGTTCTGAGTGGAACCTGTCCTGTGAAACCGCTGTATGGTCTTGGAAGTCTGCAGCTCAGTTTCAGGGTCTTGGCAATCTTCATATAGCCTAGGCCATCTTTATGTAGAGCAACAAATCTTTTTTTCAGATCCTCAGAGAGTTCTTTGCCATGAGGTTCCATGTTGAACTTCCAGTGAGTGACCAGTATGAGAGAGTGAGAGCGATAACACCAGATTTAACACACCTGCTCTCCATTCATACCTGAGACCTTGTAACACTAACGAGTCACATGACACCGGGGAGGGAAAATGGCTAATTGGGCCCAATTTGGACATTTTTACTTAGGGGTGTACTCACTTTTGTTGCCAGCGGTTTAGACATTAATGGCTGTGTGTTGAGTTATTTTGAGGGGACAGCAAATTGACACTGTTATACAAGCTGTACACTCACTACTTTACATTGTAGCAAAGTGTAATTTCTTCAGTGTTGTCACATGAAAAGATGTAATAAAATATTTACAAAAATGTGAGGGGTGTTCTCACTTTTGAGAGATACTGTGTGTATATATATATATATATATATATATATATATATATACATATATATATATATACACATACAGCATATATACTACACTATGTATCCAAAAGTATTGGCACACCTGCCTTTATACGCATGTGAACTTCAATGGCATCCTAGTCTTAGTCCGTAGGGTTCAATAATGAGTTGGCCCACCCTTTGTAGCTATAACAGCTTCAACTCTTCTAGGAAGGCTGTCCACAAGGTTTAGGAGTGTGTTTATGGGAATATTTGACCATTCTTTCAGAAGTTCATTTGTGAGCTCAGGCACTGATGTGGACGAGAAGGCCTGGCTCGCAATCTCCGCTTAAATTCATCCCAAGGGTGTTCTGTCGGGTTGAGGTCAGGACTCTGTGCTTGCCAGTCAAGGTCCTCCACCCCAAACTCGCTCTTCCATGTCTTTATGGACCTTGCTTTGTGCACTGGTTCAATTCATTTGGCGGAGGGGGGATTATGGTGTGGGGTTGTTTTTCAGGGGTTGGACTTGGCCCCTTTGTTCCAGTGAAGGGAACTCCTAAGGTGTCAGCATACCAAGACATTTTGGACAAATTCATGCCCCCAACTTTGTGGGAACAGTTTGGAGATGGCCCCTTCCTGTTCCAACATGACTGCGCATCAGTGCACAAAGCACTTTTTTATTAAGAAGCTATCGAGTTGCCGGCTTATGTCTCTCGTGGATCTGCAGTGAACGCCCAAGCCAGAGCACCGACACTCTCCTCATATACTCTTCAACATAGTGGTAGAGCTTGGGCGAGTCCTTGTGTGTTTCTATTCCCTATTGGGTGTAAGACAGCCAGGCACAGAGTATGTCTTCCGTCTCTCCACACAGTAACCATGCAGAAAGTGTCTGTTTAGAATTTATCGCTTGAAGAACTGAAATAGAGTGTAGGGTGAGCTTTGGGATACCTCAGAACTAATGCAAACATTGGCGGAGGACACTCTCTAGTGATGGTTAACTTCTTCAAGGTAGGCCTCTAGGATATGGGGTTGTGGACATACAGCTCGTTGGGATTCCACACTGGAAACAGTGTGGGATCCCAAACACTGGCTGAGGCTGCAACCCACTATATTCCAGTACTTACTGGGATGCTGGGGGGCGTAGTTGGACCTGCACCCAGCAAAACCTGGAACAGCCAGTAGTAATCAAATCCTGCTCAACTTGCTACAGAGGAGCCAAAAACTAAATTTATCTAAACCTATCAGCAACTTAACCAAAAGGGTGCTACATGTGTTTTTTGGTAAATAAAATAATCACTACAGCTATAACTCTGTTACAATGTTTTTCCCTTTCTCTTCTTTCTAATACTTCCACCCCCCTCCCTCCTCTTATTTTAATTCAGTGCCCCCTAATTGCACACAAAGCTACTCCCGCTCCCCTGGAACATTCCATGGCCCCCCAGGGGGCAGCATCACCCACTTTGGGAACCACTGCATTAGATCTTTTACAGAATGCCTTTTATAATTTATATTCAATTTGAAGCTTTATAATAATTTTACTTTGTAGACCAAAGGGCAGTGTCCAAACCCTCAAAATGCATTGGCCCCTTTCACACGGGGTGAAATTCGTCAAAGCGGATCCGCCTGCTCAACGGGGATCTCTCCGCTGATCCCCGCTGAACAGACAGATGACAGATCTGTATCCGCTTCGCTATGCAGAGTGAACATGGACACAGCCCGCTGTTCTCTATGGGGCGGTCAGATGGAAACAGACTGCATGTCCGTTTCCATCCAAATGTCATCCAATCTGCCGGATGATAGGCGAACGTGTCCCCATCCGTCTGTTTTTAGCAGACCAGTTTAACACATATGCCGGCGGGTGACAGCGGACACATTGAAAAATTATAAATACTTGCGCTAAGGTGTTCCAACTGTGCAAAAAATTATGTATACAGTATCTCACTTAAGTGAGTACACCCCTCACATTTTTGTAAATATTTTATTATATCTTTTCATGTGACAACACTGAAGAAATTACACTTTGCTACAATGTAAAGTAGTGAGTGTACAGCTTGTATAACAGTGTGAATTTGCTGTCCCCTCAAAATAACTCAACACACAGCCATTAATGTCTAAACTTCTGGAAACTAAAGTGAGTACACCCCTAAGGGAAAGTGTCCAAATTGGGCCCAAAGTGTCAATATTTTATGTGGCCACCATTATTTTCCAGCACTGCCTTAACCCTCTTGGGCATGGAGTTCACCAGAGCTTCACAGGTTGCCACTGGAGTCCTCTTCCACTCCTCTATGATGATATCACAGAGCTGGTGGATGTTAGAGACCTTGCTCTCCTCCACCTTCCGTTTCAGAATGCACCACAGATGCTCAATATAGGGTTTAGGTCTGGAGACATACTTGGCCAGTCCATCACCTTTACCCTCAGCTTCTTTAGTAAGGCAGTGGTCGTCTTGGAGGTGTGTATGGGGCCGTTATCATGTTGGAATACTGCCCTACGCCTTCAGTATGTCACAGTACATGTTGGCATTCATGGTTCCCTCAATGAACTGTAGCTCCCCAGTGCCGGCAGCACTCATGCAGCCCCAGACCATGACACTCCCACCACCATGCTTGACTGTAGGCAAGACACACTAGTGTAGTGGGTATGTGCTTTTCTATCATGTTTAAAACTGGTGAAGACACCAGTGATGCGTTGTTCCCTGCGGCCCAGTAGGTGGCGGTGTCACTTTGGCCCGGGGTTGAACCATCACTGCAGTGCCGTACCCTTTGTGGCCTCTCGCGGCACCTGTACAGTGGGGCGGGGAACCTGCTGGGATTGCTGGGAGAGGGTATAAAGGTGGCGGACATCTTTGCCAAGGGGTCGAGTCCCAGGCACATTCAGCCTGAGG
Source organism: Rana muscosa (assembly GCA_029206835.1). Lineage (NCBI taxonomy): Eukaryota > Metazoa > Chordata > Amphibia > Anura > Ranidae > Rana > Rana muscosa. Next base: position 65,908,454 of record CM055120.1, read on the forward strand.
GCTGTGGTTCGTGGTCGGTGTCCAGGCGGCCTAGGCCTGGACGCCCGGAGCTCGTGTTTCATCCCAGGCACCTTCAGCCTGGGGTGAGGTACTCGGTTGGAGGCCTGGGGTCCAGTTTCCTTCACTGGGTCCCGCGAGGGAAGGATTTCCTAGGGGGCCTCAGCAGTGGGTCACCCGAGTCCAGAGGCGTAATGGACCAGAGGAGGTACTCACCTGAAGATCTGGTGCAGCAGATTGCCGGTGCCGGGTGAGCCTCTGGAGACCGCCCGGAGGGATATCCTCTCCCGAACAGGGGCCAAGTCAAGAGAGGAAGGTAGTTCGCATTCTATGACCGGTGGCAGCGGTCCAAGTATTCAACCCAGGCCTGTGGCAGAGGCCTCAACGGTACACCCGGTCGGTGGCAGCGACCAAAACTCACGGTCAGTGGCAGTGACCGTGGGCCAGGCCTATTCGCTATCAGAGGAATAGGAGAGTTCATTGTGCCTGGGCCTACTCGTATCGACACCCCCTGTCTGTTCGTTGAGGGAGTCCAACTGATTGTGTTTCATCCTGACATTGGAAAATAAAGGAGTGTTGGACTTTTATTGGTGTGGGGCTCATTTACTGGCAGACACTGTTCCACAGAAGAAGCAGAGGCTTCAAACACCGAACACTGACCCGAAGGTAAAGAAAATTTGCTCACACCACACAAACATCTGCGGTGAAAGCTTGGCGTGGTGACCCTGCACTCTCTCCTCCAAGGTACCCCTAGACAAAGGCCAGAGAGAAAGAAACGCAGCCAGAGAGAGAGAGAGAGAGAGTGGAGGCCGCTACACTTGTCTTTGTACTCCTCTCCTGGTTGCCGCCACACACGCTTGACACCATCTGAACCAAATAAGTTTATCTTGGTCTCATCAGACCACAGGACATGGTTCCAGTAATCCATGTCCCTGGTCTGCTTGTCTTCAGCAAACTGTTTGAGGGCTTTCTTGTGCATCATCTTTAGAAGAGGCTTCTTTCTGGGATGACAGTCATGCAGACCAATTTGATGCAGTGTGCGGCGTATGGTCTGAGCACTGACAGGCTGACCCCCTTCAACCTCTGCAGCAATACTGGCAGCACTCATACGTCTATTTCCCAAAGACAACCTCTGGATATGACGCTGAGCACGTGCACTCAACTTTATTGGTCGACCATGACGAGGCCTGTTACGAGTGGAACCTGTCCTGTTAAACCACTGTATGGTCTTGGTCACCATGCTGCAGCTCAGTTTCAGGGTCTTGGCAATCTTCTTATAGCCTAGGCCATCTTTATGTAGAGCAACAATTCTTTTTTTCAGATCCTCAGAGTTCTTTGCTATGAGGTGCCATGTTGAACTTCCAGTGACAAGTATGAGAGAGCGAGAGCGATAAAACCAAATTTAACACACCTGAGACCTTGTAACACTAACGAGTCACATGACACTGGGAGGGAAAATGGCTAATTGGGCCCAATTTGGACATTTTCACTTAGGGGTGTATTCACTTTTGTTGCCAGCGGTTTAGACATTAATGGCTGTGTTGTTATTTTGAGGGGACAGCAAATTTACACTGTTATACAAGCTGTACACTAATTACTTTACATTGTAGGAAAGTGTAATTTCTTCAGTGTTGTCACATGAAAAGATATAATAAAATATTTACAAAAATGTGAGGGGTGTACTCACTGTCTATATAAAATTAACTAAAAATTGTAGCTGCTGTACACAAGGTGCTATACACTTGAAATCATAAAATAAACTATTTACAGTGCTCACAAAAGTAAAAAACCTATCAAATCTAAATCATTCAATGTAATCATTTCTCATTCTGCACCCTGGAGCTGATCTGTCAGAACTTCACTATTATGCCGCGTACACACGATCATTATTCACAGCGGTTAAAAAACCGCCGTGAATAATGACATTAAAAACGAGGGAACGGCTTGTTCCCCACACACGGTCGTTTTTCACATCATTTTTTCTCTTGTCGAGAAAAACTACCGTCTGTGGGCTCCACGGCAGTGTTTCCCTATGTGAAAACTGCAGCGGAAAAAAATGTCGAGAAAAACGACGAGAAAAATTAGAGCATGTTCAAATTTTTCTCGTCGTTTTTAATTCCGTTTTTCCCGTCGGGAAAAATGACAAAATGCCCACAGACGATCGTTTTTCTCGTCAAAAGGAAAACATTTTAATTTTCTCGACGAGAAAAACGGTCGTGTGTACACGGCATTAGACCCCGTACACCCGATGGGAAAATTCGTAAGACGAGCTGTCTGCGGATTTTCGGATCGTTAGTACGGTTCATTCGACAGCTGATTTGACTTTTTCGTTAGACAAAAGCTGGATGTGCAGGCTCTAAAATTTTGTTGGATGTGAACTCAACGTCTAATTTTCGGATGGTTAGTAAAGAAATTGTCATAAAAAAAGTGGAAAGTACAAACACACATGATCGGAATCAAGGAACTGACTGCGAAGCGTTCGGTCTTGTAAACTACCATTCGTAATCTAGAATTACCATTCGTGACGCTGCAATTGATGAAATGTCGAAATTCTCATCTTCTTTAATGGGATAATAAAGAAGCTGCTTTGCCGGTGATACTGATGTAGTTATGCCAAATGTATTTTAAAAGGTATTTGTAACGGCACCCCAAATACGAAGGGGGGTTAATGCCGTATAAGATGTTCCCTCTCCTGGACACCCACTCGCTACCAATCTTTCCCAGCCAGGCGACCCTTTCCCATAAGATTAATCCTTCCAGAAGAAACGAGACGTACTCTGTCTCTTCCAGGATCTAATGACTTTATGAGAAAAACATTGAAACTTTTATATACATCCAATACACATTAGTTTAACATGAACAGTGGCCCAGCTCCACCCACACATTACAAAACTCAACACATTATTTTGACGTCTGTTAGGAGACAACAGACTTTACACAATAGAACATAACGACCTTCAATACACATCTTATAATGAAAGGTTTGGTAGACGGTCCGTCTGCCGAGTACAATGCACACAGGCATAGAGTTAACTATCCCTTTCACACCAAAAGGGTCTCCAGACCCTCCTAGACTCATTTACAACACAAGCAGGCAGGCGATTAACCTGTCTGCTGCTAGTTCCACAACCTATAATTATAGGCTTAATTCCCACAAGCCACAATAGAATGCAAATCACCTTAACTCCTCACAGCAATGATTACACAGCCCCCCCCCCACAGTCCATCCGATCTAAATACAATGTATGTGCAGCATTGAATATGGCGCTATCATAGACCATATTGTGGTTTTTATTCACCCTGCGCCCCTAATAGAGACACAGGGTGGTTGACACATAAGAGGCATTGGGGAAGCTGAAACAAGGGTATCTCATACTTTCTACACGATTCTGAGTTCCCTGGGCCTTCCCGTTACATCTCTCCCCTTTCGGCAGGAGACTAACAGAGGAGGGGACCCCAGACGGGTTGACTCCGAAGTTAGTCCATAGGTCCCTTCTTCTAATGCCGGTATCCACACAGTACCCCAAATAAATTGCTCCAAACAGAGCATTACTTACCCAGCCAACCTCTGCCTCTCTCAGAGAACATACCCGTACTTGCCCTGCTGCCAGTGATTCAGCTGGGAGTAAAAGCTTTACCACCTCAGCTTGTTGCTGGGGAGGGGGGCCACCTGCCCCGGCTCCCTGAAACTCCACAGTTGTTTCCGGTGCTGGGCAGAGGTTGCTAGCACTCTGCCCTGTTGCCAGCACTTCTGCTGGGGACTCCACACCATCTGCTCTGGCTACCTGTTGGGGAGGGAAAATGGCTGCTTCTCCTCCCTGCATCTCTGAAATCCACTGGGAAGGGGGAACCATCACCTTCTCACCTCGGGCCTCCAAAACTGCCAGGGGTGTAGAGCAGGGGTCTGCAGTACCCTGTCCTGCTGCCAGTACTTGAGCGGGCGATGCATAATCCATAACATCCTCTGAACAGTCCATTAAGTCCATACCTTCTGTAATCTGTGGCCGGGGAGATGAGCCAACTGCCCTAGCTCCCTGGAACTCCACATCATCCACTTCGGCTTTAGGGATGGCAATCTCCAGATTTTCCACTGCTGATTCTTCAGCCAGAATTTCAGAGTGGTCAACTGGTATTTCCTGATAGTCCCAGGCAAAGGTAGCACCACCCTGCTGCTGAGCAGATTCTAGCAGCTGTCTGTAGGCGATCTCCAGCTCCCATTCCTGAACGGCCAGAAATTCCAAATCTTCCTCTGCCCAGTGCCCTTCCGAGACATTCAGTTTTCGCTCTCTGTGCTCCATTATTTCCTCCAAACGCCACTCCCGATCACTCCCAAACTCAGGGTCACTGGACAGCCCCCAATACAACAATCCCAGGCCATCATAGTCAAAGCCTTCCGTGGGGCTGTCATCCGCTGACCATGGGTACTCTTGGGCTACATACCACCGGAGGGCTCTGTAGCTCTCGTCCAACTGCATCTCTGCCCGAATCAGCCTGCTTAACTCAGCTGTCCACTCCTGCTTTGGTTGTTCCCCCAATAACGGCATTCTTACTTCATACTGCGACCAGTACCTTACATAGATGGAGGGGAGAGTCTTTCCCTGGTGTTGCTGCTCGAGAGCTAGCACTTTCTTCCAGAGTTCGCAGCGGTTCGAATCCGACCATCCCAGCAGGACCTCCTCTGATACTGGTCCTCTATGCTGTATCTGCATCTCTCGCAACCTCCTTCCGAATTCCTCTTCTATGGCGGCTGGTTCTTTAGGCGTTGTCTCCGATTGCCGTATTTCCGCCATTCTCCGCTCATGTTGCCTCTCTAGTTCTCTCTTTTGTCGCTATCGTTCTCTCTCTTGTCGCGCATCCTGCAGCTGGATGCCTTTTAATGGCTTCCTGTATGGCGGTCTCTGATGGGTTAGCACCATATAATGCCAACCGCTCTCGAACTCGTTGTTCAAACAAGTCTTCAACTGACCGGGGTCCTGCATCACCATCCCTCTGATCCATCTCTGCTAGCTACCTGATCAAGGTGACTTTGTTCTTTGTCCCACCGGTCCCTCCACGGCTCTCAAGTAAGTCTTTCAGCGTGGCTCTCCTGCAGGCTGCATAGCTGGTCATTCACTGTGGTGGTTTGAAGTGTCTCAGGAACTGGAGGGAAAAATCCCACTGCTGCCACCAATGTAACGGCACCCCAAATACGAAGGGTGGTTAACGCCGTATAAGATGTTCCCTCTCCTGGACACCCACTCGCTACCAATCTTCCACAGCCAGACGACCCTTTCCCATAAGATTAATCCTTCCAGAAGAAACGAGACGTACTCTGTCTCTTCCAGGATCGAATGACTTTATTGAGAAAAACATTGAAACTTTTATATACATCCAATACACATTAGTTTAACATAAACAGTGGCCCAGCTCCACCCACACATTACAAGACTCAACACATTATTTTGACGTCTGTTAGGAGACAACAGACTTTACACAATAGAACATAACGACCTTCAATACACATCTTATAATGAAAGGTTTGGTAGACGGTCCGTCTGCCGAGTACAATGCACACAGGCATAGAGTTAACTATCCCTTTCACACCAAAAGGGTCTCCAGACCCTCCTAGACTCATTTACAACACAAGCAGGCAGGTGATTAACCTGTCTGCTGCTAGTTCCACAACCTATAATTATAGGCTTAATTCCCACAAGCCACAATAGACAATAGAATGCAAATCACCTTAACTCCTCACAGCAATGATTACACAGCCCCCCCCCCCCAGTCCATCCGATCTAAATACAATGTATGTGCAGCATTGAATATGGCTATCATAGACCATATTGGGGTTTTCATTCACCCTGCGCCCCTAATAGAGACACAGGGTGGTTGACACATAAGAGGCATTGGGGAAGCTGAAACAAGGGTATCTCATACTTTCTACGCGATTCTGAGTTTCCCGGGCCTTCCTGTTACAGTATTTGTTTTGTACGATCTGAAAATCGCGAATCAACGTTCACCAAACTTCTACTAACGTGAAATTAGCAGAAGGAGCCCAAAGAGTGGAGCTTGAGAAATGAACTTCCTCTTTATACTCTCATAGTACGTCACTACGTTCGTGTTTGTCAAACGACAATTTGCAGATAATTAGTATGCAAGACAAAATCCTGCACACGCGCTTTTGACAAAAATCAGACGCTCGGTCGTCCAACAATCAAACCGTGTGTACGAGGCCTTAGACCCCATACACACTATTAAGGCCCGTACACACAGTCAGAAAATCTGAAGTTAAATTTTGTCCGATGAACGATCTGCTGATTTTCTGATCGTTAGTATGCTGCTTTTGACAGCCGATTACGAATTTTTGTCAGACAAAAACCGGATGTGTAGGCTTGAAAATTTTTGTCTGATATGACCACAACGTTCCATTTTCTTTTCATTAGTACGGTTTTCTAACAAAAAAAAATCTGAAGAGCAAAACTAGGCATGCCCAGAAATGAAAGAACACATGCAAAACAATTCAACATATTAGGTCACTTCACTTCTGACGCTGAATTCTGTTGTCAGAAAATGTTCTGTTGGTGAGAACCCTCTTCACTTTCGATTTGAGACTAGCATCCAACAAAAAACTGACGAAAATTCGTCCATCAATCTTACCGTGTGTACAAGCTTTAGATTTTCTGCAGATTTTTGCCTTCAGATTTACCAAACCCATATAATAAAGCCTCGTACACACGTTTGGACTTCCATCAGACTTTTCCGTGGATTTTGGTCCGAAGGGCGTTGGCTGTGAACTTGTTCTGCATACAGACAGCCCAACATTTTCAGCCAATATTCACCAAACCACGTGGTTTTTGGGCAACTTCTGCTATTGTTGTCTGATGTTTAGCATTGGTTCCAAGAATGCGTGTTTGTACTTTGGATTTTAGTTGGACGGACTTGCGTACACACGATCGGATAAACCGACGTAACAGATTTATTGCCCAACAGTTGGTGAGCTTGAACAGCCAACATTTGTTGTCGTTAATTCAGCCAACAATTGTCTGATGGAGCATACACACGGTCGGATTATCTGACACAACACGTCCGTCAGACAATTATGGCCATTAAAATGGATCGTGTGTATGGGCCCTAATGCCTTGTACACACGATCGGAATTTCAGATGAAAAAAGTCTGACAGAATTTTTTCATCTGATATTCCGACCGTGTGTGGGCCCCATCTGACTTTTTCCCGTCGGAGTTTAGAAATAGAACATGTTTTATTTTTTTCCGATCGAAAATTCCGATCGTCTGTGTGGAACTCCGACGGAGAAAAAAAACACGCATGCTCAGAATCAAGTCGACGCATGCTCAGAAGCATTGAACTTCATTTTTCTCGGCTCGTCGTAGTGTTGTACGTCACTGCATTCTTGACGGTCGGAATTTGGTTTGACAGTGTGTATGCAAGACAGCTTGAACGGAATTCCGACGGAAAATTCCATCAGATTTTAGCCCATCGGAAATTCCGATCGTGTGTACAGGGCTTTAGAGGTCAAACCTTATGGACCGTACACACGATCCGAATATCGTACGAAAACTGTCGTCTGAGGAAGAATCGTATGATAATCGGATCGTTAGTACAGAGCTTTCGAGAGCCGATCACGACAATTCATCCAATATTATTCGATAGGACAAGCACGAAAATTTTCCTTGTATGATACCAGATCGTACGATTTTCGTTTGGTCAGTATAGTTGTCGTTCAAAAATACAATACAAAGACATCACTTCCGATTTTTTTTTTTCTGTCGTACGAGAATTTTCGTGACTTTAGTAACCTATTCAATTTCTACTTGCGACTATCAAGGGAAAAAAGTCGGACGATCTGTCGTCCAATTTTCGGATCGTGTGTAAGGGCCATTAAGAGTTTCAATTTGCATGCAATCAGGCCCTTGCAGTACATGGTTTTGGTAAATCTGAAGGCAGAAATCTGCAGAAAATCGAATAGTGTGTATGGGGCCTTAAGCCTCGTACACACGGTCGCACTTCTATCGGACTTTTCCGTGGATTTTTGTCCGAACGGAGTTGGCCGGGCACACCCATAGCATACACACCACAGGACTTTTCTGCAAACTTTCCCAAAACTTTTTGCAACATCACATGGTTTTTCTGCTCTTTACCGCCACCCTTTGGTCAACTTCTGCTATTGTTGGTTGATTTTAACATTAGTTGTTTTGTCCATCGGACAAAAGTCCTATGGTTTTCTGTACACACGGTAGGACTTTGCTCCATCGGACTTTTGTTGGGCAAAAGTTTGTCCGTTTGCAGACCCAACTTTTGTCCGAACAAAACCAAACGAAAAAAAGTTTGTCCGATGGAGCGTACACACGGTCGGATTGTTGGTCCAACTTGCTTAAAACGAAGTTTGTTGGGCAAAAGTCTGACCGTGTGTACGGGGCTTTAGTTCCCTTTTTTTTGTCCATTCCGGTAAACATCTTAACCTTGACCACTACTTTGGGGAGATCTCCTTTGGACCCAATTTGAGTCATCATCCCTTGCCAGATATCAGCTCATATGATCCCTAGACTGAAAAGCTAGAGGTCCATTATATCTGATGAGTGGGGACACAGGAGGGGGTGTGACACGACACAGAGTGGAATTTTGGAGCACTTTCCAGAAGATTAGAGCACAAAGAACACGTTTATTGGCACGTTATTGGGATGTTTTGCAATATATTAATTCAATGTTGGTTATAGTTTGGATGATCCTATTTGTCAATTTTGCACTAGAGCACTTTTAATGGGACATTTCTGCAATATTTATATATTTATACGGTATTGAATGATTTTTTTACATTGAATGATTTATACTTTTGTGACAGCGGACGGACACATGACATCCATAAAGAACAATGGGTGGCCTGATTGGGTCTACCTGAAAAAACGGATTGGCGGACCCGATCGGTCCGCTGGTGTGAAAGGGGCCTAAGCTTTCTTTTTATTGATCATTTCATCGTTGGCTATTGGTGTGGCACTTCTTTCATATCCTGTAGATCTGGCTAGCCTTGGGCAGCGATGGGATATGTGGAGGGTCTGTCCTGCAGCATGATGGAATGGAGCTGGGCTGGGTTAGGTGAAGGTGTCTGACGGCTCCTTAATGAGTCCTTCACAGCTCATTGTGTCCAGGGGTGATGTGCTAATAGGGAAAGATTAGTGTCCATCTGATGGCAGGCTGTGGAAATGGACAGAGACAGGGTGCTAAAGCCTTGGGCAACACTTATCCTCTTACAGGTAATTAGCACTAACATGCCAACAACGTGCACATTACCAAAGAAAAGACATCTGAACACAAACAATGGAACACAAACAGAGCTAACAAGTTACAAACTGGAGCACTGATATGGTAAGTGTATGGGGTGTGATAATCACAACAGCAACTGTCTGTTTAAATACTGGCTGATGGATGGCTGTGTCACCCTCAGCAATGAAGTCTCATCTTATGTATAATCTTCTCCGCTCTGTGAAAGTAAGAGCTCCTTCACCCCAGTGCATTTTTGGAGCGGCAAAAAAAAAAAATGAACTTTGCTTGCAGACAGTATTCCTACAAGCTATTTAGGTCTATACGTGTGCGTAGAGGTGCGTTTTTCTTTAGATGTGTGCATTGAAATGTGTATTGATGGGTGCTTTCAATGCATTTTGGAATTTGGAAAGGGGTAACAGCCATTCACCAAAAAAAATAAAATATATTTTATTTTTATTTTTTTCCCCTTAAATATATATATATATATTATAAAAAATTATATATTTTTTTATATAACTATAAATAAATATAAATATACATTTCATTTATATTTATATGTAGCTCCCAGCCAGGTCGGGTCTTGCTCCTCCCTCTTCACCCTACCCCTGGTTCTACGCCGGATCCACACTTTGTTAAGTATGAAAATCCATTATTTAATTACCTTTGGGTCTGCAGCGAGTTACCTCCCACGAGTGGATCCTTCAGCTCCGTTGTCTAGGCACACCAGTGTATTCAGGAATAAGGCCAATGTCCACACACGAGTAAAACCTAATTAGCAAGGCTTTATTCTTTTGTTACTTTTGAGTCAACTTGAAGAAAGTGAAGGCAGGAAAGTTGAAGACGTAGGGGAAGGTTCAGGCACGCAACACTTCGGTCCCAAATATATAAATATATATATATACTCATCGCCACTCAAGCCTGAGTGGGTATTGCTCACCTGGATAGTCCCTATAAGAGCATTCCTAGGATGTCAGAGATGATGGATCCCCCTTTAGGCAGGCCACCGACGCTATCTTTGCCGGGACTGATCTCCCCCTGGAACTCCTTTCCTAAAGATGGGCCCCCTTTAACCGGGCAGCCTGGGGTCCTTCTCCGAAGCTTAGGCCCTCGTTAGGAGAGCTGGGCCAACTATGCAGCTGCAGAGCCTCGGGCTAAAGGTGCCCGAGGCCTAAACACTCTTGCGCACCCCGTGCCATGTGGGCCATGAGACACGCTCACTGGACCAGAGGTCCCCCCCGAATGCCTTGGGGTCCCCCTGGAATCGCCTCACGCCAAAAGGCGTCCGCCCCTTTTGTACCCTCTCCCAGCATACACAGTGGGTTGACCACGCCCACTGCACGGCTACCGAGAGAGGACACCGAAGGTGCTGTGATACCCCCGTGATCCAGCCTGTGCCGGCGGTGACAGTGCCACCTGCAGGCAAAGGAGAATAACACTGCCGGGCAGTATCACACCCAGAACAGAAATTCCAAAGAAATTAAAAAAAAAAAAAAAAAAGCCCATCAGAGTCCCCCTCACATTGGAGACCCCATCAGAGTCCTCTTTACAACATCAGAACCCCCTTATATCAAGGTCCCCATCTGAGTCTACAAAAAAAAACTAAAAACATGCTCTTCCGCAAATGACAGGAATTTCCTAAGGTGAAAAAAGTCATTATAATGTATAATTATAATTCTTTTTATATCTATACAGAAATTTTTATGTTTTATTTCTATTTTAAATTGAATGGTTTGTTTTACAGGGTGACGCTTTATACTAATTTTAAGGCCGTTTAGGCTGAAACGCAAAAGCAGGGCTCTGTTTTAACCCTATCAATAAAATCTTCATATCTTTAATTCCCTGTCTAGAATGTAGTCCTGTGATTGCTGGGGCAAGCACATGATTGGCTGAGAGAGTCCTAGCAACCAATGACGGTACAATGACAGCGCAGCCAGGGGAGCATGTGTTTGAGACTGGAGGGTGGGTTGTGGATGTTGGTGAGAAACGGAGACCATAGGCTGATCTAAAGACCTGTGTGACCCTTGCATACATGTCGATTTTAGTACATCTGGAGATTCATAGAAGTCAACTTTTTGAGATGGGGGAAAAAAATTATTGGTTACACCCACAAGTGCTTTTTTTACCACTACTATTCCTTTTATACTGAAATATTCCTTTTATACTGGTATTTGAAATTTATAAATGCAGAAATCAAGAAACTGGATGAAAAGTTTAGCACTGGGAGACATTTTATGAAAGATAAATAGTGCATTTTATAACTATATAGATCAGACCAAAATGAGGAGGAAAGAGGGACAGAGGGACATTGTTCCAAATCAGGGTCAGTCCCTCTAAATCAGGGACAGTTGGGAGCTATGGATGTATGTTGATGCTTTCTGATGCATTGGCAACAGGTACTAACACAGACAGACAATTTTGAAAAAAAAAACAATATTTTTTACTTTTTGCTATAATAAATATAAAAAATATAAATATAAAAAAAAAAAAAAAAAAAAAAATTTTGGTAAAAAAAAATCACAATAAGTGTACATTGATTGGTTTGCGCAAAAGTTATAGCGTCTACAAAATAGGGGATAGATTTACACCCTGTTCCAAATTATTATGCAAATTCTATTTCAGCGTCAGAAAGAATAAATATTTTGTTTTTCAGTTTAACTCATGGATGGCATTGTGTCTCAGGCCGGGTTCACACTGGTACGACACATGTCGGTCCGACTTTGAAAATGCTCCCTGTACTACTTTGGTCCGACTTTGATCCTACTTCATTCCATTGAATATCATTGAAGTCGGATCAAATTCGGAATGCCGCCTTGCATGATCCGACTTTGGCATGCGACTTGTGCTCTGCCGATCTTGAGGGGGAACAAGACGCCAAATTTTAAATAAAAAAACGACATGGGTTCCCCCTCCAAGAGCCCTTTGGTTTGGTATGGATATTGAGGGGAAGCGCCTACGCCGAAAAAACGGCGTGGGGGTCCCCCCAAAATCCATACCAGACCCTTATCCGAGCATGCAGCCCGGCCGGTCAGGAAAGGGGGTGGGGACGAGCGAGCGCCCCCCCCTCCTGAACTATACCAGGCCGCATGCCCTCAACATGGGGGGTGGGTGCTTTGGGGCAGGGGGCGCCCTGCGGCCCCCCCCCACCCCAAAGCACCCTGTCCCCATGTTGATGAGGACAAGGGCCTCTTCCCCACAACCCTGGCCATTGGTTGTCGGGGTCTGGGGGCGGGGGGCGGGGGGCTTATAATAAGGGGCCCCCCGAATCCTGGCACCCCCACCCTATGTGAATGAGTATGGGGTACATTGTACCCCTACCCATTCACCTGGGGGCTAAAAAGTGTCAATAAAAAAAACACACTAGACAGGTTTTTAAAGTAATTTATTAGACAGCTCCGGGACAGCTTCCGACTTCGGGGGTCTCTTCCGACTTCTCCGGCCCTTCGGTTCTTCTCCCGGTCTCCGGTTGTTCTGCTGGGCTCCTCCGCTGTCTTCTGCTCTTTTGCCGCTCTTCTGCTAGCGTTGGCCCGGTCTTCTCCGACGTCTTCTTCCCTCTTCTCTTCTTGCGATATTGACACAACGATCACCGGTGACCCCGTCCCCTTATGACGTCACAGTCCCATCATGCCCTGTGACTGCAACATCATAAGGGGGCGGGGTCATCAGGTGACATCACCCGGAGACCACGCCCCATGCCTATGTAAGTTGTTGCGCACCGTGCTCACAGCATTACGGTGGGAGAGATCGTCGTGTCAACATTGCAAGAAGAGAAGAGGGAAGAAGACGTCGGAGAAGACCGGGCCAACGCTAGCAAAAGAGCAGAAGCAGACAATTTTAAACCTATAAAGTGTTTTTAAACTTACTGTGCTTAATAATTTGGAACAGTGCATTGTAATTTTTTTTTATTTTGAAAAAAAAACTGTTATCATTAGGAGGTTTGTTCAATACGATTTGAATTGTACTCTTAATAGTTGATAACATGAGAATTATGCTGGCTGTTGTTTACATCAATTATTTAGGTAAATGAGAAAAATATCATTGGCATAATAATTTGGAACAGGGTATATACCATTTTTATTGATTATTTATTATTATTTTTTTACTAGTAATGGCGGTGATCAGCGATTTTTAGTGGGACTGCAGCGGACAGATTTTTTGGGACCATTGATATTTATACAGCGATCAGAGCTAAAAATAGCCACTGATTACTGTGTAAATGTCGTTGGCAGGGAAGGGGTTAACACTAGGGGGCGATCAAGGGATTAAATGTGTGTCCTAGGGAGTGTTTCTAACTGTGGGGGGATGGGACTGCCTGGAGGAGGAGACAGATCGTTGTTCATAACCAGTATGAACAGCAGATCTGTCGCCTCTCTCCAGACAGAATGGAGATCTGTCTGTTTACATTGACAGATCTTTGTTCTGTCTGTCTCAAGAGCGATCGCAGGTGCCCAGCGGACATTGCGGCCGCCAGGCATGCCCATCGGCTCTGTCGTTGCACCGCCTCCTAGTGCTCTTAAAGCGGCTGACGGACAGTTACGGCAATTCGCCCAGGGAAGCCAACCTGCCGCAGTAGAACTGCAGCGGCTGGTCCTTAAGCGGTTAATCTTCAACTGTGGTGATCAGTTATGACACCAGCGATTGGATGGTTTGACAGTTTGATTAAGAGCACAACCAATGTGACAATTAGCATTTACGGCATGCCGGAATGTAAAACTGTTTTTTGAAGCTATAGTGAAACCTCGGATTGCGAGTAACGCGGTTAACGAGCGTTTCGCAATACAAGCTTTTTTTTTTTTTTTTTAAATCCTGACTCGGTTTGCAAGTGTTGTCTCGCAAAACGAGCAGGATTCAAGCCACAGCAGTGTGCAGAACCACATTTGGCCAGAGGTGCGGGGGCGCCGGAGCCGAGCGGAGCAGTTCGGAGCCACTTGGAAATACTCAGAAATACTGCATTCCCGAGCCTTTCCGAGATTTTCTGAGTTCAGCTGAGCTGTCCCCGAGCCTTTCCGAGTATTTCCGGCGCCCCTCAACTCTGGCCACATGCGGTATTGCATGCAATAGAAGTCAATGCGGAACAAATTGTTTTAGTTTCCATTGACTTCTATGGGTAAACTTGCTTTGTTATGCGAGTGCTTTGGATTACGAGCATTCTCCTGGAACGTATTATGCTCGTAATCCAAGGTTCCACTGTATTAAATTGATGTGTTTACTTCTGCTTTAACTGCTTGCTGACCCCCCCCCCACGTACATTTACTGCGGGGCGGCGGCTCCTGCACGCAGAATCATGTAGAGGTATGTGATTATCCCTGAGAGAGGCAGAACGGTGACAGCGCATATTTTTTAGCACTGATCACTGTATTGGTGTCACTGGTCCCCAGAAAAGTGTCAAAAGTGTCCCTTAGTGTCCGATTTGTGCGCCGCAATGTCGCAGTCCCACTAAAAGTCGCTGATCCCGCCATTACTAGTAAAAAAAAATTGATAACAAGTCCATAAAAATATCCCATAGTTTCTAGACGCTATTACTTTTGCGGAAACCAATCAATATACACTTATTGGGATTTTTTTTTTACCAAAGATATGTAGCAGAATACATATTGGTCTAAATTGTGAACGAGCCCTAAGGCTAGGTTCACACTGCTGCGAACTTGAACCGTTACGATTGCTCAAATTCGCAAGTCGTTTAAATAACATTGTTTTCCATTAGTGTCGCTCACATCAATGCGTTGCGAATCTAAGCTGCGGGAAAAAAGGGTCCTGTGTAAGTTTGATCCATGTGCGATGCAAATTCAGCTCTATAGACTGGCATTCCCTGAAATCGCAGCGCCGCGAAATTGCGGTAAAATCGTGTGATTTTGAAGTCGCAGCAGTGTGAACCTAGCCTTAGCCCAGGTTCATACTGGGGCTGCGAGAGTGAAGCCGTGCAAGTTCAGCTAAACTCGCACGATTTCACTCCCGCTGGTCAGTCCCGATTTTGGCCGTGATTACAGAGACATCTTTGCAGGTTTCTGCACAGATGACAATGTAAATCGCGGGCAAAATCGCAAAAAGTAGTATAGAAACGACTTTTTGAAATCAGTGCAGCGCCGGCTATGCGGCGTTGCACCGATTAGGACGGTGCCATTGCTGGCAATTCGCGGCAAATACCGCCGTTTTGACATGCGATTTGACATGCCAAATCGCATGTCAAAACGCACCAGTGTGAACCAGGGCTTAAAGTGGTTGTAAACCCTTCGGGGGAAGTTACACCTACAGGTAAACCTACATGGTTTAGGAGATATTGCAACGGCGCACTGAGAATCCCATTCATAAAACAGGTAGAGCCGGCGCAGGCGCACTGAGAATCCCATTTATAAAACAGGTAGAGCCGGCGCAGGCGCACTGAGAATCCCATTTATAAAACAAGCAGAGCCGGCTTTGATGGCACCCGCGCGCATGCGCGGAGTGACGTTTTCACCGCTCTGGCCAATCACAGCGCTGGAGCGGCGATACCCGGAAGTAACCTTCCGGAGAGATGTCTGCGGCCGGAGGGGGGGGACGAGGACGGCTTCGGGGGCTTCAATCTAAGGTAAGTAATGCATAATGAGCTAGTATGCTAGTCATACTAGCTCATTATGGCTTTGTCTTGCAGGTATATATATTTTTTTTTTATATTTCCGGGTTTACAACCACTTTAAAGAGCTCTGGATAGAAGTAAAAACTTGACAGGGGTTTTAATCCTTGCCCACTTTATACAAAACTGGCACAAAAAGTTTTGGCTGGATATGCACTTTTTTTAATTGCCGGCCCCAACAGTAAAACACAGAAAATTTACAGTGAAAAAATAAAAACGGTGGTGACGTTGCTGTGACATGGTGCTGTATTCCTTTTTTAATGGTAGATGACAATTTACTTTATTAGCTTCTTCTTATTGTCAGTCATTTATGAACTCTGTGGCTCATGGTGAATCCTTTCTGCCCCAAGCAGTCTCAGGGGTAATGTAGCCATGACCTGACCCCAGATGCTCTTCCTGATTAGCCGGAGAAGAGAAAAGCGCTGTCACCTCTGCTCGCTGCAATGACAGATTTTGTGTTGAGCAATAACTCTGTGACCCAGAACAGGAAATGACTGGGAAACCATTTCAGGGAATATGAATGTGCTACCTACCTACCTACATACAATAGAAAAGGGACAGTCCCACCTACATCATCTTTGGCTGCTCTATATAAACTCACCAGGCTATTTATTAAGTAAACCTGTTGAATTGCTTGGTAACACAAATTGCTAATCAGCCAATCACATGGCTCAATGCATTTAGTCATCTGGATGTGGTGAAGACGACTTGCTGAAGTTCAAACCGACCATCAGAATGGGGAACAAAGGGGATTTCAGTGACTTTGAACCTGGCATGGTTGTTGGTGCCAGACGGGCTGGTCTGAGTAGTTCAAAAACGACTGATCTACTATGATTTCCACGCACAACTATCTCCTAAGGTTTACAGAGAATGGTCCAAAAAAAAGAAAATATCCAGTGAGCGGCAGTTGTGTGGACGAAAATGCCTTGTTGAGGTCAGAGGAGACTGGGCAGACTAGTTCAAGGTGATAGAAAGGCAACAGTAACTCAAATAACAACTCGTTACATCCAAGGTATACAGAATACCATCTCTGAACGCACAACACAACGAACTTTGAAGCAGATGGGCTACAGCAGCAGAAGACCACATCGGGTGCCACGCCTGTCAGCTAAGAACAGGAAACTGAGGCTACAATTGGCACAGGCTCACCAACATTGGACAATAGAAGATTGGAAAGATGTTGCCTGGTCTGATGAGTCTCAATTTTAGCTGCGACATTCAGATGATAGGGTCAGAATTTGGGGTAAACAACATGAAATCATGGATCCATCCCACCTCAGGCTGGTGGGGGTGTAATGGTGTAGGGGGGTATTTTCTTGGCACGCTTTGGCCCTTTTAGTACCAATTCAGCATCTTTTAAACACCACGACCTACCTGAGTTTTGTTGCTGACCATGTCCATCCCTTTATGTCTACAGTGTACTTATCTTCTGATGGCTCCTTCCAGCAGAATAATGCTCCATGTCACACAGCTCAATCCATCTCACCACTGTTTTTTTTTTGGACATGACGATGAGGTCCCTGTACTCCAATGGCCTCCACAGTCACCAGATCTCCATCCAATAGAGCACCTTTGGGATGTGATGGAACGGAAGATTCGCATCATGGATGTGCAGCAGACAAATCTGCAGCAACTGCGTGATGCTATCAGGTCTATATGGACCAAAATCTCTGAGGAATGTTTCCAACACCTTGTTGAATCTATGCCACGAAGAATTAGGGCCGTTCTGAAGGCAAAAGGGGGTCCAACCCGGTACTAGCAAGGTAATAAAGTGGCCGGTGAGTGTAGATCATCACCCCCCCCCCCCCTCTATAAGCACTATGTGCCACCACTCTTTGAAGGTTCAGCTCTTCCATATAGGGGTGCAACTAACGATTATTTTCATAATCGATTAGTTGGTCGATTATTTTTTCGATTAATCGGATAAATTCTTTAAAAAAAAAAACATTTTTGTTTATTTAAACTAATAATGAAAAAAAACTGAATGTTGCACTCAAACTGCATCCCAACATAACTATTAAAGTACATTCCTCATTCATTCCTGACAATGCAGTGAGGGGGCTGGCCCTGAATGGGAGAGGGGGCCGTACTGGAGGGTGGGAGAGAGTTGGCCAGTTTGGAGACCAGGCGTTAGAGGGAGTAGGTTGGGAGGGAGGGAGTTTGGAAGAGGAATTTGGGAGAGGAACCGGAGGACCAGAGGGGGTTGCGATAGAAAGGGAGTTTGGTTGGACAAAGAACCAGACCCAAAAAGGGGGGGAGTGGGCTGGGGCAAGGGACCGGACCAATAGCGGGCTGGAGGAACCGGACCGGAGTGTGGGAAAGAGAGGTGGCGGCTCCGGACCAGAGTGTGGGTGGGAGAGGTCTGTGTATGCCTCAAACTGACACCAATGATGGGGCACTATTCCCCTCCCAGGAACACCAATGATGGGGCACTATTCCCCCCCAGAAACTCCAATGATGGGGCACTATTCCCCCCCAGAAACACCAATAATGGGGCACTGTTCCTCCTAGGAACACCAATGATGGGGCACTATTCTTCCTAGGAACACCAATGATGGGGCACAACCCCCCCCCAGAAACACCAATGATGGGGCACTATCCCCCCCCAGAAACACCAATGATGGGGCACTATTTCCCACCCCCCCAAGAAAACCAATGACGGGGCACTATTCCTCCTAGGAACACCAATGATGGGGCACAATTCCCCCCCCCCAGAAACACCAATGACGGGGACATATCCCCCCCCCCAGAAACATCAATGATGCGGCACTATCCCCCCACCCCCCCAGGAACACCAATGATTGGGCACTATCCCCCTCCCAGGAACACCAATGATTGGGCATTATCCCCCCCCAGGAACACCAATGATGGGGTACTATTCCCCCCCTCCTCCCAGTAAAACCAACGGGGTACTATTGCTCCCCCCTCCCAGGAAAACCAACGGGGCACTATTGCTCCCCCCTCCCAGGAAAACCAACGGGGCACTATTGCTCCCCCCTCCCAGGAAAACCAACGGGGCACTATTGCTCCCCCCTCCCAGGAAAACCAACGGGGCACTATTGCTCCCCCTCCCAGGAAAACCAACGGGGCACTATTGCTCCCCCTCCCAGGAAAACCAATGGGGCACTATTGCTCCCCCTCCCAGGAAAACCAATGGGGCACTATTCCACCCCCTCCCAGGAAAACCAATGGGGCACTATTGCTCCCCCCTCCCAGGAAAACCAATGGGGCACTATTGCTCCCCCCTCCCAGGAAAACCAATGGGGCACTATTGCTTCCCCCTCCCAGGAAACCAATGGGGCACTATTGCTTCCCCCTCCCAGGAAACCAATGGGGCACTATTGCTCCCCCCTCCCAGGAAAACCAGTGGGGCACTATTGCTCCCCCCTCCCAGGAAAACCAGTGGGGCACTATTGCTCCCCCCTCCCAGGAAAACCAATGGGGCACTATTGCTCCCCCTCCCAGGAAAACCAATGGGGCACTATTGCTCCCCCTCTCAGGAAAACCAATCATGGGGCACTATTCCACCCACCCCCCGGAACAGGGAGTTTTTGCAGAGTTTAAAATGGAATTTTACGTAACTCCTAAATCTGCTCCCAACCCCCCTTCTAACTCCTATTCTGACTACCCTGTAGAAGGAAGATGCTCATGCTTATCTATTCTTAGGATGCCCCAGTCCGGTCATGTGATCTCTCCAGCATCTGGCTTCAGGGGAGAGGATAGAGCGTCCATAACAGCTGGAATGTCTGGCCGGTGACGTCACCCGTAGGCTTACTATAGGGCAGGGATATGCAATTAGCGGACCTCCAGCTGTTGCAGAACTACAATTCCCATGAGGCATAGCAAGACTCTGACAGCCACAAGCATGACACCCAGAGGCAGAGGCATGATGGGACTTGTAGTTTTGCAACAGCTGGAGGTCCGCTAATTGCATATCCCTGCTATAGGGCATCTGTTGTCGGCTGTCCTTCTTCTCCTCTGAAACTGCCGCTGGGAATCACTCACGTGACGGGATGGGAGCACTGTGAGAATAGGTGAGTATAAGCATCTTCCTTCTACAGGGTAGTTAGTATAGGAGTTAGAAGGGGGTTGGAGTAGATTTAAGATTAGATATTTACTGTATATCCTGGCATTCCACTTTCATTTCTGTCTGTGACCCGTGCCGGATTTATAAGAGTGCAAAAAGAGGATCTGCCTTGTGCCCTCTGACCTATACAAAAGAAAATAATTAAAAAAAATAAACAATAATATAATATAAAATATATATTATAATAAACTATTTATTTTATTAAAACTATCAAGTAGAATTTTTCCGGGCATCATCTGTAAAAGTTCCTACTCTGGACTGGTATATCATTTTTAACCACTTGCCCACTGGGCACCTAAACCCCCTGCCTAACCAGACCAATTTTCAGCTTTCGGTGCTCTCACATTTTGAATGACAATTACTCAGTCATGCAACATTGTACCCATATGACATTTTTGTCCTTTTTTTTCACACAAATAGAGCTTTCTTTTGGCGGTATTTAATCACCTCCTAGGTTTTTTATTTTTTTGCGCTATAAATAAAAAAAAGACCAAACATTTTGTAAAAAAAATTTGAACAAAATTTATACTGCTACCGCGTTTCCCCGAAAATAAGCCCGGGTCTTATATTAATTTTGGCAACAAAAGACACAGTAGGGCTTATTTTCGGGGTAGGTCTTACCATGTAATGTACTGTCTTCTCTCACCCTCTTCCTCCCTGCCTGTCAGGAATCCCCAGTGTGAACTGAGTTTAAAATGCTTGTAAAATCCTATAATCCACTCTATTACAGTGGTATATAATGTACAATGTGTGTGTTTCTGTAATATAATTGTGCCAAATACCTTCGTTTATAGCGCCGCTCTGCGCTTCTGTGACGCGCCGGAGCTCTCTTCCCCACAATTATATTACAGAAACACACACATTGTATATTATATACCACTGTAATAGAGTGGATTATAGGATTTTACAAGCATTTTAAAACTAGGGCTTATTTTCGGGGTAGGGCTTATATTGCAGCACTCCTGGAAAATAGTGCTAGGTCTTATTTTCGGGATAGGTCTTATTTTCGGGGAAACACGGTACATATCTTTGGTAAAAATAACCCAAATAAGTGTATATTATTTGGTCTTTGTGAAAGTTATAGTCTACAAGCTATGGTGCCAATCATTGAAAATTGATCATACCTTATGTACTGATGGCCGATCTGATTTTCCGTTTGTACGTTCCATCGGACAATCGTTGTTGAATTTTCCGCGGACAAATGTTGGATGGCAGGCTTTAAAATTTTCTGTGGACAACGGTCTGTTGTCAGATTTTCCAATCGTGTGTACACCAGTGTCCATCAGACAAAAGTCAAAAGTGCAAACACGCATGCTCGGAAGCAATGCTCACCAAACACAACATTAGAAGAAGGTGCCCAAAGGGTGGCGCTAACGAGCAGAAAAAACACGTAGTACGTCACTACGTTCGTGTTTGTTGACCGACAATTGTGTGCCGTTTGTATGCAAGACAAGGTCCTGGCCAATGCCCTTTGGACAAAAGTCCGACGCTTTGTCTACGGAAAATTTGATCGTGTGTACGAGTCTTTAGGCTGCTTTCACACTGCAGCCATTGCCGTGCTAGTGGCAAAGCGCCGCTCGTTTTAGCAGCACTTTACCTGTGACCCTACTTGGGAGATTTTTCCCTATATCCTGTCTCTGTAACACACGCTTGAAATTGGGGGGGGGGGGGTGTTGTTAGCGGCACAGAAAGACACGCAGAGCAATAAACATTATCAGAATTTCAAACTCTTCCCTAATCTACGAAAATCTGACAAAGGATCTGACTCTTCCCTGCTCTAAAAAAAAAAAAAAAAAAAAAAATTTTGGTAGCAGTTGGGCTCAATCATCAAGGTGGAACTCGGTGACAACTCTTCAGATGGTTGACATCTAAATTGTGGAGAGGTGTAATGTATTCCTGGAAATGGAAAAGGTTTGAATGGAGGCTTAAAAAATGTGTCTTATAATATTATTATTATTATTATATTTATTATTATTATTATTATCATACAGGATTTTTATAGCACCAACAGTTTGCATGAATAAATGTAGAAATCACTAAATAAGACCAGCTAATGGATCAGCTTCATTATCATTATCTTTGTAATAGCAAAGCACTTAAATCCCGGTTGTACGTCTCCATCTATCATGTCTGTGGCCTGTTTCTTCCACACCACTCTGCAGACTTACCCCCCACAGACAGTTATGTACCCTTAGGTGACACTTTTTCTGAACCTCAACAAATTAGTTACCCTTGGGGTGTAAGAACATTTATGGTGGCTAAGAGACAGTTAGGGTTTAAATCTACTTCAACCTCCCTAACTGGATGATGTGTAGTTGGCTAAAGCACTAAGCAGTAGGTATCCAAAACAACTGCCATTGTTTTTTCCCCTAAGAAATACTGTTTTCATTTATTTTCCCATCCCTTTTTGCATATTTTCCTTTGTATACTCTCTTGCCCAGCCCTGCCTGGCAGTAAAAAGGTATATGTGTTGTGACAGCAGGAAGGTAAAGTCACCTGGTTGCATCCAGGGGGGTAGATATATTTCGCCCAGATTCAGGCTTTACGCCGACTTATACAACTAGGTGGAGAGTTGTATAAGCCCAGCTGAGGCTAGTGGGCTCATGGATGATTCATACCTCTAGGGAGAGTGTGGGGCGTCGTGCAGACAGGGAGTTGATGAGACCAGCTGAAGCTTGTCAGCTCATTTAGGCCTCTATAAGAACTCCCAGCTTCATTAGATGTTAGCTCATGCCTGGACCCAGACCTGTGTGGACTGTCTAGGGAGAGTGAACCCCTGTGCGGTGAGACAAAGCCTGTGTGGCTATTTGCTTGGACATTTAAAACCAGGGACTTAAGGACTAGGACAGCACTAGGCTGATCCCAGTTGTTAGTTAGGAAACCTGTATGTTTAGTCAGAGGTCAAGTTGACCAGGATTTATTTTGTTTATGTTTCTTTTTCTTTGCTGTGTTTTGTCACTGTAAATAGAAAATAAACCGCACCTTTTTGATTTTGAAAACCACAACCTCCGTTTGCTGGGCCTGTTTTGTGTGGGGAGCCCATCTCGGGGGTCACACACACCCGCTGCCGAGCTAACCCCCTCACAGTTGGTGGAGAACCAGTGGCAGTTTTTTTTTAAGCCAGCATGGAGGAGATACTGAAGCAGCTGGCTCTAGCAAATGCCAATCAACAGCAGACAAATGCAGGTTTGCAAAAGAACTTTGCAGCCCAGCAGCAAGCTCATCAACAGAGCCTTGCAGCCCAGCAGCAGACAAACGCAACTTTGCAACAGAGTCTGGAGGCTCAGCAACAAGCCCAGCAGCAATCTGAGGCCCGCTTCATAGACCTGTTGCAGAAGCAAGAGCAGAGACTACAACAACAGATGGAAGCAGTAATGCAGCAATGTCCGCAGACCAGTGAGGAAAGCCGTCCCACTAATACCGCGTCCTTTGGGGTGAGTCGTTTATTGACAAAAATGACTGGAGAGGATGATCCAGAGGTATTTTTGACCACATTTGAAAGGACCGCTGAAAGAGAAAAGTGGCCTGAGGAGCAGTGGGCTGGACTGGTGGCTCCTCTGTTAACTGGTGAATCGCAGAAAGCTTACTATGACCTAGAGCCTAACCAAGCAAAAGACTATGTGATGCTAAAAGCTGAAATATTGGCAAGGCTGGGTGTCACCCAGGCTGTCCGGGCTCAGCGTGTGCATAACTGGACTTTCCAGCTTGGAAAACCCCCCAGGTCTCAAATGTATGATCTCATTCACCTGAGCAGAAAGTGGCTACAGCCAGAGACTTTGTCCGCACCAAAGATTGTGGAACGTGTTGTAATGGATCGGTTTTTGAGAGCTCTTCCTACTGCCATCCAAAAGTGGGTAAGCCATGGAGACCAAGAGACGGCCGATGGTCTTGTGGATCGTGTGGAGAAATACTTGGCTACAGAGAACCTGACGGCCTCTTCCAGAGACACTCGGACTTTCCACCCTAAGACCAGACCATCCCCAGGGGCGGATAAGAGGATTCCAAGGGGTGAGGGTGGAGAGAGTGAGAGGGTGGGAGCTCTACCCCAAGTTTGGCGAGAACAGCCTGGGAAATCAGCGGCTCAAGAGGCCGCAAGAAGGATCGTTTGCTACCGCTGCCGGCAAGCGGGACATATTGCAGCCAATTGCCCGGTTGTGGAGGAACCCATGCAGTGTGACTTTCTGACAGGCAGACGTCAGTCACTGTGTGCGACAGTCGCATGCACTGCCATTCGAGGAACTGAGAAACATTTATGCAAAATGTGTGTTAATGGTAGAAATGTTGTGGTATTGCTGGATTCAGGTAGCCTTGTGACCCTGATAAAGGCTGAGTTAGTTAAAACAGAGGTCTCTGGGAATAACAAGGTAGCTGTTATTTGTGTGCATGGGGACACCCGAGAGTATCCAGTGACTACAGTGTGTTTCGAGACCCCCAAAGGTACCCTCTCTCATCCAGTGGGCTTAGTATCTCAGTTACCGCATGACGCCATTGTGGGAAGGGATTTTCCGAAGTTCTGGGAACTGTGGGATGATCCTGAGCCCCCCACTGGTGCCCCTATGTACCAGGAATGTGATAGCCAGAACTCCCCTGAGAGTGGTGAGGACTCTCCGGAATTTCCCTTATCAGTATTGGCAGGGGAGACTCAAGAAACTGGAGAGGAGCCCACCTCCTCAGACGAAAACCTACCGTCTGTGGAGTTTTCTGATCTTGAGGTTCACAGGGAAAACTTTGCCACAGAACAGTTGAAAGACCCCGCCCTAATAAAGGTACGGGAAAACGTAGTGAAAATAGATGGCGAGTTAGTGAACCCAGATAATACCTGCACTTACCCATACTTCAGCGTAGAGAAGGACCTACTGTATCGGGTGGCAAAAAGGGCAGAAGAAACCGTTGAGCAGCTTGTGGTGCCCAAACCTTACAGGAAGTTGGTGTTGGAGTTGGCCCATGGGCACATTCTTGGAGGTCATCTGGGGACAGAGAAAACCCGAGAGAGGGTATTACAGAGATTCTATTGGCCGGGGGTGATGAAGGACATAGAAAATTATTGTTCCTCCTGCCCTGTGTGTCAGAGGTCGGCCCCGATGCCACATTTCCGTAGCCCGCTGGTCCCTCTACCCATCATTGAGGTCCCGTTTGAGAGGATCGCCATGGATTTGGTAGGTCCTATAATCAAGTCCGCTAGGGGGCACCAGTACATATTAGTTATAATGGACTATGCCACCCGTTATCCAGAAGCGATCCCTCTCCGAAATACCTCGGCCAAAACCATAGCCAAAGAGCTATCTCTTGTGTTTAGCCGGGTGGGTATTTGTAAAGAACTGCTTACGGACCAAGGTACACCCTTTATGTCCCGGGTTATGAAGGAGCTGTGTAAATTGTTCAAAGTGACGCAATTACGTACATCTGTGTATCACCCCCAAACCGATGGGCTGGTTGAAAGATTCAACAAAACCCTAAAACAAATGTTGAAGAAAGTGGTGGATAGAGATGGAAAGGATTGGGACTGTCTACTTCCTTATCTGATGTTTGCTATTAGGGAGGTGCCCCAATCCTCTACGGGATTCTCCCCCTTTGAGTTACTGTATGGGAGACACCCAAGAGGGCTGTTGGATATTGCCAAGGAAACTTGGGAAAGTGAGAGTTCTCCCCACAGGAGTGTGATTGAGCATGTCGCCCTGATGCAAGACCGAATTGCACAGGTAATGCCCATCGTGAAGGAACATTTGGCCCAAGCGCAGTTAGCACAGCAGAGAGTGTACAACCGTGGAGCCAAGACCCGTACCTTTTCCCCGGGGGATAGGATACTGGTACTTGTCCCTACGGTTGAAAGTAAATTCCTTGCCAAATGGCAAGGCCCCTACGAGATAATGGAAAAAGTGAGCGAAGTGAATTACAAGGTCAGACAACCAGGAAGGCGAAAGCCCGAACAGATCTATCACGTTAATCTGTTGAAAGCCTGGAGGGATAGAGAGTCCCTAGTCGCAGACACTTGGTCACCAGCTCAAACTGGTTGCGTGATTCCTGAGGTTGGAATAGCAGCCACCTTGTCACAACCCCAACAACAGGAGGTTAAGGAGTTTGTGCTTCGCAACAAGGAGGTATTCTCTGAGCTGCCGGGACAAACATCTGGGGTAGAGCATGACATCATTACCCCGCCCGGTGAAAGGGTGAAGTTAAAACCCTATCGGATCCCAGAGGCCCGACGGGAGGCAATACGGGAGGAAGTACAGAAAATGCTGAACTTAGGGGTGATAGAGGAGTCCCAAAGTGATTGGTCTAGTCCCATTGTGTTGGTGCCTAAACCGGATGGGAGCTGGCGATTTTGTAACGATTTTCGTCAGTTGAACAAAGTTACAAAATTTGACACCTACCCCATGCCACGTATAGATGAGTTGATCGACCGGCTGGGAACAGCCCGATACATGACGACTCTTGACCTCACAAAAGGGTATTGGCAAATCCCCCTGGCCAAGTCGGCCAAAGAGAAAACCGCATTTGTAACCCCAGACGGGGCGTTCCAATATAAAAGAATGCCGTTCGGGTTACAGAATGCGCCGGCCACATTCCAGCGGAAAAT
The DNA here is from genome assembly GCA_029206835.1 of Rana muscosa. Lineage (NCBI taxonomy): Eukaryota > Metazoa > Chordata > Amphibia > Anura > Ranidae > Rana > Rana muscosa. The sequence goes on from CM055120.1 coordinate 65,934,979, forward strand.
GGACCAGATGCTGAGGCCCCATCGGAAGTATGCTGCGGCTTACCTGGATGACGTAATTGTCCATAGCACAGATTGGGCCTCACATCTGCCAAAAGTGCAAGCAGTCCTGGACTCTGTTCGGGAAGCGGGGTTTACGGCTAACCCCAAGAAGTGTACCATTGGGCAGGAGGAGGCCAAATATCTTGGGTACACCATTGGGAGGGGAGTAATAAAACCCCAACTCAACAAAGTCGAGGCCATCCAGAGTTGGCCACGTCCCAACAGCAAGAAGCAGGTACGAGCCTTTCTGGGAATCGCTGGGTATTATCGGCGATTCATTCCCCACTTTGCTTCTAAGGCTGTGCCCCTAACCAACCTGACGAAGGGGAAAGGGTCGGTCATGATTAAATGGACCCCCGAGGCTGAGGCAGCATTCCAATTCTTGAAACAAGCCTTATGTAGCCAGCCAGTGTTGTACTCACCCGACTTCTCTAAAGACTTTGTCGTACAAAGTGATGCGTCAGATGTGGGGTTAGGAGCAGTATTGTCCCAGGTCTGGAACGGGGAAGAGCACCCAGTCATTTACCTCAGCAGGAAGTTGAAGTCCCATGAGGTAAATTACGCCACCGTTGAAAAGGAGTGTTTAGCGGTGAAGTGGGCTCTAGATTCCCTTCGGTACTACCTGCTAGGTAGGCACTTTGACTTGGTTACGGATCACGCTCCGTTAAAGTGGATGGCTCAAAACAAGGAAACAAATAGAAGAGTGAATAGGTGGTTCCTGGCCCTCCAGGAGTTCAACTTCACAGTAAAGCATCGCCCTGGCGTTCAAATGGGCAATGTGGATGCTTTGTCTCGAGTACATGAATGCCTGATTGCTGGTGTTCCAACCCCGAGGTTAAAACAAGAGGGGGGGGTATGTGACAGCAGGAAGGTAAAGTCACCTGGTTGCATCCAGGGGGGTAGATATATTTCGCCCAGATTCAGGCTTTACGCCGACTTATACAACTAGGTGGAGAGTTGTATAAGCCCAGCTGAGGCTAGTGGGCTCATGGATGACTCATACCTCTAGGGAGAGTGTGGGGCGTCGTGCAGACAGGGAGTTGATGAGACCAGCTGAAGCTTGTCAGCTCATTTAGGCCTCTATAAGAACTCCCAGCTTCATTAGATGTTAGCTCATGCCTGGACCCAGACCTGTGTGGACTGTCTAGGGAGAGTGAACCCCTGTGCGGTGAGACAAAGCCTGTGTGGCTATTTGCTTGGACATTTAAAACCAGGGACTTAGGGACTAGGACAGCACTAGGCTGATCCCAGTTGTTAGTTAGGAAACCTGTATGTTTAGTCAGAGGTCAAGTTGACCAGGATTTATTTTGTTTATGTTTCTTTTTCTTTGCTGTGTTTTGTCACTGTAAATAGAAAATAAACCGCACCTTTTTGATTTTGAAAACCACAACCTCCGTTTGCTGGGCCTGTTTTGTGTGGGGAGCCCATCTCGGGGGTCACACACACCCGCTGCCGAGCTAACCCCCTCACAGTGTGTAATCCTGGTATTAGTTTGATGGCACAACCAGAATTCCCCACTGCCTTCTGATATCCATCAGTCACTCTCATAGGCTAGACTTGCATGGGTGTTCAACCTGTGGCCCTCCAGCTGTAAGTCTTATGAGGCATTGCAAGGCTGACCGCTGTCTACGATGCTCCAGACGTGGTCACACTCCTGCCTCCTTCACATATAATTCAGCATTAAGAGGCCTGCATTGCACAGGACACACCTACATGCTGGAGCTTAGGGAGCCAAAGTGGGGGTAAGGTACAGTATGTAATACAGCTTCTTCAGCTACCTGTGGACTTAATTAGTATTTAACCATTGCAGTGCAGGGTACAAATGCAGGGTACTTATTGGCTAATTCTTGGAGATTAGCTTTAAACAACAAAAAAATAAATAATAGAGTAGACTTTGCTACAATATTCACCTTCAGTCCTGAGCTGTTCCTTGCATTACTTCTTTTCCGCCACAAGATGTCATCAGCTGTCCATGTTGAATGATGGTCCTCCTTTCCTGCCCGCAGTCTAGTTAGGCTTTCGACACTTCCGGAAGTGTCAGATGCTTATTACCTTGGAACACTTCATAGAAGTTAGAGGAAGGGGCCATTGAAAGCTGCAGGACACAAAGTCATCTGAAGATACTTGGAGAGGCTGCAGTACTACCTCTGCTGTAGCAGGGACCTAAGGGCTTGAATTATTTATAGAACTGACAAGGTCTCATGAAGACTTACTAATACTCTAAGCAAAAAAGGGAAATATATATATATAGACCCACTGGTACTCTGGAATGGGGTTCCGGCTGAAAATATCACCATCCAGTAGTGTATATATAGCATACTTAGAAATATTGCTGCACTCTCAATTGAATCTGTGTGGTTAAATGTGTGAGATGGCCTCAGCCTTGCACCACCACTCCACAAGCCATACCCTCTGACATGTTTCGCCCCACCAGACCGAGGCTTATTCATGGAGGACCATTATGGCTAAGCCCTGGTGGTTGGGGCAAAACATGTCAGAGGGTATGGCTTGTGGAGTGATGCAAGGCTGAGGCCATCTCACACATTTAACCATACCGACTGAATTGGGAGTGTGGTGATTTTTCTAAGCAAGGTCTCATAAAGGGCCTATTTACTTTGGTGTGGGGCATTAATGTATGTGATAAACACTCATTATGATGTGTATTCACATGTGTTGCAATAAGGCAGCCCATTGAATTACCAGCGCTCTAGAAGGCCCCCAATAATGGGCACGCCAAAGAATTTTTAATGCATTGCACTATATGGTGCGTTGCCATGTCTTGCAGTGAGCTGAACCATGTGTGTTGCCTTAGTGTGTTGGGGTGCTTTTCAAAATGAATGGCAGTGAAATGCATCAAAGCATTTGTGTTACCAGCGCATTGTGGTAACCCACTCCCTACAAGCACAGTTCCTACAATGCTTAGATGTAAATCATCAATAAGTGATATTGCAACTTGATGCACGGGGCCAGTTGAGCTTATTCTGAGGGCCCTAGCACACCAATGGTGCATTTTATTGACATACATTACAACATGTACTGTATTTCTGCACTGTTTTGTGCATTTTAAACAGGCAGACACAAGATATAGATCTATATAGATCTATATCTATATAGATATCTATATAGATATCTATATAGATAGATAGATAGATCTATATAGATCTATCTATCTATCTATCTATCTATCTATATATCTATATATATATATATATATATATATATATATATATATATAGATATCTATATAGATCTAGATAGATAGATAGATAGAGTTATTTACATATTTATTTATTTATTTATTTATTTTTCTTTTCAAAAAAAACTTTTATTGAGAATTTTTTATTTTTTTAAGCATTATTTAAGTGAAATAGAAAATTCAGTAGGTATTTTTAAATGGTGTGAATGTACTAAAACACAGAAAATTAGATTGCAGTATTATTTTATGCGCTAATAAAGTATTATTTTATGTGTGCCTTTTCTTGGTTTCAACATGTCTGCTGAATAATACCTGACAATGCACAAAATGTTACCTGTCCTTTTTTTTTTTTTTTTTCTTACTATATAGTGAAATAGGAATGCATGAGATTTCTTCTTGGAGGGAATTTTAATGCAGTAAAATGACATAATTTAACCAGAACTGACTAGTCCATAAATTGGAATATTCTATTTCTGTAGGAATATAATTTCTCCTATATAGAGGTGACCCCTCCTGGAATACATTACAAGCTCTTCCAGGAAAATCTTTCATTATTTCCCACGCCGCACAGAGTCCCAATATATAAGCGATTAGGAGAGCAATTACCCCGATATAAATAATACCAATAATACCCTCATTACCTGACAGATCAATTAACATTCCCGGCCGAGGTGCTGAATGGCAATAACAAGCCAGTAATCCGCCTATCAGAAGCTCTCATTGGCCTATAATCCATCAGATCCCTTTCACTGATAACCAAACTCCCTCCATTGTGTGTGAATACTGTGCGAATCACTGCGACTGTAGATAGAGTATAGATATGGTATAGATAGATTGCATAGATATAGTATATTTATAGTATAGATAGGTTCGATTATACAGATAGTATAGATATGGTATACATTGTACTTAGTATACAGATTATATAATATATAGATTGAATAGTATATAGATTGTATAGTATAAATATTAAATATGCATAGTAGAGATTGTATAGATTGGGTAAGTATAGTATAGATAGTGTAAATAGTATTGATTGTATAGCTAGTATAGATATAGTATATCGATTATAAAGTATATAGATTGTAAAGTATAGATATAGTATACATAGTAGAGATTGTATAGATTGTACTAATTGTATATATAGAATAGATTTATTGTTTTTATGTAGTACAGTAAATATAGTCAATACATAGAATGTGATTACTTTTTTGATAGTTTAATAAACAAGGCGTTACATTGTTACATTTCAGGAAGCAAAAGTTTAATATGAATATATATACAAATATGAGGCTCCGATACAAAACTACAAAACTCTGCAAGATGAAACACTACAATTATTGATACATACAAATTGACATTTGCAGACAAGTAATTAGCACGGAATGTAGCTGTTATCATAAGTTTTATTATTAGTAGGAGTAATGACAGTTTTTTTTTCAGTTCTAAAATCCTACTTGCCTATTAATGTATATATTCATAACTTTTAGATAATATATATTTAATTTTGTTAAAATAGTAATAATAATATTTATATTAATTTATATAATTACATTAAATTAAAAATATATTTGCATGTCAATATTATAAGAAAATTAAACAGTACAAAATAATAATAATAATAGAATTACATATCAATAGTATAATAAGAAAATTGCATTTTATATCAATATTATCATTGTTATAAAATAATAATAAAATATTAATAATACAATATATATTATATAATAAAAATATATATAATTATTTTTTTCACAGCTGCTCTATTTCTAAATATACATAATCTTTATTACATATAAAATATATATGTAATGAAGTGTTGTTATTTATATACAATTAATATTATTATAACATGTTGGATTTAAAGTGATATGTACTTTTTTCTAAGTAAGAGGGATTTCAGATCTGAATGCAACGGTAGTTGTTGCTTTATTATTATTATTATTATTACTACTACTGTATTATTATTATTATTATTATTATTATTATAACATTATATATTTTCTAATATCATATATGTTATATACACAGTCACATTGACAATCTGCCTCTGTCCCGGAGAGTTGATGAATGGACTTCGATACATTGTTGGTAATCATTGTATCATCCTATGTACCTGGTATTACAAAGTAACAACACGCACCCTCACTGTAGCCTCTTTACCGATAATTTATGGCAATTTATTTGTATAGACGATCCTTTCCGATGACCATTCTATTTATTATTGAATCTTCAGTCCAGGTGAGAAATGTTTGATATCGCACATCAGACAGCAGTGACATGTTGCATGCCCTTGGTCAGTTGTCACCAAAATTGCCAATTTCCCACCTATTAAGGGGTAAAGCTATCTAAGCAGAGTCCTAAAGCCTTGTAACGCCCTGTGACTGTGAGATGACGAGTATGCTCTGCAGCCTCTCTGGGACTTGTGGTTCCCCAGCAGAGCGGGGCTCACCTTACCCATGCTGCTCCCTGGTGGCTGCTGTGGTTTGTCTGGGCGATGGGTAGAGCTATCTAGGACCACCATCAGAAGGAAAGAAGGGGGAGGGTGATATTGGAATGAAGGGCTTTGACATATGCTGGGAGGTTGGGAGGCGCCGGACTTTTTGAACTGCGATATATAAGCCGGGTCTAATGAGTAGGAGCAGCACCTGGACTATCTGGAAGGATCCCAGATGACATTTGCAGAGGGGAATCTGAGAGGGTTTTGTTTATGAATTTGGCAAACTTCTCCTACTACCCAGGCATGTGCACCATGACTGTAGAGTCGCAGCAATCACCCACTGAAGGCTCCAGTCCTATGGGAAGCTCCTCCAACCTGTCCCTGGACTCCCCGGGGTCTGCCAGGCTCAAAGATGGGGTCTCCATCAAGTGTGAACCTAAAGGCAACTGCAGCCCAGTGGAGGAGTTCGACGCTGGTGGTCATCTTGAAGAACACGTCCAAGCTTCTGGTGGAAGGAGAAGAAAACGACCAGTGCAGAAAGGCAAACCCCCCTACAGCTACATTGCCTTGATCGCCATGGCCATTGCCAATTCTCCGGAGAGGAAGTTGACTCTAGGAGGGATCTACAAGTTCATTATGGAAAGGTTCCCCTTTTATAGAGAGAACTCCAAAAAATGGCAGAACTCCATCAGGCATAACCTAACCCTCAATGACTGCTTTGTGAAGATCCCCAGAGAACCCGGTCACCCAGGCAAAGGGAACTACTGGACTCTGGACCCTGCAGCAGAAGACATGTTTGATAATGGAAGCTTCCTTAGGAGGAGGAAGAGGTTCAAGAGAACGGATATTACCACCTATCCAGGATACATGCAGAACAGCAGCGCCTTCACCCCAACTCCAGCTGGAAGACCTTCCTTTCCCAACAGCCTCTACTCCACTGTGGGATCTGGCTACAACCACCAAATTCACTCCACCACCTCCCACCACCCAGCCATGGTCCATCACTACCAGACCCCTGCTGGATCAGGACAAGGACCTCATAGAATGTTTAGCATAGACAGTCTGATCAACCAGCAATCCATGATGCAGCCTTCACCTGGCTCTGATCTGAACCACCACTCAATGGGCTTGAATGGGGACCTTGAGAATATGGGGAGTAGTTGTTCAGTAGACTTGTCCTGTTTTCAGACTCAACCTGTCAGCCCCACTGGTGTAGGGTCCTTGATCAACAGGTCAACTAACCCTATTGCCTCCAACTTGTCCTATTCTTACTCTTCCTCACCTCCTCACCTTCAGGTGCCTCAAACCAGCTATTCTCCTAATAATTCTCAAATCTATGGGGCCCCCAATAGACTTTCCATGAGGCCTGCCAGTTGCATAGGACACACTGACCAACTACTGACATTAACTGCTCCTCAGATGAATGGGGTCTGTCAATACAACAACAATTCCTACATGAGGCAACCTAACTTTTCCTCTGGACTGGAAAGATATATGTAGCTGAAATGTGATTTTCAGTAAGGCAGTATAAAGAGCAGCGGTGAAGTGCTAAGTATGGTTATGCAAATTTACTAGATTTCAGTACATTCCTGTGATTAGTCAAAATGATGTTTTAATTGGTTGCTATACTTTTGTACAACATAATTGTCATTTTTACTGCCTTAACAAATAAACCCATTTATGTCATTATTATGATATTAATGGGAAATTTTTACATTCCGTAACTTTAATCTGTAGCAGGCAACTTGTGTTTTTTTCAGGTATTGAGGAGCTGTGGCTCCCAGCAAGTATGTTGAGATATGTAATTCCTTTAAAAAAATTGCACATATTTCTTGTCTGCTTATGCTAGCCAGAGATGGATACCCTTTTGCCCATTACAACTAGTGCTATGATCTTAATTTTCTCCAATCACTTTTTAGGTCTGTAATATGTGACGGATCTTCATCAGAAGCCCCAACAGACCAAACATTTACCTGTTGGGGTTATGATAACCAACCTCACAAGCTCAAGCTACCATTGGCCTATTATTGCTGAACAGATCTGATATACAATTGCCTGAATATTTCAGTGGCAAATTTTGAGAATGTTGGCCACGAACAAGCTCTGTTGCTTAATTTTAATTGTAACCATGTCTTCCAGACAATAGCAGGTGGTGGGACATCTCCCAGTCCTCAAACAAACATTACAATATTTCCAGCCATGGTGATGACACACATTTATTTTTAATTTAGAAGATCTCTGTGAGCAATTCAGGCTCTGCTAGGGTAGATCAAACCATTCACATGTTTGCCAATGTGTCATATAGGGGTTTATTTACTAAAGCTAGAGAGGGCAAAATTTGTCACAATTCTGCAGAAACCAATCAGCTTCCAGGTTTTATTACCAAAGCTTAATTGAACAAGCTGAGGTTAGAAGCTGATTGGTTTCTATGCAGAATTGTAATTTGTGACTAATTTTGCCCTTTCTAGCTTTAGTAAATAAATAGAGCGGTCAGTGACATTAATTTTAGGCAGCATTTTGCAGTTCAATGAAGGAGTGGAGATTGTTCCAATATCAAAGCAAATGTTCAACTAGCTTAGTAAATAGGGTAAAGCTGTGTTCATTTAGGTCATCCAATCAAGTGCAAGGAGAAATTATGTTTTTTTTTTTTATTTCCCTGGCACATGATTTAGGATCTTTGTAAACCCCTTTGAGAACTACCTTTTTAAAGGTGCTATATAAAATAAAGTTTATTTTAATTATTATTATTATTACTCAAAACAAAGATTGGCCTTGTTTACAAAGCAGGTTAACTTTTTTATTAATCTGCTCATTTAGTAAATCAACCCCAATACATACCTGGATAAAATAAACTTCTATCATACTGAAAAATATATTTTATCACTGCCTGCACTTTTGTGTAATTATACTATTGCACTAAGAAGATTATATTGAGAGGAATAAAATTTTTCATTGGGGGTTAATTTACTAAAGGAATATAGAATGTTCACTTAGCAAAGTGAGCTTAATATGAACTGTGTTCACTTTCATCAACCAATCATATGCAAGCATAGAAACCATTTGTGTTGAATTGAATGCGACTTTACCTTTAGGGCTCATTCACATTAGCGTAGAGTGAAAAAATTCTATATATTTCTGCACCTGTTCAGGTACAGTTTGCACAAATCAATGTCAGGCTGACAGACGCGGCGGCTGTACACACATCCAATCGGTTACATGTGTACAGAAATGGACGAGCATCTCTGGACACAAAGGGGTTGATTTACTAATGGCAAATAGACTGTGCACTTTTGCAATGTGCAATTGCACTCTGTAAGTGCAGTTGCTCCAGAGCTTAGTAAATGAGCAGAAGCTCTGCTGACTTCAATCATCCAATCATGTGCAAGCACAAATGCTGTTTTTTTTTTTTCTGGCACATGATTGGGTATTCTTTGCAAAGTGGAGCTTTACATCATTTACTAAATTCTGGAGCAACTGCACTTGCAAAGTGCACAGTCTATTTGGCGTTAGTAAATCAACCCCAAACTGCCTGTCCATCTCTATACCAGCCTTGTATGAATGGAAATGTGTACAGCCACAGCGTCTGTTAGCCTGTCATTGGTTTGTACAAGCTGCTGGCCTATAGTAAGCGCACAAATACCAGGCGCAGCAATACACTGAATTCTGTCTGTGTTCAGCCCCCTGCACCTGTGTGAATGAGCCCCTGCTAAGCTAAGTGAACATTTACCTAAATCTCTGATTTACTAAAGAAACTTTATTGTCTCAGGCAAAAGAAAATACATGTATCTGTGCCTAGCATTAAGCTTTATTCATTCCATATATGTAAAGAAGTATTTCTGTTACTCTAATATGTGAAAAGCATGCACTGACTTTGTCAGATTTTCAGTTTCACTGATTCTTATGTCTTCTACTTTTTTGTACAGAAATTGTAGTATTCTCCCCCGAACGGAAAGTTTGTAGCAAATCCATTTACAGAAATAAACTTTGTGTCCTTCGTAAAAATGTCAGACTTCTTTCATAACTGTTGCTCTAAATGTCAGACCCATCATTCCGATAGACAATGTCCTGTGTATGTACCACGGCTGGACGTCCTGGGAATCTTGGCTTGCTGTTGAGCTCCATAAAGGCAGGCTGGGATTTGCATGAGAATAGAGTTATAAAAAATAAAAAAAAAACATGGGTTTAGTAACCCTTCAAAGCAGTGGCAGGCGGTCCATAAGGGGCGCAGGGGCGCCGCCCCCCCCCTAGTTTGCATGTGGGGCGCCAGACTAATAGCTTTCTATGAGGTCCGTATTTTTTTTTACTAGCATGTGATTAGAGCCTGAGCCTCTAATTGGCTTTTAAAAGATTGTCCTTAGGGCGCATAGCACTGCGCCCGAACCCTCCTACTTGTGAAACTAACAGATCAATATTCGATATCGGTTTCCGGCTTCTCTTCCAGGCCAATCAGGGCAGGAGCCATGACTGCTGGAGGGCTCTGTTTTTGGGGTGAGTGCAGACCTAGAGGGGTTTGTTTGCTGCCCCCCCCCCCCGCCTCAGAAGCGTTTAGCATCAGTCGCCACTGAGTTGAAGTCTTATAGATGTGTACACACATAAAGAATTACAACTTAACAGAGCATTGACTTTTTTGATGTAGTATGTTTTTTTTTATAATTATTATTTATTAGTCACAAAAAAGTCTACTAGTGTGTTATGGCCATCAAAGATAGCCATATACATAAATAGAGGTCTGATATACAACCAAAACCTGACCATTGAGTATTTACTCAACATTTATTTAAAAAACAGTATGTGTGAGTAAACATGAATGCTTAGATTGTCCGGACGTGCATGTTCATATAGGCTTTGTGGCGAAACAATCTAGCTGATTGACTGACTGATCTCCTGAGAAAGATTAGCTTGTCTGTTGGAACCCCCAGGGATGGAGGACTACACTTGACTGGTGATCAGATGGCAATCATCTTCATGGCTGATTTAGAATAGGAGCTGAGGATCTTCACTCAAAAAAGCTGGCCATAGACGGTTCGAATTGGCTCAGCAGGGACTGGCTGAGATTCAAACCATGTATCGGTAGGCTGATTGTACCCAAGTTAATCGACCGATCAATCAACTTGGGTATAACCTGCCTATTGGATTTTAAATGCATTTACTGCTATTATAGCCATTAGCAGTAATCACTGTGTTCACCCGGGGGGGACAACCCCCCCCCCCCCCCCGGGCAGGAGAACACAATGGCTCTGCGGGAGGGGCGAATCAAGCAATTTTCTTTCCTGCAATCCATAGTTGCAGGAAAGAAATTTGCTCCGTCTATGGTCGGCCTAAAAAAGGTAGAAGTAGTGGATTCAACCTGGTAAAATTCCGGCCTACTTCAACATGATTGGGTATTTTAAAGTGAACGCAGCTAAAATTTGTTGAGTGAAGATTCTCAACTCTTTTAATTAAATTTAGTAAAAAATCTACCATGGGGTGGATTTACTAAAGGCAAATAGTTTGTTCACTTTGCAAGGGAATTCCCCCCCCGAGATTAGTGAACGTGGTGAAGCTGTGCATATTTCCATCATTCAATCATGTGCAAGCAAAAATTCAGTTTATTTTTTCATTAAAATTGTCATTCTATGTAATTAGGTATTCTTTGCAAAGTGAAACTTCACCACATTTACTAAGCTCTGGAGACAGTTCCCTTGCAAAGTGCAATTTCCCTGGCAAATGCAAATTCCATTGCAAAGTGAACAACCTTTTTGCCTTTAGTAAAACAACCCCTATGTGTCTGTCGGTACCTGGATTAAAAGAATATCAGTATTAATAGAAATATGTATGGTGCCATTGCTGACCCCTTCTTCTGAAAATGCTAGGTGCCAGTCCAAGGGCTTTATTACTTTGAGTCACTGTCTTGAAATCAGTATGCCTGTCTGGAGTTCTGGGTAAACTCAGACTGCACTTGCTGCATGCTCGTTCCTGGTCAGTGACACCCAGGAAACTAACATTTTGAGAAGGAGGCCATTGGTGATAGCTGACATATCCTTTAACGTAGATATAAACTCTAACTGAATGACATTTACTTTACTAAAGCACTGTGTATATCATAAAAAAAAAAAATGCCATTCTTGTTTTAATAAAAACACTTTTTTCACCTTTTTGCTTTTTTTATCCTCTGTTACATGTCGGTGCTGTCGATCTCCTGTAGCCTCTTTGCAGTCACTTCTGACCTACAGGCATTCCAGAAATGGTTGCATGGCATTTCTCAGGGTGGGTTACTAGCAGTGGCGGCTGGTGCTCAAAATTTTTGGGGGGGCGAAATCAAACAGAAAAAAACAAAACAATCAATTGCCGCCACTGTGCCCATTAAATGCAGCCACTGTGCCCAAACGCCACCAGTTTGCCCCCCAAAATGCAGCCAGTTTGCCCCCCCAAATGCAGCCAGTTTGTCCCCAAATGCAGCCAGTTTCCCCACAGCCCTGCACTTACCTTCCTCGGGTCAGCGCGGTCCTTCTTCCGTCCTCGATGTCTTCTCCTGCCCTCGATGTCGCTTCAGCCAATCAGGTTACCGGTAACCAGACCCGGTGAACCTGATTGGCTGAAACACCTGTCAGTGTTAACCAAGGAACGCACCCCCGTGCGTCCCCTGGTTAACTATTTGGAAGCCGATTACAGCCCTCAGGCTGTAATCGGGAAGCCTATCAGGGCGCTGGCTCTGATGGGCACTTTCAAAAACCAACCAGCCGCTGTTATTCAGATGGCCAGCACTCAACAGGGGGCCGGCCATCTGAATAGTGGGCGGCAGCGGCGGCGACAATACATAGGTTCATGCAATGCATGAACCTATGTATTGTTGTGAGTGACGGGTGCAGGAGCGAGAGGGGGCGGCGCTCCTACGCCCACTATGGACGCACCGTCACTGGTTACTAGACAGGGACAACAGTGTGCCATGCCTGCATAATGTGTGTTAAAAAGACCCCTTTTGGTGTCTATCGGAAGCCCACCTGACAGGGTGACAACTCAGGAGCACAATTAGGAGGCAAGGACAAAGTGTTGTCACCTTACAACAGGAAGTTCCTGAACCTTCATGACAGGACGACCACCTATTATTTTCACGAAAGCTTCAAATAACAAAAGATTAAAAATGACTTTGGGAATTCTATTAACATGTTAAAGCGGAACTTGGGGCCATTTTCTGTGTAAAAGTAAATGACCTCTATTGATGCCTGTCCCATGTTTGGCTGCTGCTCTGCTACTTTCATTTAGCCCCCACAGTACTGTTGGGCTCTAAAGCCCCGTACACACGGTCGGACTTTTGGCCAACAAACTTCATTTTGAGCAAGTTGGACCAACAATCCGACCGTGTGTACGCTCCATCGGACAAACTTTTTTTGCTTTTTTCTTGTTTTCATCGGACAAAAGTTGGGTCTGCAAACGGACAAACTTTTGCCCAACAAAAGTCCGATGGAGCAAAGTCCGACCGTGTGTACAGAAAACCATCGGACTTTTGTCCGATGGACAAAACAAATAATGGTAAAATCAACCAACAATAGCAGAAGTTGACCAAAGGGTGGCGGTAAAGAGCAGAAAAGAGCAGAAAAACCACGTGATGTTGCAAAAAGTTTTGAGAAAGTTTGCAGAAAAGTCAGAGCGTGTGTATGCTATGGGTGTTCCCGACCAACTCCGTTCGGGCAAAAAACCACGGAAAAGTCAGATGGAAGTCCGACCGTGTGTATGGGGCTTTAGACTTGTAATTCTGGTTGTAGTACACTGATCATAGCAGGACGCTCGTTGTACAACTCCATTCAGAAAAAGTCTTGTGGGTTTTTTTTTCACTGAATGCAAGGATTTCTATGATTGGGGGAGGAGAGATGGTGACTAAGCTAGAACATGTGGAAAACTGTCACATGATAGCAAGCCGCTGACCCAATCAGCTGTGACCCGGAAATTACCAGCAACAAAGGACTGTGGATGCGGGTGACGTCATTGACTTAATATGGCCACATGGTCATATCTGGAAAATGTCATTGACCAAATATGACCATATTAGGTCAATAATATCCCCAGCATCCCTGTAATTTTGTTACGCTCGGCAGCAGTGTGGGAAGCTCCCCAGCTGTAGCTGATTGGGCCGGAGGCCTGTTATCATGTGATCATTTCCTGTAGGTTCGGGCCAAACTGTGTTAGTTCATTATTAACCCCTTTGCGCCTAAGTGTAAAACAAATCTTAATGCCTAAGCCCAATTTTGCAACGTGCATATCATCAACTACTTTGTGCATCCAGGTGGATTATATCTTGTTTTTTTTTTTCAGGACAAAATGGGCTTTCATTTGGTGGTAAATGATAATGGATATCTCCTGATTTATTTATTTTTTATTATTATCTAAGGAAGAGTGGTCCAAAATAGTAAAAAAAAATAATTAAACTTAAATTTAACTGTATATTTCTTGCTACTACCATAACCTACTAACAAACAACAACCCAAATTAAAATTTTCTGCTCCTGACGTTCGCAGCAATACCACGTATGTGTATGTTAGTTGTTGTTTGTACCTTTAGTACAGCCTAGAAACAATAGTGTGCATTTTTGCTTTTTTTTATCCTACCTAAAACACACTGACACTGATCCTAATAAAAAAAAAAAATCCTGTCCAAAAAAAATCCTGACCCTAACTTTTAACCTTGGCCTTTGACCCTGACCTTGACCCAAACACTAACCCTGGGGCCGACCTAGATGAAATTTATTTATTTTTTTAATTAACATTATTATTGTTTTTTCTACACACTATTTTTTTTCCTATCTTGATGTAGCATCCTGATTTTTAGGCAGGGTAGCCTTTTTTTTTGTTGGGTGGAGTCAGGTGATCGGGTTCTGTGCCACCTGGACGGCTGTCTGGGTGGACGTGTGTTGTACTGCCCCGGGCTGCTAGGCCAAGCCTGAGGCCTATCCCGGGCACATCTGACTGCTAGGCTTTCTGAGGCCTATCCAGATGCAGGAGAGCAGCGTAGGGTTGGGACTGCTGGCTTGCAGTCCAACAAGAAGTAGCTGTTCAGCCGGACGGGGAACCAGCTGTGGTCAGAGGTAGAGAGGAAGCTGTTACCACTAAGGGACCAACCAATTTTTTCCTGGAGACCACTGTGAGTAAGCTGAGGCCAATACCAGAGCAATCTTCTCGCCAGCCGGGGATGGTGAAGAAGTGGGAAAAGCTTTAGTGAGTGCCAAGCCAGGGACCAGGGTTGCCAACTTTCAGTAAATTTACAAACCGTTTGTAAAATCCATAATTGTTGCATCTGTCCATGAATGTCAGTTCCGGAGATGCAGCCTAAATGTCCGTAATGGACATTCAAGGACAGATGCAAAAAGTACAGATTTTACAAACTGTTCGTAAATTTACTGAAAGTTGGCAACCCTGCCAGGGACCCAGCGGGACACCAGAGGTGACGCTTGTGGAGCATCAGTGGGTGCCAAGCCAGGGACCTAGCGGGTCAGCAGGGGTGACGCTTGAGGAGTATCTGTGAGGGCCAAGCCAGGGACCCAGCAGGGAAGCGGGGGTGACGCTTGAGGAAGAAACTGAGTGCTAAAGTGGGAGAGCTCAGGGGATCCAGTGGCTATTGGATCTAAAGTCTAGTGAGAGACTGGGAGTTCATTGAGAGAAGGTCCACAGTGAGTGACTGTGGGGTAAGCAAAGAACTGTTTGTGTTGCCAATAGTTGAATACAACTACCGTTAGTAACTGCTACAAGATTGTTGCCATATGAGACAGCGATCCTACCTATACAGAAGTGGTGTCTAGCTGGAGGCCTTCACCTGTGTAGCTGTCTACTAGTGATGAGCCGAACACCCCCGGGTTCGGTTCGCACCAGAACCCGCAAACGGACCGAAAGTTCGCACGAACATTAGAACCCTATTAAATACAATGGATGCGAACGTTTGGATTCTAAAGTGCTAATTATAACGACTATTATCCATGTTATTGTCCTAAACAGAGTTTGGGAACCCGGGTTCTGCACCAGGGGACATGTATCAATGCAAAAAGAAGTTTTAAAAATGGACGTTTTCCGGGAGCAGTCATTTTAATGATGCATAAAGTGAAAAAAAAAAAGTCAAATATTCCTTTAAATATTGTACCTGGGGGGTGTCTAAAGTATGCCTGTGAAGTGCCACGTGTTTCCCGTGTTTAGAACTGTCCCTGCACAAAATAACATTTCTAAAGGAAAAAAAAGCCATTTAAAACTGCTTGCGGCTTTAATGTAATGTCTGGTCCCGGTAATATGGATGAAAATCTTTAAGAAAAATGGCATAGCTACCCCATCAACCCCCCCCCCCCCCTACCCCAGCCCATTACCAGCCCCTTTGGGTCTTGTATGGATATTAAGGGAAACCCCGCACACAAAATAAAAAAGGCCCTATATACTCTGAACAGCCGTATACAGGCGGTGCATACAAGACAGGGACTGTAGGTTTGTTCTTATGTAGAATCTGTTTGTAATTTTGAACAGCTACATTGTTTAAGTGTAGCTCCAGCCCAAATACCTATTTTTAAGCTTTTTGGAAAACATAGGGAAGGGTTATCACCCCTGTAACATTTGTTTTGCTGTCTGTGCCCCTGTTCAGAACATTTCACCTCACTTTGCGTCCCAATGACAACTGTTTTTGAAATGTGGTGTTTTTATTGAAACAAGGATTGGTGATAAAGCATCAGTAGAGAGGAGACACCTTTCTCCCATATTAATTCTTACAGGAGAGAATTTTCCTTCCAAGGGGTAGATTTCCTCTCACTTCCTGTTGTCTTCTTCCGTTTGCAAGTAGTAGTCGTTTGTAAGTTGGATGTTTGAAAGTAGGGACCTGCCGTATATACTCTGCAGAAATTGGCCCCTTAGGTGTTGGTGTTGGCACAACACTGTAAGCACTCACAGTTACTCTTGGTGGGTGCTGGAACGCCCTGCTGTCAACTATTATATCAGGAATTGTAATAACATATAATTGTTGAACAGTGGTAGTAAAAATTGGGCCTTTGATGGTGGTGCTGGTGCCACAACACTGTAAGGCCTGACAGTTACTCTTGGTGGGCGCAGCAATGGGCCCTGCTGTGAATTATTAGATCAATAATTATAATTGCATGCCCCTGTTGAACAGGGGCTGAAAAATTGGGCCTTTGGTGGTGGTGGTGGTGGTGGTGGTGGTGTTGACACAACACTGTAAGGCCTGACAGTTACTCTTGGTGGGCGCAGCAATGGGCCCTGCTGTGAATTATTAGATCAATAATTATAATTGCATGCCCCTGTTGAACAGGGGCTGAAAAATTGGGCCTTAGGCACTGGTGGCACAACACTGCAACCCCTCACAGATACTGTACTTGGAGCACAGCAATGAGGCCTGTTGCAAAGTATTGCATCAAAAATTGTAATTACACGCCCCTGTTAAACAGGGGCTGAAAAATTGGGCCTTAGCCACTGGTGGCGGCACCCATAAACCAAAATGATCTTCCAAGCTATCATCATTAATCGGATCATTGAGGAGGAGGAGGAGGATAGCTAGTCAACATAACAGCACAGGAACTCAGCATCAGCATCAGTCTTGAAGGGATGGGACATTTTAAAATCAATTAGTCTGTTATATCAGCATCAGGTGTGGTAGCTGGTGGTGATCCAAGACTGGTTCATCTTGATGAAAGTCAGTCGATCAACCGAGTCGGTGGACAGGCGCATCCTGTGATCCGTGACAAATCCTCCAGCAGCACTGAATGTGCGTTCTGAAAGAACGCTGGATGCAGGACAGGCCAGTAGCTCAATTGCATACTGTGCAAGCTCTGGCCAGTGATCCATCCTCAAGACCCAGTAAGCCAGAGGATTTTCTGTGGGGAAGGTGTCCAAGTCTGACCTTGCCCCTAGGTATTCCTGCACCATGTATATCAGACGCTGCCGATGGTTGCTGGAACCGATCATACTTTGGGGCTGCGGACTAAAGAATTGTCTGAACGCATCGGTCAGACGGCCACCTTCCCCACCGCTCCTTCTTTGACTGCCCGAAGCCTCAGCAACTCGTTGTCCAGGACCAGGAGTTTGTAACCTCCCAGTCTCTGGGAACGCGTTGCACAGACCTTTCTGCAAGGCCTCCCGGAGTTGTCTCATCCTCTGCTCCCTCTGCGACGGTAACATAAGGTCCGCAATCTTACCCTTGTACCGTGGATCAAGGAGAGTGGCCAGCCAGTAATGGTCCCTCTCCTTGATCCGAAGAATACGAGGATCCTTCCGCAGACTTTGCAGGATCAGGGAGGCCATGCAGCGTAGGTTAGCTGAGGCATTCAGTCCGGAGTCCTCTAGGTCACTAAGGACGACATGATCCGCAGCCACCTCCTCCAGCCACGTACAAGTCCACTGGTTTCTTGGGACTGTAAATCATCCCTAAAAGACTGCTGCTGATGATGCTGAGTGCCAGCCTCCACCTCCATGCTGACACAATCCTCCTCCTCCTCCTCCTCCTCCTCCTCTTCCTGTGCGATGGGTGGGACAGAAGGAACACTGTCTGGGTAAAGGGGGCCTTGAGAGGCAAGGAAGTCCTCCTCTTCCTGCCTCTGTTCTGCCTCAAGTGCCCTGTCCATTATTCCACGCAGCGTGTGCTCCAACAGGTGGACAAGAGGTACAGTGTCACTGATGCATGCACTGTCACTGCTCACCATCCTCGTGGCCTCCTCAAATGGTGCCAGGACAGTGCATGCATCCCTGATCATGCCCCACTGGCGTGGTGAAAAAAACCCGAGCTCCCCTGACCCTGTCCTGGTGCCGTAGTCGCACAGGTACTCATTGATGGCCCTCTGCTGCGTGTGCAGCCGCTGCAGCATGGCCAACGTTGAGTTCCACCTGGTGGGCATGTCACATATAAGGCGGTTCTTGGGCAGGTTCAACTCCTTTTGCAGCTCAGCCAGGCGAGCACTGGCATTATAAGATCTGCGGAAATGCACACAGACTTTCCTGGCCTGCCTCAGGACATCCTGTAAGCCCGGGTACCTGCCCAAGAATTGCTGCACCACCAGGTTAAGGACGTGAGCCATACAGGGCACATGGGTCAGTTGTCCCTGTCGGAGGGCGGAGAGGAGGTTGGTGCCATTGTCGCAAACCACCATTCCTGGCTTAAGCTGGCGTGGCGTCAACCACCTCTCGGCCTGCCCCTGCAGAGCAGACAGGACCTCTGCCCCAGTGTGGCTCCTGTCCCCCAAACACACCAGTGCAAGCACGGCATGGCATCTTTTTGCCTGCGTACTTGCGTAGCCCCTTGAACGCCTACGGAGCACCGCTGGTTCCGAGGACAAACCACAGGAAGAGGCCATGGAGGAAGAAGAAGAGGAGGGGGTGGAGGAGAGAGGTGTGTCACAACCAGTAGTAGCATTTTGGAGGCGTGGCGGTGGAACAACCTCCAACACTACTGCACCTTGTCCTGCATCCTTCCCAGCTGCCAAAAGAGTGACCCAATGGGCCGTGAAAGAAAGGTAACGTCCCTGTCCATGCCTGCTGGACCATGAGTCAGCGGTAATATGCACCTTACCGCTGACCGCCCTGTCCAGCGAGGCCAAGACATTGCCTTCCACATGCCTGTAGAGAGCCGGAATCGCCTTCCGTGAGAAAAAGTGGCATTTGGGAACCTGCCACTGAGGAACCGCACATTGCACAAACTCACGGAAGGGGGCCGAGTCTACCAACTGAAAAGGCAGCAGTTGAAGCGCTAGCAATTTAGCCAAGCTAGCATTCAACCGCTGGGCATGTGGATGGCTGGGAGTGAACTTCTTTCGACGGTCCAGCAGCTGGGGCAGGGAAATTTGCCTGCTAGAATCGGACGTCGGTGTACTGCTAGCAGAGTGGCCGCAAGTACTGGGCTGTGACACACCTAATTCTACACCTTCATTCCTCTCAGTGCAGGTTTCAGAGAGGACTGAAGGTATAGTGGGTTTTGAGATCCCAGCTGATGCGGTGCAAGGAGAGGTCCGCTTTGTTCTTTGGTGTGGGTCTTTAAGGTAGGCTTGCCAACGAGCTGCATGGCAGGTCAACATATGTCTGATCAAGCATGTGGTGCCCAAGCGGCTGATGTTTTGGCCACGCGATATACGCTTGAGACATATGTTGCAAACAGCAGCTGTGCGATCTGATGCACTCGCCTCAAAAAAGGCCCACACCAAAGAACTTTTTGAATGACGGGCAGAGGCAGCGCCCTGCACAGGCGGAGCTCTGCGGTGTGATTCCGTCGGTGTGCTGCCCATACGCTGGCCACTCAAGGGCATCCTGCCTCGTTGGAGATGTGCCTCCTCCTCATCCTCCTCCTCCTCCTCTCTCCTATTAGGCACCCACGTGGAGTCAGTGACCTCATCATCCCCTCCCTCCTCATCACTGGAGCCAATCTGGCAGTATGCTGCAGCTGCTGGAGCATGACTGCCAGATTGGTGTCCTTCTTGAGCATCCCCTCTCTCTGCTCTCACGCTACTGCTTTCCTCTAGCTGGGTATCATCATCAGATCCTTCGAAACGCTGGGCATCCTCCTGGAGCATGTACCCAACACTGTGCTCAAACAGTTCGGGGGACTCCTCAGGAGGAGGACATGGTGGGTCTAGGGAAGGATTGACTAATGAAGATAATGATACCAGAGAAGAGGACGCTTTGGCAGCTGCTTTGCCAGTACCCTGAGCCTGGGTGAGAGAGGATGAGGAGGATGAGGTGGGCTTGGTCATCCACTCTACCAAGTCTTCGGCATGATGTGGCTCAACATGTCCAGCTGCCGAAAAGAAGGACAAGCGTGTCCCATGGCCATGTGCTGATGACAATGCACCGCGTCCACGACCAGCACTGTTGCCCCCAGACACAGAGCCTGCTTGCCCTCTTTTTTTGCCTCCTGACTGTCTGCCTCTCTTTGTTTGCCTTCCAGACATTTTAATGGATGGCCTGCAGGGAGATGGGAAAAACAGCAATAAGGGCTACCTTCAGGTGTATACTGTGCAGGAGGCTTAGCAACAATGACACTGACACTGTCCCCTGCCTATCCTTCTCTGTCCCTAAACACAAGGATTTGCAATATGCTTCAGCAAGATTGGTTTAGCACAGAATAGCACACTGACAGTTTCCCTCACTGTCCTTCTCTGTCCCTACAAACAAGATTTAGCACAGAATAGCACACTGATAGTTTCCACGAGTGTCCTTCTCTGTCCCTAAACTCAAGGATTTCAAATATGGTTCAGCAAGATTGGTTTAGAACAGAATAGCACACTGACACTTTCCCTCACTGTACCTCTCTGTCTCTAAACTCAAGGATTTCAAATATGGTTCAGCAAGATTGGTTTAGAACAGAATAGCACACTGTCAGTTTCACTCACTGTCCTTCTCTGTCCCTACAAACAAGATTTAGCACAGAATAGCACACTGATAGTTTCCACGAGTGTCCTTCTCTGTCCCTAAACTCAAGGATTTCAAATATGGTTCAGCAAGATTGGTTTAGAACAGAATAGCACACTGACACTTTCCCTCACTGTACCTCTCTGTCCCTAAACTCAAGGATTTCAAATATGGTTCAGCAAGATTGGTTTAGAACAGAATAGCACACTGTCAGTTTCACTCACTGTCCTTCTCTGTCCCTACAAACAAGATTGAGCACAGAATAGCACACTGATAGTTTCCACGAGTGTCCTTCTCTGTCCCTAAACTCAAGGATTTCAAATATGGTTCAGCAAGATTGGTTTAGAACAGAATAGCACACTGACACTTTCCCTCACTGTACCTCTCTGTCCCTAAACTCAAGGATTTCAAATATGGTTCAGCAAGATTGGTTTAGAACAGAATAGCACACTGACACTTTCCCTCACTGTCCTTCTCTGTCCCTACAAAAAAGGTTTAGCACAGAATAACACACTGACACTCTCCCTACCTATCCTTATTTGTCCCTAAACACAAGGAATCCAGAATTAGTAAAGGAAAAAAAATGACACTGTCCCTGCCTATGCTTCTCTTTCCCTGCTCCGGAACACTCTACACAAGGCCGCCGCGCTGGCGGCCTTTTATAGTGTGGGGCGTGTACTAAACCCCCTCAGCAATAATTGGCCACAGGCATCCTGCCTGTGGCCAATCATTGCTCTCCTCGCTGCCGGCGCTGTGATTGGCCAAGCATGCGGGGTCACAGTGCATGCTTGGCCAATCACAGCGCCTGAATGACACTGCGATGGCGTAGTGCATTGTGGGCCGTTCGCGTCACTCGAATTTGGCGCGAACAGCCCAAATCGTTCGATCTTCGTCGAACGATCGAACAGCCGATGTTCGAGTCGAACGTATGTTCGACTCGAACACGAAGCTCATCCCTACTGTCTACCTATAGAAGTCTCTGAGTCTGCCAATTATTATTGCATCTACTTGAGGATGTCCTGGCCCCCACCCTCTCTCCTACAGTTCTGTTCAAGAGGCAATAAATCTCTTTGCTTTCAAAAAGTATCTTGCGCCCGCAGCCCACCTTTTCATCTTGCAGTACACCCACTATGCCTTGTAACCCACTCTACACAGAAGGATGTCAGCTGTCCCTAACTCTGGAGGTCACCATTAGGCCTCTAGGGGTCCCGAACTTGGCTACATCTGCAAGGACAGAGAAAGATACACTATATCTGTCTCGTTCATTCACAGAGACAGAAAACAGGAAGGCGGGCTTAACAGTGACTGATCATTTGGATAGCCAATCAGAGGCTATCACAGCAGTCAGGTGACCCGGAATCGGGTATGTGTCCATACGGGGCACAGGGGCGCCACCCCCCTAATCCATGTGCACCACCCCTAATCTACATGCAGGGCGCCGGATGTATGGATTTCAATGTTTTTTTTTTTAAGCACATGATTAGAGCCTGAGGCTTTAATTGGCTTCAAAAAAGGGTGGGCTCGGGGGCGCAGAACACTGTGCCCACCCAGTTGTGTGACAGTAGTGAATTAATATTTGCTATTGTCTTCCTGATTTTCCTCCCGGCCAATCAGGACTCCCCGCCACCCCATCTGTCTCCAGGCCTTCCTGTCTGTCTCCTGCGGGGGGGGGGGGGGGGGCTAATTGAAAGCAACAGTTTTACAAAATGGGGCAGCAACCATACATGGGACACCATGATTAAAAGTAATTTGGTCTGAATCTGTTTTTTTTGTTCCCAAGGTACAGCTTTAAGCCCTGGTTCACACTGGTGCGTTTTGACATGCGATTTGGCATGTCAAATCGCATGTCAAAACGACGATATTTGCCGCAAATTGCCGGCAATGGAACCGTCCTAATCGGTGCGACGCCGCATCTGCAGCGCTGCACCGATTTCAAAAAGTAGTTTCTGTACTACTTTTTGCGATTTCGGGCCGCGATTTACATTGACATCTGTGCAGAAACCTGCACAGATGTCCCTGTATTCGCGGTCGAAATCGGGACTGACAGACAGGAGTGAAATCGTGCGAGTTCAGCTAAACTCGCAGGGCTTCACTCCCGCAGCCCAGTGTAAACCTGGGCTAAAGCTTGTATAACATTTCCTTTGACTGGGTTTATATACACTTTAACTATGCATTTTCTTTAAAAGGACATTTAACACATTTCCTCTTTTATTTGTTAGGCATTTGAAGTGAACATTGTTTAAAATAAGAAGAAAAGCAGCAGTATAAATTTTGCAAATAATGAGACAAATTTTTGTTCTTGCAAATGTGTATCTTTCGTGCTAATCAAGAGTAAAGTGAAGAAGTCACGAGGTACGTGACGTAACGCCGTAGGGAAGGATTGCGGCATCACATCCAGGATCGGAAACAGCAGAATAACAGTAAGACGGCGCTCATTACGCCGCGATTCTCTGTGTTGCATACTTCTTTTAGTTGTGATGTAAGAGTCCACCTTTTTACTCTTAATAAAATCCTATATTTTTACCGAAATACTACACTATTGGAGGTTTCTTGTCTGTTCCCTTGCTGGACCCTGGGTTGGAGCTTCGCTCCCCCCTCCCCCCTTCCATTTTCAGGTAGCGTGAGTGGTGGTGGCCATACCCATGTCAGATTTAAGTGGAGAGGATATAAAGTGAAAGACAAGACCCCATGCTATGTCAGTTTAATTCCGAAGTGAGGTGAGAATATTGAGAGACAGGTGTAGATTACACCAGTGGTTCAATACTACAATTGGGTACCTAATATAGAAGACCCTGACTCCATTTAAGAATACCACCGATTGGAAACACTTTATTGGAAATACTAGATAGACATCTTATGGACTTTGTGATTGCATTCACCACTATACCATTGCAATATTGAACCTTATGCACAGTTTGTTGATTTTCACGTTCACTATGATATTTTAGTTTTGCACTTTAAATATACACTGGTGCACTTTTAGCTTCATTGGTATTATTGGTTTTTATAAGTTTCACTAGTTATACTTTTATTTGGCAGAAGTATCATGTTTTGTTGATATTCGTTTTATTTATCACTTTGTTTTCCATTTTGTCACATATTGTGTGGTTTTATTATTATACATTAGCGCGAACGAAATCCCCCCCCCCCCTTTTTGTCTTTAAATTTTTGTTCTTACCTTTGATGGTTTGGCAGTACAGAACATCTATACAGTAGAATTGGAATGGGCAACACAGGAACACCTTTAGAAGAGAATCTGAATAGGCAGCACTGGGGTACCTATAGAAGAGAATCTGAATGGTCAGCACATGGACATCTATAGAAGAGAATCTGAATGGGCAGGACAGAGACACCTATAGAAGAGAATCTAAATGGGCGGCACAGAGACACCTATAGAAGAGAATCTGAATGGGCAGCACAGAGACACCCATAGAAGAGAATCTGAATGGGCAGCACAGAGACACCCATAGAAGAGAATCTGAATGGGCAGCACAGAGACACCCATAGAAGAGAATCTGAATGGGCAGCACAGAGACACCTATAGAAGAGAATCTGAATGGGCAGCACAGAGACACCTATAGAAGAGAATCTGAATGGGCAGCACAGAGACACCTATAGAAGAGAATCTAAATGGGCGGCACAGAGACACCTATAGAAGAGAATCTGAATGGGCGGCACAGAGACACCTATAGAAGAGAATCTAAATGGGCGGCACAGAGACACCTATAGAAGAGAATCTAAATGGGCGGCACAGAGACACCTATAGAAGAGAATCTAAATGGGCGGCACAGAGACACCTATAGAAGAGAATCTAAATGGGCGGCACAGAGACACCTATAGAAGAGAATCTGAATGGGCAGCACAGAGACACCCATAGAAGAGAATCTGAATGGGCAGCACAGAGACACCCATAGAAGAGAATCTGAATGGGCAGCACAGAGACACCCATAGAAGAGAATCTGAATGGGCAGCACAGAGACACCCATAGAAGAGAATCTGAATGGGCAGCACAGAGACACCCATAGAAGAGAATCTGAATGGGCAGCACAGAGACACCCATAGAAGAGAATCTGAATGGGCAGCACAGAGACACCCATAGAAGAGAATCTGAATGGGCAGCACAGAGACACCCATAGAAGAGAATCTGAATGGGCAGCACAGGGACACCTATAGAAGAGAATCTAAATGGGCGGCACAGAGACACCTATAGAAGAGAATCTGAATGGGCAGCACAGAGACACCCATAGAAGAGAATCTGAATGGGCAGCACAGAGACACCCATAGAAGAGAATCTGAATGGGCAGCACAGAGACACCTGTAGCGGAGCCTCACTCCCCCTCTCGCCTATTGTGAATGGCTTGTGTCTAGGGGTACCTGGGAGAGGAGAGTGCAGGAACACTACTCCAAGCTCTCCCCTCGTATGTGTATGAGGGTTGAGCAGAGTTACTTGAATTACCTCCGGGTCTGTTCACTGCATACAAAGCCTTAGTTGTTCTGTGGAGATGTGTCTGCCAATAACGTAGAGCCCCACACCAATCGAAAGTCCAACACTCCTTTATTTCTTTTCTTGCAGGGCGAACAGAATCAGTTGAACCTTCAGTAACAGACAGACAGGGGTGTGGATACGAGTAGGCCCAGGCACAACTGAACTCTCCTATTCCTTTGCTAGCGAATAGGCTTGGTGCACGGTCTCTGCCACGACCATGAATTTTGGTCGCTGCCACCGACCGGATGAACCGTTGAGGCCCCTGCCACAGGCCTAATAGCAGGTCTCTGCCACCGACCTGAGTTGAATAGCTGGACCGCTGCCACCGGTAATAGAACATGAATCACCTTCCTCTCTGAACTTGGCCCCTGTTTGGGAAGATATCCCTCCGGGCGGTTTCCAGAGGTTCACCCGGCACTGGCAATCTGCTGCACCAGGTCTTCGGATGAGTCCCTCCTCCGGTCCCTTACGCCACTGGATTCGGGTGCCCCAATAACCCAGGCCCCCTAGGACAATCCCTCCCTCGCGGGACTCAGCGGAAGGTACTGGGCCCCAGGCCTCCAACCGAGTACCTCACCCCAGACTGAAGGTGTCTGGGATGGAACACAAACTCCCGGTGTCCAGGCCTAGGCCGCCTGGACCCCCGACCGCGAACAGCAGCCCTCAGGCTGAAGGTGCCTGGGACTCGAACCCTGTGGCAAAGATGTCCGTCCCTTTATACCCTCTCCCAGGATGCACGGCGGGTTCGCCCCCCCCGCCGTACAACTGCTGCGAGAGGCCACAAAGGGTACAGCACTGCAGCGATGGTTCAACCCCGGCCCAAAGTGACAGCGCTACCTGCTGGGCCGCAGGGAACTATGCATCACTGGTGTCTTCACCAGAATTTAAAAGTATATACCCGCTACACACCTATAGAAGAGAATCTGAATGGGCAGCACAGGGACACCTTTAGAAGAGAATCTGAATGGGCGGCACAGAGACACCTATTAAAAAGAATTGAAATAGGCAGCGCAGGAAAACTTACAGAAGGGACTGTGAATGTAGCTAACTGTTGAAAATGCTTGTTTTTTTCCAGCACATCAGAGACTCCTTGTTCTCTATCCTCATAGAAATAAGAGAGATCCTGTGTGTCAGAGCTTATGATGATGACGGGTTATGCTCTTCTCATCTGATGAGAACTCTGTCTGCTATCGGCAGCCTTGTAACCTTTTAAAATCCTGCCCTGGCTGCACATGTCTCTTCAGTTCTAGAGAACAAATCTGTCACTTGTGAAGCGAGATCAAAGTCATGATGAGCAGACTGAGGCCAGATTCACATCTTTCCAAATGCTGCAATGGGCGGTAAAACTTTTGTTATTACAACACACTGTGTGATGTGGTTCATGGCACCTCTGAACTCACACAGGGGGGGGGGGGGGGAGATTTACTAAAACTGGAGAGTGCAAAATCTGGTGCAGCTGTGCATGGTAGCCAATCAGCTTCTAACTTTAGCTTGTTCAAATAAAGTGTAAATCCAGAAAAAACATCCCCCGCCCCATACTACCCCCCCCCCATGTGATCTATGTATATTACAATGATTATAACAAACTTTGTTGCAGATTCCTACCTTTTTGTTATCTTGAAAAATCCCTGTGTGTTTCTATATGCCCATGTGGAAAAGTGAATCTAATGGGAGTGGTTTAAACATTTTCAATCAGCTGCTGCACCTGCAGGGCTCTAATGAGGAAAGCTGCTGGGTCTGCATCCCTTTGGATGTGTTCCTATTGCGAGTATCTCACCAGAAATTTTTATTCCAGGGGATGCCTGAAATCTGACTTGCGTCTTAGTATAGACTTCTGGGAAGAACACCTCCAGGTAGCCATATTGCATTGAATTTTCAGAAAATTACAGCAGCTACAGATTGAAAAGGAAAGGTCATTTTTAATAACGTTCAATGACAATATGACTTGTGTCGCAATTGTATACGCTAGATAATTTTTTCTTTATTTGCAATTTTCCCCCCCCCTTGAAAGTGGAGTTACCCTTTAAGCTTTGACAAAAAAAAAAAACATGGACCTGCAGTTTAGCAACACATGTACACAGATCAGCCATAACTTTATGACCACCCACCTAATATTGAGTAGATCCTCCTTTTCCCATCAAAACGGTCCATTTTGATGCCAAAACAGCTCTGACCCATCGAGGCATGGACACCACTAGACCTCTGAAGGTATGCTGTGCTATCGGGCACCAAGCCCGTCAGTGGGAGATCTTTTAAGGTAGAACTATAGGCAAAACCACCTGCCCGTAGTTTGCATGCTCTCCCTATGCCTGTGTGAGTTTCCTCTGGGTAGTCCGGTTTCCTCCTACACTCCAAAGACATGCTGGTAGGTTAAATGGTTCCTGTTCAAATTGGCCCTAGTATGTATATGTATGAATGTGAGTTAGGAACTTTAGATTGTAAGCTCCTTAAGGGCAGGGACTGATGTAAATGTACAATATTATTATGTAAAGTCCTGCGTAAATTGACAGTGCTATATAAGTACATATAATAAATAAAATAAAATAAATAAAACTTTTTTTTGGAGGGTTATAGCCCCTGTCAGATTTTTTATTTTTTCGCCATCTGTGTCCCATTGAGGAGATTTCCCTTCACTTCCTGTCCCATAGCCAATAAGGGACATGAGAAGAAATCCCTAAAAATTAAGGGAATTACTTGGGGCCCCCCAGCTCTCCAGAACTAGGGTCCCCATTGGAAGATTTTCTCTCAATGTGGGATTTCCTTTTACTTTCACCTTCAATGATAATGATAAACAGGACAAATAGAGAGGATGAATCTCCTTAATGGGGACTCAGACAGCAATAACAACTGACAACCATTCTGATCCCTCTCCACTCTGTTCAAAACGGGAAGATAATTGCCTTTAGTTATACTTTAAGTACTGTAAGTTGCGAGGTGGGGTCTCCACTAATTGGACTTGTTTTTCCAGCACATCCCACAGTTGCTCAATTAAATTGAGATCTGGCGAATTTGGAGGCCAAGTCAACACCTTAAGCTCATTGTTGTGTTCCTCAAACTATTCTTAAGGCATTTTTGCAGTGCGGTAGGGAATATTATCCTGCTGAAAGGAACCACTGCCATCAGGGAATACAGTTTCCATGAAGGGATGTACTTGGTCAGCAACAATGTTTAGATAGGTGGTATGTGTCAAAGTAACATCCACATGAATGGCAGGACCCAAGGTTTCCTAGCAGAACATTGCCCAAAGCATCACACTGCCTCCTCCAGCTTGCCTTCTTCCCATACTGCATTCTGGTGCCATCTCTTCCCCAGGTAAGCAACGCACACGTACCCATCCATCCACATGATTCATCAGATCGGGCCACCTTCTTCCATTACTCCATGGTCCAGTTCTGATGCTTTTGTGCCCATTGTAGGTGATTTTGGTTGTGGACACGGGTCAGCATGGACACCCTGACCGGTCTGCAATCCTATACACAACAAACTGCAATTCACATTTTTTTTTCAACACATCAGATTTAGGGACACATCAGCTTTCACTGCCCATCAGTGCCGCCTGTCAGTGCCCATCAGTGCCGCCTATCAGTGCCCATCAGCAGGGCTGCTGTTAGAAATCATGGGGCCCCATACAGCCTACCTGGCAGGGCCCCCCCAATATATCAAGACCATATTTTCACAAAAAATACACTAAAATAATTATTAGCGGACAGAAACATAACAGAGAACCTATGTGAATTAGCCCTTTTTTATTTGTTTTTTACATTTAAAAAAACAAAACTATTATATTCACAGTGACAGGGTGACACACGGGGGGGGGGGGGGGATTTGAAGCTGGCAAAACAGGGAGGGGAATCAGTGATCAGTGTCAGAGAAGCAATTACAGGAATGATGCCCGGTGTCTGTGTCTCTACCTGCAGCAGCTAAAAGCTGGGAGAAGGGGGAAAAACTGTCTTTCAGCTGCTGCAGAGGGCCGCACAGGGCATCCTTCTGTAACTGCCACTCCGCCAAGCCGCACTAATTCCCCCTGCTGTTTGGGCCCCCCTGTGTGCCTGGGCCCCCTACAGGAGGACTGGTGGCCCCCCCCTATCAGCGGCCCTGCCCATCAGTGCTGCATAAAAGTACCGCCTATCAGTGCCAATCAGTGCTGCATATAAGTGCCGCCTTTCAGTGCCCATCAATTCTACATATCAGTGCTTCCTCATCAGCGCCCATCAGTGCCGCGTCATCAGTACCCGTCAGTGAAGGAGAAAACAACATTTTATAACAGAAACAAAGAACATTTTTTAGTTTGTTTAGCAAAAAATAAAACCCCCAGAGGTGATCAAATACCACCAAAAGAAATCTCTATTTGTGGGAACAAAATTCTAAAAATGCATGACCGCGCAATTGTCATTCAAAGTGTGACAGCGCTGAAAGCTGAAAATTGTCCTGGGCAGGAAGGGGGGAAAGTGCCCGGTATTGAAGTGGTTAAGAAACAATGGCGTCACAAGTGCGTTGCACGTCTTGCTGTGATTCTTCAATCACAGGCAAAATCACACGATTCTGCCTGCGATTCCAATATGCGAAGTGTGAACGGGGCCTAAGGCGGTTGACATATGTAATTAATTTGGAGCCACTTGCCATGAGTTCAGCTGTAATTTGTCTCTTGTGTAGAACATCCTGATGATGATTATGATCTTGGGATGCGAATTTGGCAAATCTTTTAACCCCCAGAGTTATTCCCCAGCCAGCTGTCCAATCAGCACAGAGAAATTTGTCAAATATGTCTACATGGGACTATCTGGCCATTGTTTATCATAGCAACTGTCTATATATACTTTTATTTGTACACCTGAGGCCATTATGTGGCCAGATCTCATACCTTGACCGTCATCTATGCAATGAGTACTATACTGTTATCCGGATAGAGGAGAACCAGTTATTCTAGTTTTCAGTGCCCCAGGTTCCCGCATCCCTTGGGGATTGTAGTGTTAATTTGTGAAATACGGAACCAGAAAAGTCTGGCATTACATCGCCCCCTACAGGCTGAGTTACTCATTTCTCACAGTGTCTTCTCACTAGGTTGTAATAACAAATCTTCTACTATATTAACTAACGTATGCAATTCTTTTAGTTGAATATATTTTTGTATTAAAATAAAGAATGGAATTTTTTTTCTTCCATTGTTTTGAAACAAAAGTAATACTTTGTACACTTCATAAAATAGTTTACAATATTAAATTAAGCTTGACAATCATATTGTATTATGAACTGGTGTCACAAATTGATCCAAACATTCTGAATGTACCAAAGAATAGAATACTTTGTAATAATTGAAGATTATGAGGGGGAAGAATATATAGTAGAGAGGAGAAAGGAATATTGGTGAAATAAAGGGTGGGTTTAACCACTAGAGGTCTGCGCTATAATGACGGCTACAGCGCGGACCTAGAAAGCTGGGAGGACGTCAATTTCCTCGTTTCCGGCGCGCGCTCCTGAGCGCGCATCGGGGAACTTCCGTGCCCGCCGCGTCACGCGGGTGCCGGTGCGTGTGGCTGGCGGCCGCCATGTCCGCCTGGTATCCGCGATCGCCATTTACAGAGCCAGGGACATGGATCTCTGTGTGTAAACACAGAGATCCACGTCCTGTCATGGAGAGGAGACCGATGCGGTGTCCCTTGTACATAGGGACAACCATCGGTCACCTCCCCCAGTCAGTCCCCTCCCCCCACAGTAAGAATCACTCCCTTAGGCACACTTAACCCCTTCAGCGCCCCCTACAGGTTAACCCCTTCACTGCCAGTGTCATTTTCACAGTAACCAGTGTATTTTTTATAGCACTGATCGCTGTAAAAATGACAATGGTCCCAAAATGGTGTCAAAAGTGTCCGATGTGTCCGCCATAATGTCGCAGTCACAATAAAAATCGCTGATCGCCGCCATTACTAGTAAAAAAAAAATATTAATAAAAATTACATAAAACTACCCCCTATTTTGTAGATGCTATAACTTTTGCGCAAACCAATCAATAAAAGCTTATTGCGATTTTTTTTTTAAACCAAAAATATGTAGAAGAATACGTATCGGCCTAAACTGAGAAAAATTCTTTTTTTTTTTTTTTTTTAAAGAATGGGGGTATTTATAATAGCAAAAAGTAAAAAATATTGTGTTTTTTTCAAAATTGTCACTGTTTTTTTATGTATAGCGCAAAAAATAAAAACCGCAAAGATGATCAAATACGGCCCTCACAATTGTCGTTCAAAGTGTGACAGCGCTGAAAGCTGAAAATTGGCCTGGGCAGGAAGGGTGTTTAAGTGCCCAGAAAGTAAGTGGTTAAAGAGCTAGGAAAGGGATGATCTGGGATGTAATTAAAGTGAAACTACACGGCATCTGAGCACCACAAACCAAAAGGGCTATTTAATTTATTTCTAATATTGAAAGAAAACTCACCCATGCATCCATCCATGTCTCAATGCTTTATATTGTAGAGAAATTACTTGGAAAAACAGCGTTCCTGGCCATGGCCATCTTGAGCAAGGGCAGATAATTCATGTAGCAATTACTTCCTGAAATCCATCTGACCTTAGCTCAGGCATACAGACGGGAAGGTGTGCTTAGCTGAGAAGACCCCCCCCCCCCCGAAGACTCTTGGGATGCATGACATCATTTACCTAGGCATGGAAACCAGGAAGTAACTAAAGAAATGTAAAAAAAAACAGTTTAAAATAAGTAAATATGATATTCTTTCCTATCTATTTATTAATGGTAGCAGCATAAAGATTAAAAATAGTCAATGTTGATTAAGAGAGTGAAGTTCCACTTTAAGGTATTCCCTTTTTATGAAAGGTCAGCATATCTGATATTTCAGTTACAGGTGGAATGTGAGGAATTAAATCAACGAAAATAACCTTTCTCGACATTTTTACCCCTTGAAATATTTTTCAGGTCTGACAGAACCCCCTCAATAACCAACTAATAGGGAGTCAGAGGAAAAAATGTGCCTTATTGTGGTGGCCAGTTGGAAGAATGGCCCCTTACAGTGGTGGCAAGATTGCAACCTTTACATTCAGCTAAAAACATTAATAGTGTCATGCTTCTGGCTCCTGCAAGTGGTGTTGGCCTTGGATCTATGTATGCACCGCACCATCAAATGGGATCAGCCACATCTCTAGGAACCCCTAACAACTTCTTGAGAAGCCCTAGGGTTCCACAATTCAGTGGAACCTTGGATTACGAGCATAATCCGTTCCAGGAGAATGCTTGTAATCCAAAGCACTCGCATATCAAAGCGAGTTTCCCCATAGAAATAAATGGAAACGAAGATAATTTGTTCCGCATTGACTTCTATGGCATGCAATACCGCATGTGGCCAGAGGTGGGGGGCGCCGGAGAGCCACGGAAATACTCGGGGACAGCTTGGCTGATCTCAGAAACCCTCGGAAAGGTTCGGAAACTCTCAGGAATGGAGTATTTCCGAGTATTTTCCGAGTGATTCTGAGTATTTCTGAACAGCTCGGAACAGCTCCGAACCATTCCGAGTGTCACCGATGCCCCCGCACCTCTGGCCAAATGCGGTACTGCACACCCCATTAGCTTGAATTCTGCTCGTTTTTCCATCGGACTGTTTTCATCTGTAAAACCGATCGTGTGTACACGGCATAAGGGTATCAGCAGTAAAAATAATAATTTTAGCGGCGATCCAAAATGTTCACCTGAAATTAATTGTAGGACAAACACCATATGCTGAATCACAGCTTTAGTCCCTATTGTATATATCCCATAACTGTCCTCTGTCACTTCGCCATCACTGTGTTCATCAGCCTTATCCCCACATTGATAGATGACCCACTGACACAAATATGATGACCCATGCGACCAAGTTCTTCTCCCATCGTACTCCTGCCCCGAACATCAGCTACACAGCCTGTTGAGTTATGTCATCAAATCGGCTAGGAATGCTGGCTGACATCATTGACCCCTTTGGATCAGGATTATGACCCTATGTGGTCAAGGATGTCACCCAGAGCTCCTTTTTATTTTTTAGCACCTGCGGGGGGGGGGGGGGAATTTTTATTTTTTTGTTACAATTTTATCCCCCGAATTGGGCTCTAAAGCCCCCCACAGGATCAGGCTTTGAGTGTCACATACACCTCTTGCTTTAAACAATATTTTCGCAAGATTAGAATTTTTTTTCTACCTTCTGCATAAAGCAGATTTTATAAGGCAATTGTACAGTGCTCAGCATAAATTAGCACACCCCAACAGATTTGTCAGAAAACCCTTACTTTCTTTTCAGAATCAACATTTTCTATGGAACACTATACTACAAAATACTCCCACAAATGCGGGCCACTGATTGCAACCAAGATTTGTTAAATTGCGCACACAAAAAAGTATTTTTCCTGACAAATTCATACAAGACCATGTTGCAAAATGGAATACGCCCCAATGAAAGTCTTAAGCCTCGTACACACGGTTCAATTGTTGGCAAGGGATTATCTATGGACAGACTGTTGTCCTAAAATCTTACCGTTAGTACGCTCCTTTTGACAATTGTTGTCCAACTTTCGGCCAACAAATGTTGGATGACAGACTAGTAAATTTTCGGCGGAAAACGGTTTGTCGTCAGATTTTCGTATCGTCAGTACACAAATCCATCACACAAAAGTCGAAAGTACAAACACGCATGCTCGGAATCAATGCTCACCAAACACAAAATTAGCAGAAGAGGCCCAAAGGGTGGCGCTCAAGAGCTGAAATTCCTCGTAGTACATCACTATGTTCGTGTTTGTGGCACGACAATTGTGTACCGTTAGTATACAAGACAAGATCCTGGCACACGCCCTTTTGACAAAAATCAGATGCTCGGTTGGCCAACAATCGTACCATGTGTACAAGGCTTTAGGAGCAAAGCTAAATTTTAGACAACAAAATCCTAATTAATAAGAATTCAACTACAGGTGAGTCTAATTATTCATTAAACAGGTGTCCAGCAGACAGTTGATTATAAAAGGGCGTTACTTAACAAAGAAAACCCCTTCCCATTTCATGCTGTCAGCAATGGCACCACATGGAAGAGAAATGTCACAAGGCCTGAGAAGGAAAATCATTTCTTTACACAAGAAAGGTGAAGACTCCAAGACGATCAGCAAAGCTTGAGAGCCGGTTCACACAAGGGCAACACGACTTTGAGCACAACTTTGCGAGGCAACTTGGACACGACTTGAGAGTGAACCACAGCGCGACTTGGAGCGACTTGTAGTCGCCTCCAGGACAGGCTGTCCCCTGTGTTCGGTATGAATCATGAGGGGGAACTCCACGCCAAATTTTTAATAAAAAACCGGCATGGGTTCCCCTCCAAGAGCATACCAGGCCCTTCGGTCTGGTATGGATTTCAAGGGGAACCCCCTACGCCGAAAAAATTGCGTGGGGGTCCCCCCAAAATCCACACCAGACCCTTATCCGAGAACGCAGCCTGGTCGGTCAGTAAGGGGGGTGGGGACGAGCGAGCGCCCCCCCCTCCTGAACCGTACCAGGCCGCATGCCCTCAACATGGGGGGGTAGGTGTTTTGGGGCAGGGGGCGCCCTGCGACAAGGGCCTCTTCCCGACAACCCTGGCCATTGGTTGTCAGGGTCTGCGGGTGGGGGGCTTATCGGAATCTGCGAGCCCCTTTTAATAAGGGAGCCCCCACCCTATGTGAATGAGTATGGGGTACATCGTACCCCTACCCATTCACCTGGGGGAAAAGTGTCAATAAAAAAAAACACACTAGACAGGTTTTTAAAGTAATTTATTAAGCAGCTCTGGGGTCTTCTACTGACTTCGGGGGTCTTCTTCCAACTTCGGGGTCTTCTTCCGACTTTGGGGTCTTCTTCCAACTTCGGGGGTCTTCTACCGACTTCGGGCCTCTTCTCCCGCTCTCCGGTGCCTTCTCCCGCTCTCCGGTGCTTTCTGCCTTCTGCCAGGCACCTCAGCTATCTTCTGCCAGCTCTTTTGCTAGCGGGGGCCTGGTCTTCATCGTCGTCTTCTTCCCTCTTCTCTCCACCTGATGTTGCCTCGACGCTCTCTGCCACTATAATGCCGTGTGCGTGGAGCGCAACGACTTATATAGGCATGGGGTGTGGTCACCGGGTGACCCCGCCTCTTATGACGTCACAGTCCCATCATGCTCCGGGTGGTGATGACATAAGGGGCGGGGTCACATGGTGACATCACCTGGTGACCACGCCCCATGCCTATATAAGTCGTTGCGCTCCGCGCACATGGCATTATAGCGGCAGAGAGCATCGAGGCAACATCGGGCGGAGAGAAGAGGGAAGAAGACGACGATGAAGACCGGGCCCCCGCTAGCAAAAGAGCTGGCAGAAGATAGCAGAGGTGCCCAGCAGAAGGCAGAAAGCACCGGAGAGCGGGAGAAGAACCAGAGAGCGCGGAGAAGGCACCGGAGAGCTGGAGAAGACCCCCGAAGTCGGAAGAAGACCCCCGAAGTCGGTAGAAGACCCCGAAGATGGAAGAAGACCCCCAAAGTCGGTAGAAGACCCCCGGAGCTGCCTAATAAATTACTTTAAAAAGCTGTCTAGTGTGTTTTTTTATTGACACTTTTCCCCCAGGTGAATGGGTAGGGGTACGATATACCCCATACTCATTCACATAGGGTGGAAGGTCGGGATCTGGGGGGCCCCTTGTTAAAAGGGGCTCGCAGATTCCAATAAGTCCCCCACCCGCAGACACCGACAACCAACAGCCAGGGTTGTCGGGAAGAGGCCCTTGTCCCCATTAACATGGGGACAATGTGCTTTGGGGTGGGGGGTCGCAGGGCGCCCCCTGCCCCAAAGAACCCACCCCCCATGTTGAGGGCATGCGGCCTGGTACGGTTCAGGGGGGGGCGCTCGCTCGTCCTCACCCCCCTTCCTGACTGGCTGGGCTGCGTGCTCGGATAAGGGTTTTTTTCGGCGTAGGGGGTTCCCCTTAAAAATCCATACCAGGCCTAAGGGCCTGGTATGCTCTTAGAGGGGAACCCATGCCGTTTTTTTATTTAAAATTTGGCGTGGAGTTCCCCCTCATGATTCATACCAAATACCAGCTCTGTGGGAGGGAGGGGTTTGCCTTAGAGCCGGTTTACAGAGGGGCGACTTCCTGTAAAGTTGCCTCACTATGAACGGGGATCCGACTTGGAGGCGACTTCCTTTGAAATCAATGGGATTGAAGTCGTACAGGAACCTTTTCTGAAGTCGGAGTGACTGCAGTAGTGTACATTAAGACGGCTCCATTCACTTCCATTACTTTTCTAAATCGCGCGACTTGGGGCAACTTGGGGCGACTTGAAATCAGATCCCAGAACGCCCCTGTGTGAACCGGCTCTTACTTATCAGTCAGAATACTGAAGCAAAAGTGATACAAACCTTTAACAAAGATGGAACTGCAACCATCTCACAGAGACGTCCAAGCCTTCCATGGAAGTTATCACCTCGACAGGAGCGTCTTCTGATGAGAAAGGTTGAAGAAAATCTCCATGCAAGTTCACTGCAGTTACATAAAGAAGTAGAAAGCCAAACTGGGGTAATTGTTTCCCGTGACACGATATGGCGTACACTGCAGGGGAATGGCATGTATGGGTGTCGTCCATTAAGGAAGCCTTTCCTAAAGCCCATGCACAAAAAAGCTTGCCTAGAATTTGCCTGGGCCCATGCTGAAAAAGAAGAAGACTACAGGAACTCTGTACTCTGGGGTGATGAGACCAAGATAAATGGTTTTTGGAATTGATGGCTTCAAAATTGTATGGCGTCGCAAAGTTGAGGTGTACAAAGGAAAATGCATGGTGCCTACACTGGAACATGGAGGTGGCAGTGTCCTTCTGTGGGGCTGCATGAGTGCTGCTGGTGTCGGGGAGCTGCATTTCATTCATGGTATCATTATATCACAGATGTACTGCTCTATATTGAAAGAGAAGATGCTACCATCACTCCGTGCCCTTGGTCGACTTTTCCAACATGATAATGATCCAAAACACACATCTCAGGCCACTGTTGCAATTCTGAAGAAGAACAGGGTGAAAGTGATTTAGTGGCCAAGTACTGTATGTCTCCTGATCTGAACCTAATCAATCATCTATGGGGAATTCTGAAGAGATGAGTTGAGCGTCATTCTCCATCCAGCATCCAGGCTCTAACAGAAGTCGTTCTTGAATAATGGAAAAAGATAGATGTTGCAATATGTCGCCAACTTGTTCATTCCATGCCTAGAAGACTTGGCGCTGTCCTTACAAATCATGGAGGTCATACAAGATACTAGATGTAGTAGTTTTTGTTGTGGGGTGTATTCATATTTGCATAAATTAATTTGAGTAAAACTGAAGATTTTGTAATATAAGTTATATTATTAAAGTGTTACTAAACCCAGAAAATAGTTCATCCGTCCCCTCCCACAGTGCCCACAGCTAATAAATCTTCTTTTTACATTAAACTATTGCCACTATATACCTTTTTGGATGGTCTGTATACCACAGTTACATCATAAACTGCAGTTTCTTCAGTACTGAAAGTTCAGAAAGGTGGAGATTTTCACTGCAGCCTGTATACACGCCCACATGTGTGATGCAAATATCATGTGACCTGGCTAGCTCTGAGAACAAGTAACTGTTCTCTCCAACATAAAAGACACAACTGAGCATGTGCAGGTCGACTACTCTGCCTGTGTTAGCTGGCCTTCCCCAGATAGACAATGCAGGGAGGGGGAGGATCTGTGCATACAGGATAAAACAGCCTTTTTAGGCCCCTTTCACACGGACGGATAGAATGGTGCTTTTAGCTGCGGATTTTCTATTTTTCTACCGCAGCTAAAAGCACACAACGCTTTCCTATGGCCCCATTCACACACAGCGTTTAGCTGCGATTTCGTTACATGCGGTTCTGTGCGAATAGAAAAAATAGAATTGAATGCGTCCAGGTGCGATGTAGCGCAGCTATCTGCAAACAACCACATGTAATCACAGTCTTTTGAGTCAGCTGCGGATAGCAGCGTGAGAAAAAAAAAATCACCCGGAAGCGCATCATAACCAGTAGGTGTACCTGGGAAATGACACAGGAAGTTCAGAGGAATATTGGAAAGAGGAGAAGGCAGCATGGCAGCGCGAGATATATCACATGAGGCCATAATATCCCTTGTGCATTCCCGACCAGAGTTATGGGACTCAGAATGCCCAGGATATGCCGATCGAGTGTTGAAGAGATCCAAGTGGGAGGAAGTATACAAATTTGTCACACCGAACTGGGACAATATGTCTGCCACTGAGCAGGATAACCGAGGTGAGTGCAATGTTTGTTGTGTCTATGAAGCAGGGTACACATGCATCATAGCTGTTTCCCATAATAACCACAAACAGAAGATTTACCCCCTAAATGACCAGGCCATTTTTTAGCGATCCAGCACTGTGTCACTGACAATTGTGCAATGCTGCAAACAAACCTAATTTGAAAATGGGAAATTAAATGGTTGGTGTCTTCCCTTAAGTTTTTTCTAGGGTGGGGGGGGGGGGGTGAGCAGATCTCTCTCGACTTTTCCTAACATGCGTTATGTTTGATATATATATTGCAGGAAAAGAGGTTTATACACGTTGGAGGTCCCTACGTGACCGGTACAAGAAAGAAGTTAATGAAGAGAAGTCTGCGGAGAGA
The DNA here is from genome assembly GCA_029206835.1 of Rana muscosa. NCBI lineage: Eukaryota > Metazoa > Chordata > Amphibia > Anura > Ranidae > Rana > Rana muscosa. Next base: position 65,974,143 of record CM055120.1, read on the forward strand.
AGCGGAGCACCCTCAACTCGTCGCAGGGCTAACCCCCATGCAGAGGCTTTGTCTTTTTTGAGGCGCACCACCGAGATGCGCTCGTAAGTATATATATTATATATTTTACTTTTAACAAATTTGTGGGCAGTATAGCCGCACTGTCCTAATGATTTGAGTGGGCTGGAGAGGTGTAGGAGCGGTATACACATCGCTCCTTCACCACTCCAAGGATGCTGCTATCAGGATTTTTGGTTGCGTCACCGCTCCAGTGTGAAAGGTGTCTAAACCCACCCTGCTCTATATAGAGGGCTATTCTGTAGTGTACACATGACAGTATTCATGTTATTTTTAAACTTGTAATTTTGTTATTATTAGAACTGTGTCAAGTGTTCCTGAGAGAGCAAGCGCAAGACGTGAAAGTTCGTCACCAGATGACGCAGACACCAGTCAAGAAACCAATTCAGAGTCACTTTCATCCCAAGAATATCAACCATCCACTGAAGAACCTGTGGTATGTACTTTCAAAACGTCACAATGATGGTTTTTACAATTATTTTTTTTACGATGCTTTCATTTTTTAATGGGGGGGGGGGGGGGGACAGTGTCAGTGTGTGTTTTCTTTTAGTTTTTGTATTTTTTTACAATTAATTTTTATTTTATTCTTTTTTTTTTTCAGCCCTCTCTTTCGTGAGATATCAGGGGTCTTAACAGACCTCTGACATCTCCCCTTTGAGACAGGGAATGGGACTAGGGACACAGATTCCCCAGTCCCTTTCTCAGCAGCCTCCGCTGCGCTGAAAATGAATGGAGAGAAGACAGCGGCTTCTCTTCATTCATGAACTGAAACATTGTAAGAACAGTTTTGGTGGTCTTCTGGCTGCCAATACAGTGACAACAGGTTTTCGGGGCTAAAACAAGTGCCTGTGTCTGATCTACTGAAAACAGGTGTTGCAAGCTCGGACACGACTTTAATAATTGTGCAAGCATCATGTTTATTATTATGTAAGTGTGATCTCAACATCAGAAGCATAATCTATATATTTGATCTATTTGCAGGCAAATGTAGGTAGGAGAGGACAGTCTACTTCCACCAGCCGTCAAAAACGTACTCAACAAGAGACACCTTTTGAGGAATATTTTAACCGTATTATAGCTAAAATGAGAAACCAATCGCAAAACCAGGCCAAAGATGATGAATTTCTCAATATCTCAGACCCAGATGTTATGTTTTTGAGAATGTTGCTTTGTGTAGTCAGGGAGATTCCTCCTGATAAGCGCACTGAGGTCAGGGGTGATATACATGCCTATTTAACGTATATTGTATCCGCTTGCAAAGAGCAACGCCCATATCCAAAATTTCAGCCATGGGCTATGGGTTTTAATTCACCCAGTGGCTCTTTGAGTCGACCAATGGCCAATCAGCAGTTCCATGACACAACACCTGCCATTAATCCTTATGCAGGACCCCCACCGATGTATACACCTTACCCACCTAATCCTGGTTATCAAAGGATGCACGTGCAGCCACACCCAGTTACTTCACCCTCATCTTCCCAATCAGGATCACCCATAGATGTTGGCACTGAACCAAGCCACTCTTCCCTGCGTCCCCCTTATCCGGTGTATGAAAACTTGTAGTTTTGACCTTTTAATTTGTTATATTACTGTTTAATTTTTTTATGTTTTGTTACTTGAATTTTATTGATACCTACCTCAATATCCGCTGAACTGTACGGATGTAAGAAACTGTACTGTACTGTTACAAGCTTCCATATCTTGCTACTCCGCCACGCTGGCTCTCACAGTACCAAAGCATTGTTTAGGTTGAGAGCCAGCATGGTCGACTAGAAAGATACTGAAGCTTGGCCCAGTGGGAGATCCCCCAATCTACACAGTGCAGCATACATGGCGAAATCAAAATTAAGGTGACGAAGGTTAGGGTTTTGACACTTTCTCTATGGGGCCATGCCTCAGCAGACTGGCCATTAGTGATGAGCCGAACACCCCCGGGTTCGGTTCGCACCAGAACCCGCGAACGGACCGAAAGTTCGTACGAACATTAGAACCCTATTAAATACAATGGATGCGAACGTTCGAATTCTAAAGTGCTAATTATAACAACTATTATGCATGTTATTGTCCTAAAAAGGGTTTGGGAACCCGGGTTCTGCACCAGGGGACATGTATCAATGCAAAAAGAAGTTTTAAAAACGGTCGTTTTTCGGGAGCAGTCATTTTAATGATGCATAAAGTGAAAAAAAAAAAGTCAAATATTCCTTTAAATATCGTACCTGGGGGGTGTCTAAAGTATGCCTGTGAAGTGCCACGTGTTTCCCGTGTTTAGAACTGTCCCTGCACAAAATGACACTTCTAAAGGAAAAAAAAGCCATTTAAAACTGCTTGCGGCTTTAATGTAATGTCTGGTCCCGGTAATATGGATGAAAATCTTTAAGAAAAATGGCATAGCTACCCCATGACCCCCCCCCCCCCTACCCCAGCCCATTACCAGCCCCTTTGGGTCTTGTATGGATATTAAGGGGAACCCCGCACATAAAATAAAAAAGGCCCTATATACTCTGAACAGCCGTATACAGGCGGTGCATACAAGACAGGGACTGTAGGTTTGTTCTTATGTAGAATCTGTTTGTAATTTTGAACAGGTACATTGTTGAAGTGTAGCTCCAGCCCAAAAATCTATTTTTAAACTTTTTGGAAAACATAGGTAAGGGTTATCACCCCTGTAACATTTGTTTTGCTGTCTGTGCCCCTGTTCAGAACATTTCACCTCACTTTCCGTCCCAATGACAACTGTTTTTGAAATGTGGTGTTTTTCTTGAAACAAGGATTGCTGATAAAGCATCAGTACAGAGGAGACACCTTTCTCCCATATTTATTCTTACAGGAGAGAATTTTCCTTCCTAGTGGTAGATTTCCTCTCACTTCCTGTTGTCTTCTTGCGTTTGCAAGTAGGAGTCGTTTGTAAGTTGGATGTTTGAAAGTAGGGACCTGCCGTATATACTCTGCAGAAATAGGCCCCTTAGTTGTTGGTGTTGGCACAACACTGTAAGCACTCACAGTTACTCTTGGTTGGTGCTGGAACGCCCTGCTGTCAACTATTATATCAGGAATTTTAATTACATATAATTGTTGAACAGTGGTAGTAAAAATTGGGCCTTTGATGGTGGTGCTGGTGCCACAACACTGTAAGCCCTGACAGTTACTCTTGGTGGGTGCAGCAATGGGCCCTGCTGTGAATTATTAGATCAAGAATTGTAATTGCATGCCCCTGTTGAACAGGGGCTGAAAAATTGGGCCTTTCGTGGTGGTGGTGGTGGTGGTGGTGTTGCCACAACACTGTAAGCCCTCAGAGTTACTCTTGGTGGGTGCAGGAATGGGCCCTGCTGTGAATTATTAGATCAAGAATTGTAATTACATGCCCCTTTTGAACAGGGGCTGAAAAATTGGGCCTTTCGTGGTGGTGGTGGTGGTGGTGGCGTTGCCACAACACTGTAAGCCCTCAGAGTTACTCTTGGTGGGTGCAGCAATGGGCCCTGCTGTGAATTATTAGATCAAGAATTGTAATTGCATGCCCCTGTTGAACAGGGGCTGAAAAATTGGGCCTTAGGCACTGGTGGCACAACACTACAACCCCTCACAGATACGTTACTTGGAGCACAGCAATGAGCCCTGTTGCAAAGTATTGCTTCAAAAATTGTAATGACACGCCCCTGTTAAACAGGGGCTGAAAAATTGGGCCTTAGGCACTGGTGCCACAACACTCCAACCCCTCACAGATACTGTACTTGGAGCACAGCAATGAGCCCTATGGCAAATTATTGCTAAAAAAATTGTAATTACACGCCCCTGTAAAACAGGGGCTGAAAAATTGGGCCTTAGCCACTGGTGGCGGCACCCATAAACAAAAATGATCTTCCAAGCTATCATCATCAATCGTATCATTGAGGACTCGGAGGAGGAGGATAGCCAGTCAACATAACAGCACAGGCACTCAGCATCAGCATCAGTCTTGAAGGGATGTGACATGTTAAAATCAATTAGTCTGTTATATCAGCATCAGGTGTGTGGTAGCTGGTGGTGATCCAAGACTGGTTCATCTTGATGAAAGTCAGTCGATCAACCGAGTCGGTGGACAGGCGCACCCTGTGATCCGTGACAAATCCTCCAGCAGCACTGAATGTGCGTTCCGAAAGAACGCTGGATGCAGGACAGGCCAGTAGCTCAATTGCATACTGTGCAAGCTCTGGCCAGTGATCCATCCTCAAGACCCAGTAAGCCAGAGGATTTTCGGTGGGGAAGGTGTCCAAGTCTGACCTTGCCCCTAGATATTCCTGCACCATGTTTATCAGACGCTGGCGATGGTTGCAGGAACCGATCATACTTTGGGGCTGCGGACTAAAGAATTGTCTGAACGCATCGGTCAGACGGCCACCTTCCCCACCGCTCCTTCTTTGACTGGCCGAAGCCTCAGCAACTCGTTGTCCAGGACCAGGAGTTTGTAACCTCCCAGTCTCTGGGAACGCGTTGCACAGACCTTTCTGCAAGGCCTCCCGGAGTTGTCTCATCCTCTGCTCCCTCTGCGAAGGTAACATAAGGTCCGCAACCTTACCCTTGTACCGTGGATCAAGGAGAGTGGCCAGCCAGTAATGGTCCCTCTCCTTGATCCGAAGAATACGAGGATCCTTCCGCAGACTTTGCAGGATCAGGGAGGCCATGCAGCGTAGGTTTGCTGAGGCATTCGCTCCGGAGTCCTCTGGGTCACTAAGGACGACATGATCCGCAGCCACCTCCTCCCAGCCACGTACAAGTCCACTGGTTTCTTGGGACTGTAAATCATCCCTAAAAGACTGCTGCTGATGATGCTGAGTGCCAGCCTCCACCTCCATGCTGACACAATCCTCCTCCTCCTCCTCCTCCTCCTCCTCTTCCTCTTCCTCTTCCTGTGCGATGGGTGGGACAGAAGGAACACTGTCTGGGTAAAGGGGGCCTTGAGAGGCAAGGAAGTCCTCCTCTTCCTGCCTCTGTTCTGCCTCAAGTGCCCTGTCCATTATTCCACGCAGCGTGTGCTCCAACAGGTGGACAAGAGGTACAGTGTCACTGATGCATGCACTGTCACTGCTCACCATCCTCGTGGCCTCCTCAAATGGTGCCAGGACAGTGCATGCATCCCTGATCATGCCCCACTGGCGTGGAGAAAAAAAACCAAGCTCCCCTGACCCTGTCCTGGTGCCGTAGTAGCACAGGTACTCATTGATGGCCCTCTGCTGCATGTGCAGCCGCTGCAGCATGGCCAACGTTGAGTTCCACCTGGTGGGCATGTCACATATAAGGCGGTTCTTGGGCAGGTTCAACTCCTTTTGCAGCTCAGCCAGGCGAGCACTGGCATTATAAGATCTGCGGAAATGCACACAGACTTTCCTGGCCTGCCTCAGGACATCCTGTAAGCCCGGGTACCTGCCCAAGAACCGCTGCACCACCAGGTTAAGGACGTGAGCCACACAGGGCACATGGGTCAGTTGTCCCTGTCGGAGGGCGGAGAGGAGGTTGGTGCCATTGTCGCAAACCACCATTCCTGGCTTAAGCTGGCGTGGCGTCAACCACCTCTCGGCCTGGCCCTGCAGAGCAGACAGGACCTCTGCCCCAGTGTGGCTTCTGTCCCCCAAACACACCAGCGCAAGCACGGCATGGCATCTTTTTGCCTGCGTACTTGCGTAGCCCCGTGAACGGCTACGGAGCACCGCTGGTTCAAACCACAGGAAGAGGCCATGGAGGAAGAAGAAGAGGAGGGGGTGGAGGAGAGAGGTGTGTCACAACCAGTAGTAGCATTTTGGAGGCGTGGCGGTGGAACAACCTCCAACACTACTGCACCTTGTCCTGCATCCTTCCCAGCTGCCAAAAGAGTGACCCAATGGGCCGTGAAAGAAAGGTAACGTCCCTGTCCATGCCTGCTGGACCATGAGTCAGCGGTAATATGCACCTTACCGCTGACCGCCCTGTCCAGCGAGGCCAAGACATTGCCTTCCACATGCCGGTAGAGAGCCGGAATAGCCTTCCGTGAGAAAAAGTGGCGTTTGGGAACCTGCCACTGAGGAACCGCACATTGCACAAACTCACGGAAGGGGGCCGAGTCTACCAACTGAAAAGGCAGCAGTTGAAGCGCTAGCAATTTAGCCAAGCTAGCATTCAACCGCTGGGCATGTGGATGGCTGGGAGTGAACTTCTTTCGACGGTCCAGCAGCTGGGGCAGGGAAATTTGCCTGCTAGAATCGGACGTCGGTGTACTGCTAGCAGAGTGGCTGCAAGTACTGGGCTGTGACACACCTAATTCTACACCTTCATTCCTCTCAGTGCATGTTTCAGAGAGGACTGAAGTTATAGTGGGGTTGGAGATCCCAGCTGATGCGGTGCAAGGAGTGGTCCGCTTTGTTCTTTGGTGTGGGTCTTTGAGGTAGGCTTGCCAACGAGCTGCATGGCAGGTCAACATATGTCTGGTCAGGCATGTGGTACCCAAGCGGCTGATGTTTTGGCCACACGATATACGCTTGAGACATATGTTGCAAACAGCAGCTGTGCGATCTGATGCACTAGCCTCAAAAAAGGCCCACACCAAGGAACTTTTTGAATGACGGGCAGAGGCTGCGCCCTGCACAGGCGGAGCTCTGCGGTGTGATTCCGTTGGTGTACTGCCCTTACGCTGGCCACCAAAGGGCATCCTGCCTCGTTGGAGATGTGCCTCCTCCTCATCCTCCTCCTCCTCCTCTCTCCTATTAGGCACCCACGTGGAGTCAGTGACCTCATCATCCCCTCCCTCCTCATCACTGGAGCCAATCTGGCAGTATGCTGCAGCTGCTGGAACATGACTGCCAGATTGGTGTCCTTCTTGAGCATCCCCTCTGTCTGCTCTCACGCTACTGCCTTCCTGTAGCTGGGTTTCATCATCAGAGCCTTCGAAACGCTGGGCATCCTCCTGGAGCATGTACCCAACACTGTGCTCAAACAGTTCGGGGGACTCCTCAGGAGGAGGACATGGTGGGTCTAGGGAAGGAGTGACTGATGATGAGTCTGACATTGATACCAGGGAAGAGGACGCTTTGGCAGCTGCTTTGCCAGTACCCTGAGCCTGGGTGAGAGAGGATGAGGAGGAGGAGGAGGGCTTGGTCATCCACTCTACCAAGTCTTCGGCATGATGTGGCTCAACATGTCCAGCTGCCGAAAAGAAGGACAAGCGTGTCCCATGGCCATGTGCTGATGACAATGCACCGCGTCCACGACCAGCACTGTTGCCCCCAGACACAGAGCCTGCTTGCCCTCTTTTATTGCCTCCTGACTGTCTGCCTCTCCTTGTTTGCCTTCCAGACATTCTAATAGATGGCCTGCAGGGAGATGGGAAAAAAGCAATAAGGGCTACCTTCAGGTGTCCTTCTCTGTCCCTTTACTTAAGGATTTCTAAATATGGTTGAGGATTATTGCTTTTGCACAGAATAGCACAACGACAATTTCCCTGACTGTCCAAAAAACAAGGATTTCAAAGATGGTTGATGAGGAATGCTTTGGCACACTATAGCACAAGGAGAATTCCCCTCACTTTCCTTCTTTGTCCCTAGAAACAAGGACTGGCACAGTGAAAGAAACTGACACTCTCCCTACCTACAGTTTTCTGTCCCTAGAAAAAATGTTTTTTTAAAGCACACTATAGCACAAGGAGAATTCCCCTCACTTTCCTTCTTTGTCCCTAGAAACAAGGACTGGCACAGTGAAAGAAACTGACACTCTCCCTACCTACAGTTTTCTGTCCCTAGAAAAAATGTTTTTTTAAAGCACACTATAGCACAAGGAGAATTCCCCTCACTTTCCTTCTTTGTCCCTAGAAACAAGGACTGGCACAGTGAAAGAAACTGACACTCTCCCTACCTACAGTTTTCTGTCCCTAGAAAAAATGTTTTTTTAAAGCACACTATAGCACAAGGAGAATTCCCCTCACTTTCCTTCTTTGTCCCTAGAAACAAGGACTGGCACAGTGAAAGAAACTGACACTCTCCCTACCTACAGTTTTCTGTCCCTAGAAAAAATGTTTTTTTAAAGCACACTATAGCACAAGGAGAATTCCCCTCACTTTCCTTCTTTGTCCCTAGAAACAAGGACTGGCACAGTGAAAGAAACTGACACTCTCCCTACCTACAGTTTTCTGTCCCTAGAAAAAATGTTTTTTTAAAGCACACTATAGCACAAGGAGAATTCCCCTCACTTTCCTTCTTTGTCCCTAGAAACAAGGACTGGCACAGTGAAAGAAACTGACACTCTCCCTACCTACAGTTTTCTGTCCCTAGAAAAAATGTTTTTTTAAAGCACACTATAGCACAAGGAGAATTCCCCTCACTTTCCTTCTTTGTCCCTAGAAACAAGGACTGGCACAGTGAAAGAAACTGACACTCTCCCTACCTACAGTTTTCTGTCCCTAGAAAAAATGTTTTTTTAAAGCACACTATAGCACAAGGAGAATTCCCCTCACTTTCCTTCTTTGTCCCTAGAAACAAGGACTGGCACAGTGAAAGAAACTGACACTCTCCCTACCTACAGTTTTCTGTCCCTAGAAAAAATGTTTTTTTAAAGCACACTATAGCACAAGGAGAATTCCCCTCACTTTCCTTCTTTGTCCCTAGAAACAAGGACTGGCACAGTGAAAGAAACTGACACTCTCCCTACCTACAGTTTTCTGTCCCTAGAAAAAATGTTTTTTTTAAAGCACACTATAGCACAAGGAGAATTCCCCTCACTTTCCTTCTTTGTCCCTAGAAACAAGGACTGGCACAGTGAAAGAAACTGACACTCTCCCTACCTACAGTTTTCTGTCCCTAGAAAAAATGTTTTTTTAAAGCACACTATAGCACAAGGAGAATTCCCCTCACTTTCCTTCTTTGTCCCTAGAAACAAGGACTGGCACAGTGAAAGAAACTGACACTCTCCCTACCTACAGTTTTCTGTCCCTAGAAAAAATGTTTTTTTAAAGCACACTATAGCACAAGGAGAATTCCCCTCACTTTCCTTCTTTGTCCCTAGAAACAAGGACTGGCACAGTGAAAGAAACTGACACTCTCCCTACCTACAGTTTTCTGTCCCTAGAAAAAATGTTTTTTTAAAGCACACTATAGCACAAGGAGAAATCCCCTCACTTTCCTTCTTTGTCCCTAGAAACAAGGACTCGCACAGTAAAACACACTGACACTCTCCCTACCTATCCTTCTCTTTCCCTAAACTAAAGGAATCCAGGTTAAGCAAGAAAGAAATAAATGTCACTGTCCCTGCCTATGCTTGTCTTTCCCTGCTCCGGAACACACTACACTAGGCCGCCGTGCTGGCGGCCTTTTATAGTGTGGGGCGTGTACTAAACACCCTCAGCAATAATTGGCCACAGGCATCCTGCCTGTGGCCAATCATTGCTCTCCTCGCTGCCGGCGCTGTGATTGGCCAAGCATGCGGGGTCACAGTGCATGCTTGGCCAATCACAGCGCCTGGATGACACTGCGATGGCGTAGTGCATTGTGGGCCGTTCGCGTCACTCGAATTTGGCGCGAACGGCCCAAATCGTTCGATCTTCATCGAACGATCGAACAGCCGATGTTCGAGTCGAACGTATGTTCGACTCGAACACGAAGCTCATCCCTACTGGCCATACACCTATAGGTTATCTTATGTTTTTCTATGTTCAGATGGAAAAAGTGGAACAGATTCCTCCATCTCTGCTAAACTGTGCAGATGTAAGAATCTCCCACTGTTCCAAGCTTCCATATCTTGCTACTCAGACGACTAGAAAGATACTGAAGCTTGGCCCAGTGGGAGATCCCCTCCCCCCCATCTACACAGTGCAGTGTACATGGACAAATATAATTCCATCTAATCATAGACATTATGCAGATAATCTATAGGTGTATGGTCACTTTAAGCACTAAAAAACCTTTTTAAATTCTTTGCTTACATTTGGACATTGTTATCAAACAGCCGCTACACAACAGTTCGTAAAGTTGTGAAAAAATGTTTCAAAGCTGTTTACTGCACTCACTGTCCACATATAGTCAAACATATGGTTAACAGCACTTTAGAAATACTCTATATTTTAGGGGGGGGGGGGTACAGAGTCAATTTATACTTGAAAATAGAAGAAAATTCTCTATATTCCTAAGGAATTGAAAAAATCGTTTTCTATACATGCAAGCATTCAATGTTTTGTAAGGTTTGTCTATTTTTTCTACCTTTTTGTTATTTAACATGGCAAAGATATAAAAATAAAAACAATTTAATTGTAAAAAATTGTCAACTACTTTATTTCAAGAACAAATTTAAACTGTAATGTAAGGTTGATATAACATGGGTAACAAAGATCTCTTTACAAATGGTCATATTGCCATGGGAGCTGTCCATCCTCTGTCAAAAAAATATCTGTGAAATCCTCACGCACTTGTAGAGCTTGATTCGTGGGACGAGTGGCAGTAACACGACCTCTGTGTTCTGCGGAAACAGGTAACGCTAACGGGGATTCGGTGGGCACGATCTCCTTACCCCTCAAATAGTTGTGGAGAACACAACATGCCAAAACAACATTGACCGCATGATCCACTTCTAGGTGCGTGGCTGTCATCAAAACACGCCATTTGGCAGTGCAAATGCCAAATGCGCACTCCACCATTCTCCGGGCTCTACTGAGATGGTAATTAAAAATGCGCCTCCTGTCAGTGAGACCATGCCTCGTATAGGGCCTGAGAAGGTGGGTGGATAAGGCAAATGCCTCATCTCCCAGCACAACAAAAGGAAGATCCGGCACAGCAGTACCAGGAAGAGGCCTTGACTGTGGCACATTGAATTCACTATTTTCCAATCGCTGGCCCATCATAGAATTACGGAAAATTCTGGAATCTCCAGAACTCCCATAAGCTCCCACATCCACAGCAATGAACCGCATGTTGGCATCACTGAGCCCCAGGAGGACAATGGAGAAATATTTTTTATAGTTGAGATAACGGGAACCAGAGTTTGGTGGCTTGATGAGACAGATATGTTTCCCGTCTAAAGCCCCAATGCAATTTGGGAAGTTGGTCTTCTCCCAAAACTCCTCAGATATTTCCTCCCACAGACTGGGTGTTGGTTCCGGCATGACACTGCTTTTCAGCTCTTCCCATATAACTTGACATGTATCATGGACTATTGTCGATACAGTAGAAATTCCCATTAGAAACTGATGATGAAGGGAGGTGAAGCTGGCACCAGTGGCAAGGTATCTGCAATACAAAAAAGACACATATATTTATAGCTATATATTATGCAAGAACATACATACACACTATTGTCAATAATATTGGTACACCTGCATGTACATGAATTTAAAGCATCTGTTCAAGATATGGAAAACCTACCTTAAAGTAAGTAGCAGCTGCTCTTCTGCACTAATGCTTCTTCTCATGTTGGTCCTGGTTCTGCTCAGGCGTGTTCTACAGAGTTCCAACAGCTCATCGAAGCTTGCCACGGACATCCGAGTATAATTGTAGAACTTGTCCCCATGGGTCCGCAGCTCACCGAACATGAGGGCAAAGTAGCCAATTGATAGACGCTGTGAGGTTAGGGGATGGACCCAGTAACGGCGGGGACGTCGCCTAGACTGGATCTGTCTTCTCCTCTTCATCCTCATCATCAGCAACATGAGCATCGCCAGCAAACTCATCATATTTGCATTCATTTTTGCAAATCTCAGGCACAACACACCGATCACTCCTCTCACCTCTAAACTCCAACACACACTCAGCAAGTGAACAAAGAAACAGGAAATAGATGGCAGAGGACCGAAATGCATCATGGTTAGATCCAAGGGACAAAAAAATAAATAAACAGGTTGCTATGGGAATAACTAACCGCAGCTAAACGCAACCGCAAATAAACGCACGTATACGCAGGTAATCGCAATGTACAAATGCAGCTAATCGCATTGCCTGAAGCCTTGAATTTCAAAGAACAAAAAACAGGCTTTTTACTGCGGCAATTTTGCCGTCCGTGTGAAAGGGGCCTTACACAATGCAGAGGATTAACCCCTTAAGTTCCACAGTGAGCATAACAAGCATGCTATGCTGCATATACAGACTGATTTTATTGTTGTGGGTTTAGTAACACTTTAACCTTACCTTCATGTAATGATCTAAACAAATGTTCTATAATTTTGGAAATTGTTCTTGTTTTCATTGAGATATTGATTAAAATCGTACTTTTCAAAAGGGGTGTACTCATTTATGCTGAACATTGTATAAGATAAACTGGCCAACTAGATGGGTTGTTTTGTTTGTAAATATAGGCAAAACTTTAATGATGGTTTCCTATTTTAGCTGTTTTTTACATTAATTAAAAAAGGAAAACACATAATATTTGTTACATAGTTAGTTTGGTTTGTTCAACCAATAATAATAATAACCAACCAATTGCATAAATGCTGGTTTTCGTTTCAGGTATTTCAGCAGATCATTTTACAAATGACCACAAGGTGGCGAACAGGATCCAACTAACGTTGCAAATTCTTATTGATGGCTTCTACAGGGTCATCACCATCCTGCGGTGCCACATAAGAAGATGTTACCAGCAAGTAGGAATGATGACAAGTAATGCGATTCAATGCTCAGCGTCATTGCTAAACTCCGCAGAGCTTTAAAGGGAATGTATCATTTTTCTAAATCTTCAATGATAAATGATGAAAAGATATTTGCTTGATGTAAATAATATTATTGACGTGTGTAAATGTTTACAAAATGTGTTTCCTTGTACAAATTGCGATGAGATGTGGGCAGCCATGTTTACTTATTACGGATGTTCATAGGCTGGTGAGTCACCATAGAAGCCAGACAGCTAGCATTTTCTAACAGAGGTCTGCAATGGATGTTACCATATTACTCTCATAAAAAGCTGATCTCCAGCTTGATGTAAAAGATGCAGCTCTGTATATATATATATGTGATTAAAGTCATTCTAAAGGCAAACTTTTCTTTTTTTTTTAAAATAACAAACCTGCTATACTTACTTACTCTGTGCAGTGGTTTTGATCCTCCTCCTCCTCTTGGGTCCCCAGGGGGCGCTCCTGGCCCCTTCCCCTGCTGAGTGCCCCATAGAAAGCCACTTGCTATAGGGGCACTTGTGTGTGCTCGCTCCCGAGCCAGCTCTTAACCAAACAGAGAGCAGCTTGGCTCCACCCCCTGCTCTCTCCTCTCTGGCTGTGATTGACTGACTGTGATTGGCTGTGTCTGAGCCAGAAAAGGAGAGGGAGAGTCTCTGCTCTCTCGCACATCACTGGATTGAGATTGGGTTCAGGGATGTATTTATGGGGGGCTGAGGAGGGGGAGCTTCTTGCAGAAGGTTTTTTACCTTAACCACTTCAGCCCCGGAAGATTTTACCCCCTTCCTGACCAGAGCATTTTTTGCGATTCAGCACTGCGTCGCTTTAGCTGACAATTGCGCGGTCGTGCGACGTTGTACCCAAACAAAATTTACGTATTTTTCCCCCCCACAAATAGAGCTTTCTTTTGGTGGTATTTGATCCCCTCTGTGGTTTTTATTTTTTGCGCTAGAAACAAAAGAAAAGCGACAATGTTGAAAAAAACACAATATCTTTTATTTTTTGCTGTAGTAAATATCCAAAATTTTTTTTTCACAAAAACACATACATATTTTTGGTAATAAAAATCACAATAAGCGTATATTGATTGGTTTGCACAAAAGTTATAGCGTCTACAAAATAGGGGATAGATTTATGGCATTTTATTATTATTATTTTTTTACTAGTAATGGCGGGGATCTGCGATTTTTATCGGGACAGCGATATTGCAGCGAACAGATCGGACACTTTTGACATATTTTTGGGACCATTGTCATTTATACAGCGATCAGTGCTATAAAAATGTACTTATTACTGTATAAATGACACTGGCAGGGAAGGGGTTAACACTAAGGGGCGATCAAGGGGTTAAGGGGTTAACGCAATATCGTGACTGCGATATTGCGGCGGACACATCAGACACTTTTCACACATTTTTGGGACCATTCACATTTATACAGCGATCCCTGCTATAAAAATGCACTGATTAATGTATAAACATGACTGGCAGGCGAGGAGTTAACACTAGGGGGTGAGGAAGGGGTTAAATGTGTTCCCTGGAAGTGTTTCTTACTGTGGGGGGAGGGGACTGACTGGGGGAGGTGACCAATGGTTGTCCCTATGTTAAGGTGACCAGATTTTTTAAATTAAATCCGGGGACACATTTTTTTTTTTTTACTAGTAATGGCGGCAATCAGCGACTCTCTGCCCGTTGCCACCGCCACCCGCCTTACAGCCGGTCAAGTCTTACTCTCCAGTACCCGGCTACTACTGGGTGGGGAGCAGAAGACGATCACTTCATCAGGGAAAGCAAGGAGATAAGCCGGCAGGCGGCTGGCTGGGACTTGAGCCAAGGCAGAAGAACATGCGAGTGGAGTTGAATGGGCATGCACCCGAAACTGAAGAAATATTCCCTCCGCTCCGACCAGCACATGATCATCAGAAAGGGGCACAGATAATGGAAAAAAATACACCCCCCTAAACTAGTAGGAGCGGCAGAGTGGGGGTGTGTAATTCTGATTTTTTTTTTTTTTATTCTGCACTGACTGTCTTTGAAATTGCCCCAGCCCCTGTTCATATCCAATCCGGGGACAAAAACTGGGACAGACTTGGCCCGGGGACAGTGTCCTCAATCCGGGGACTGTCCCCTGAAACCGGGGATGTCTGGCCACCCTACCCTATGTACAAGGGACACACCATCAGTCTCCTCTCCCTGACAGGACGTGGATCTGTGTGTTTACACACACAGATCCACGGTCCTGCTCGGTTACTGGGCAATCACGGCCGCCGGGCACGCGCATCGGGTCCCCAGTGACGTGGCGGGGGCGCGCACCCCCTGGTTGCTTTTTAGGGCGCAACGTCATATGATGTTTCCGCCCAGAACAACAGAGTCTTCCGCTCGCCGTCATTTGACGGTGGGCGGTTGACAAGCGGTTAAAGGAAGAACTATAGAGGCTGCCCCTTGGTGACTTCTTATTCTGTAAATGTCAGTTGCCTGGCTGCCACGCTGACCCTCCTGCTTCAACACTATAGGGAAATTTTTAAACTGGAGATTGCAAAATCTGGTAGAAACCAATCAGCTTCCAGGATTTTTTTGTTTTTTGTCAAAGCTTAATTGAACAAGCTGAAGTTAGAAGCTGATTGGCTGCCATGCACAGCCGCAGCAGTTTATGAACTCTCCTGTTTTAGTAAATCTACGCCTATTTAAGCCACTCCCACTGCCCGCGTAAACCCCGCCCATTTTTCCACTGTTTTTTCCTGCTAGGGTGTGACACACCTACAAACGAATGCCCCGCCCCCTAATTATAGCAAGGCTCCGCCTAACTGCGAAAAAGTGTCCCCGATTTTTTTTTTGCAATGTTGACAACTATGAGCATGTCTGGGATGAAACCGGAGTACCCGGAGGAAACCCACTCAGACACAGGGAGTACATGCAGAATCCAGTCAGGTAGTGGCGCACATTTCACTATTTTTCCTTTCCTGTCTTTATTTCCATCTCTAATGTCCAGCAGGATAAGCCACGATCACGCGCCAGCAGGGGCGCGCAGCATTGCGATTGGTGGTGTGGTGACTCACTCTGACACACCGCATCTCTGATCATGGTAAAGAGCCTCTGACGGAGGCTCCTTACCACGTGACCAATCACAGCTGATCACATCGTGAACCAGGAAGTGCCGGTAATCGGCTTTCCTCGGTTCTCGCTGACAGGGAGAGCCGATCGGTGGCTTTCCTGTCAGAGGGAGAGTGTACACTGATAATCAGCATATTGATTATCAGCGCAGCCCCCATCAGAGGTGCCCACCACAATGCCAATCAGTGCCCATTAGCTGCCAGTCAGAGCCCACCCAAATCCCCAATCATTGTGCATCAAAGTGCCAATCAGTGCCCATCAAGGTACCAATCAGTGCCCATCAGTAACGCTTGTGAGTGCCCTTCTCAGATGCCCATCAGTAATGCCTGTCAGTACCTCCTCATCAGTGCCACCTATCAGTGCCCATCAGTGCCACCTATCAGTGCCGCCTATCAGTGCCACCTATTAATGCCCATCAGTGCCGGCTCTGCGCCACGAGCCCACTCTATTTTGAAGCCTATTAAAACCTCTGGCTCTAATCAGATGCTTCAAACCCCCCCCCCCCCGAATTTGAATCCATGAAAAGGGGCCGGACGCATGAATAGGGGGTGGCGCCCATGGACTGGATAGAGTATGGGGGTGGCAGCCGTGGATAGAGAGGGCGGCGCTCGGGCGCCCCTAATGGACGGGCCGCTAATGAACTTGACATGTGATCTGACTTGGGGTCTCACAAGTTGGATCCCATGTGGCAGCAGTATGAACCGATCCTAAATTATGTGCAATTATGTTTGCTTGCATATGATTAGATGATAAAATTAGACACAGCTTCACATTATTCACTTCCCTAACCTGTAGAAAATCATCTGCTCAGATTTGTTTTTAAATACCAGAAGGGATACAAGAATTTGAATGTGAATTTTCCCAGAATATTGGGGGGGAAAATCTGGAAATTTTGGTGAAATGCATTGGAGTCAATAGAAAAGATAAAACAAGGGTGAAATTTGAACAACTTGTCATCTGTAAATCATTGGCACCACATCCCGTTTAGATAGGTAGGTATGAAGAGGAAATTAGGATTTTAAAGGTGCAAAATAACACAAATAAATATATCAAAAAATAATTGTATTTATATAAAAGTTAAAATTGACAGAATAACATCCATCAAAAATAGGCATACAGTTTCAGAATTTGCAGACGGACAAAACTCTCAACATGTTTCACTACTAGCGGTAGCTTCTTCAGGAGATTTATATTTGTCACGCACTAGCTACTGAAATATAAGAAAATGGAAATGAGACAAAACATTTAAAACACAATCATTACAAAAGATAATACACAATATACAAATGGAAATCAATCAATCAATAGACCTAGCGATTTTGGGATTGATTTCCATTTGTATATTGTGTATTATCTTTCGAAATGATTGTGTTTTATGTTTTGTCTCATTTCCATTTTCCTATATTTCAGCAGCTAGTGCGTGACAAATATAAATCCCAATTTCCTCTTCATACATAAAACAAGGGTGGTTTGATAATGGGTGTAATGAGCTTTTAACCACATCCGGACCGTCCGTTGTCGTTATACGTCGGTAGTTTGAAGAGGAATATCATTGTTATGGCAGCAGCTAGCTACCATAACCCCGGTATCCTCTTCTTCAGCAGGCGGTCCGCTTTCAGATAAAAGTGGTCTCTGTGGTGGATTCACCGCATAATCACTTTTATCGGCGTCGGTAGAGGCCCCCCCCCCCCCCGCCGCTTACTGGAGCCGTCGGTAGCGGAGGAGGCGATCGGGTCCTCTCCCTAGCTTTGTATGGAGATGAGTGAGGGGAAGATGGCCCCCACCTGTCTCCATATCATTGCAGGGTGGAAGCGACATCAAAACATCACTTCCGCCCATAGATCTTAAAGAGACATTAAAAAAAAAAAAAAAAAAATTCAAATGACCATTTACATTTTTTCTTTTTTTTGCATTTTAGAGTAAATATGAGATCTGAGGTCTTTTTGACCCCAGATCTCATATTTAAGAGGTCCTGTCATGCTTTTTTTCCTATTACAAGGGATGTTTACATTCCTTGTGATAGAAATAAAAGTGACTTAATTTTTTTTTTTAAAAGAACAATGTAAAAATAAAAGGTAAAATAAATAAGAAAAAAAAAATTTAAACGCGCCCCGTCCCGCTGAGCTCACGTGCAGAAGCGAACGCATACGTGAGCAGCGCCCACATATGTAAACAGTGTTCAAACCACACATGTGAGGTATCGCCGCGATCGTTAGAACAAGACCAATAATTCTAGCCCTAGACCTCCTCTGTAACTCACATGCAACCTGTAGAATTTTTTAAACGTCGCCTATGGAGATTTTTTAGGGTAAACGTTTTTTCACCATTCCATGAGCGGGCACAATTTTGAAGCGTGACATGTTGGGTATCAATTTACTTGCCATAACAATATCTTTCACAATATAAAAAAAATGGGCTAACTTTACTGTTGTCTTATTTTTTAATAAAGAAAATCCCAATAAAGTGTGTTTGTAAGACCGCTGCGCAAATACAGTGTGGCAGAAAGTATTGCAATGACCGCCATTTTATTCTCTAGGGTGTTAGAAAAATATATATATATATATAATGTTTGGGGGTTCAAAGTAATTTTCTATCAAAAAAAATTTTTGTTAACTTGTAAACAACAAATCTCAGAAAGAGTCTCGGTCCTTAAGAGCCCATTCACACAGGGGCGGCACAACTTGTCCGGCGACTGTGCTGGGCGTCTTCAAGACGACTTCAAAGGTGACTTCAAAAATGACTTCTGTATTGAAGTCAATGAAAGTCGCCCTGAAGTCGTTTCGAAGTAGTACAGGAACCTTTTTCTAAATCGGAGCGACTTCAGTCGCTCCGATTAGAACGGTTCCATTGTACAGAACGGGACGCGACTTGTCAGGCGACTGAGACGTCTGACGAGTCGCTCCTGTGTGAATGGGGTCTAAGTGGTTAAAGAAGAAAACACGGTTGGCAAGAAAAAATATCTAAAAAAAAATTCACAAATATTTCTATATACAATATAAAGAAAAAAAAGTAAATGCTATTACACTAACAGCTCAATTCACAAAGCTTTAACGTGTGGATATGGAGGAGCTTGATTTTCGCCATGTGATTGTATATTTCATATCCCTGTTATTTAATAGGAACATTCCATTTATAGTCAGGGCATTAAAGCTGCATGTAAAACATTTTCAGCACGTTTGAAATTTTGGGAGGTTGCTCTTAAAATTAAATTTTTATTGTGACCTCTAGGTGGGGCTGTTGGCCATGGCAGCCTGTGTGAAGCAGCATAGAAGTCAGCAGGCAATGGTAATGCAGCTAAACGCCAACTAAAGGGAAATGTGAGTCTATTATTCTCAAATTTCATATTAGGACTTGATAAAAAATTCAGGTTCTCGACAAATTATCGCTCATTCCCTGCAGAACTGTAATCTTTTTTTTCCAGGGGAGGTTAAGACCAGTTGCACAAAGTGTTAAATACCGTACCTTAAAAGAATGAGCCCAAAGTTCCTGGCGATTAGCCACAGCTTCTGATTGGCTGCTCTTTGAGCAGTTTGAGATATCTTGTCTTACAGAATTCACTCTAATTGTACAATCACCATTAGAGTTACCAAAATATAATAATAATAAGAGGATACACCTAAACAACCAATTCAATTAGTAGGAAATTTGGCAGGCCCTTGCGCTACCTAGTAGATAGAAGATCTAGTACGATCTCCAGGAGATTGTACAATCAGATTGTACAGTGTATGGTCAGCTTTAGAAATGAAAGTGGTTGTAAAACCTTACATATACCCAATGAAGTGTCTATCCTCAGGTGATACACAGAGATGAAACAAATAAGTTGTACCTGTTTATCTGACGTATTCTCTATGTCCATTCAAAGTGCTGAAAATATAAGTTTGTCTGAGAGGTCAGAAAAAAGGGGGCGGAGAGCTGAAGTTACACTCTGCAGAGCTCAGTGAGGAGAGCTCTGAGAGCTGATTGGAGAGAAGAGACACACCCCCCTTCACCCTTTACACAGCTCATAGGAACAGAGCTGAGGCTGTCAATCAGCTGGAGATCCCTCCCCGTCACCATTTTTCTGCTGGTGTCGGGAAAACTTGTCAGAAGTGACTTATACTGATAGCAGAGTAACAAAGCAGCAGACAGAAATGACACTTAGTGCTCTGGATTGAGACAAGTACACACTATAGAGGGATATGCTTTGTTCATATTTAATGTCTAAGGCTTACAACTACTTTAAATCTCCTGAACGTTTAAAGTGATATTAAAGTCTTGTTTTTTGTTTAAAAATAACAAACACATTATACTTACCTACTCTGTGTAATGGTTTTGCACAGAGCAGCCCAGATCCTCTTCTTCTCGGGTCCCTCACCGGTGCTCCTTGTCCTTCTTGTCTTCCAAGTGCAAGTAGCCTGCTATGGGGGCACCCGAGCCGAGCCGCTGCTCTGTGTGTCCATTTGGAGCCAATGGTGAGCACTGCTGTTTCAGCCAATGAGGAGGGAGAGTCTCTGGATTTCAT
Source organism: Rana muscosa (assembly GCA_029206835.1). NCBI lineage: Eukaryota > Metazoa > Chordata > Amphibia > Anura > Ranidae > Rana > Rana muscosa. The sequence goes on from CM055120.1 coordinate 65,994,393, forward strand.
GGCTCTCATTAAACATCGCTGGATAGAGATGGGGCTCAGGTAAGTATTAGAGGGGCTGAGGGGGGCTGCTGCACACAGAAAGGTTTTTTTATCCTAATGCATAGAATGCATTAAAATAAAAATAAAAACCTGCCTTTATAACCACTTTAAAGATCTCTTGTACCAATAATATTTAACTGAAAAAAATCTATTAAAGGAAAAAAGTTAGACAATAATTAGATGAATATTTTCCAAATGACCGGTCATTCGTGATTCTTTGTATAGACGCACATCTATGCACATGTGTTGCTGCATCACATAGATGTGAACCTAGACTAACAACAACATATGGGGGTTTTTTTGCATGTTTTTCATGCATTTTTCATGCGCTATGGGGCCAAAATGTGTGTTGGTGCAATAGAAAGTAGTATTTTCCTGAATACCTGCCATGTGCTCATATACTGTACAATGTCAGAGCAAGATGGCTCAGGAGAGCAGCGCCTCTTTTTCTCCACCTCCTCTTGAATAACAGGAAAAACAGACTTCTCTCCAATTGCTTCTATGAACATCAATACACAGCACAAAGTCGAAAACCATAGGTGTGCACACATAGTGTGCCAGGTGTGCCTGGGCACACCCATAGGCGTGCGCACAGGGTGTGCCAGGTGTGCCCAGGCACACCCTAATCACCTTGTGCAGCACAGATTCCCCCTACTGCCCTGGCTCCCATCTTTCCCCCCGCAGCGCTGCCAGCTTCCCTCCTCTCCTGTCGGCTGTTGCTGCTGGGATGTTTTAGGAGTGGGAAGGGGGCCAGTAAATATGTAATTTACCGGCCCCTTCCCTTTCTGAATGAACACCGTGAGCGATCGGTAGTGTGTGTTTGGGCTTTGGGGTGCACACCTATGGGCACACCCTAATCTCACTGTGCAGTGCCGATTTCCCCTGCTTCCTGTCTCCCCCCTGTAGTGCTGCCAGCTTCCCTTCTCTTCTCTCAGGAGCGAGGAAGGGGCTGGTAAATATTTAATTAACCAACCCCTTCCTTTTCAGAGTGGACACAGTGAGTGATCTGTACTGATCGCTCCTGTCTTCATTCTTAATAGAGCCATAGTAAACTATGTTTACTGCTGGCCGCAGAGAAAGGGACTGGGGAATCTCTGTCCTCAGTTTCTTCCTTTGTCTCAAAAGTGAGACATCAGGGGTCTAAGCTTACACCCTTCATATTTCACGAAAGCCCCATAAAGGCTCCTAAAAAAAAACCTGTAAAAAAACTAATACAAAAAAAATTATAAAAATAAATAAAATTGTAAAAAATAATACAAAATAATAATAAAAAAACTACTAACACCGTCCACTGCTCTACTGACACCCATCTTCTCTCTACTGACACTGCCCACTGCTCTGCTGATATACACGCTGTGTTATTGTGCTCTGTGTTGAACATCCTAATGCAATAGGCTGCGCACACCAATGTCAACTAATGATGTCTTATTCGTTTTAGAGAAGGTTCATACTTTACGGGTCAGTGCGGCCTGTGGGGAAAAAGTCTTTGACCCTTTCTAAAGTCACACCTGCATGGAACATGGGTATTTTGCTGAGGTGTGGGGGTGCAAATAAGAATTAGCGGCACCCCCGCCTGTCTGCTATAGAGCAGTACATATTGCCTGTGCCTGCACAAGTGTGAACCTAGGCTTAGCGGTCAACATGAAAAGTGTCCTAAAAACAAGCGCCAAGGCATGTGCAAAACATTCATCAATGTGTATTCAAACACTGGTGTGATCCTATCCTTAAATAGTTCTATGCTTGCAGCATGCCCTTTCATTTTAGAACATCAGCATTTTAATAACAACAAAACAATGGATATTTTTTACAATCCAATATAGGCTTACTTGAATAATCTCCTTTCATGTTGTGAGTTTTGCCTGTCTGTTGGCTGTTTCTTTCATCAACTTTTTGGATTCCCTGCATGCTTTCCAGCTTCCTTTTCTAAGGACTACATATCCCATGGTACCCGGCTACCTGCAAGCTGTGATTCCTGTACTGACTCCACCTCCTGAAACTCCTCCTCTCAGCACCTCTGTAGTTTAGAAGGCAGGCTCTGTGATATGTGTGACACAACAGTGCCTACTCACAGGACACAGTGAATATGTGTCACAGAATTCAAGGAAGTGTGGGTATCTTCACAAAGTAAGATTACAAACTTCAAGATCAATTTCATAAATTATCTTTCCTACCTTTTTACAAGGTAAAAAGTTCTGTCATGTGACCATGCATCTCTTCTCCCTGATAGTTGGGGGAGGAGTTACAGGACACACACTGTGCCTGTATTTCATAGTATGTTCAGCCTAAGACAAGATGCAGGCTTTGCTTGAGCAGGGGGCGTGTTCAAGAGGCAGGCTTTGCATGAGCAGGGGGCGTGTTCAAGAGGCAGGCTGTGATTGAGCAGGGGGCGTGTTCAAGAGGCAGGCTGTATTTGAGCAGAGGGCGTGTTCAAGAGGCAGGCTGTGATTGAGCAGGGGGCGTGTTCATGAGTCATCCTGTGATTGAGCAGGGGGAGTGTTCAAGAGGCAGGCTGCGATTAAGCAGGGGGCGTGTTCAAGAGGCATCATGTGATTGAGCAGGGGGCGTGTTCCAGAGGCAGTCTGTAATTAAGCTGGGGGCGTGTTCAAGAGGCAGGCTGTGATTGATCAGGGGGGCTTGTTCAAAAAAGCAGGCTGTGATTGAGCAGGGGGCGTGTTTGTGAGTCATCCTGTGATTGAGCAGGGGGCGTGTTTGTGAGTCATCCTGTAATTGAGCAGGGGGCGTGTTTGTGAGTCATCCTGTGATTGAGCAGGGGGCGTGTTTGTGAGTCATCCTGTGATTGAGCAGGGGGCGTGTTTGTGAGTCATCCTGTGATTGAGCAGGGGGCGTGTTTGTGAGTCATCCTGTAATTGAGCAGGGGGCGTGTTTGTGAGTCATCCTGTAATTTAGCAGGGGGAGTGTTCAAGAGGCAGGCTGTGATTGAGCAGGGGCGTGTTCGTGAGTCATCCTGTGATTGAGCAGGGGCGTGTTCGTGAGTCATCCTGTGATTGAGAAGGGGCGTGTTCGTGAGTCATCCTGTGATTGAGCAGGATTTATTTTCTGATTGATCTCTCCTGATAAGAATCAGTCAACAACCCAGGTTATCAAAATGCCACACGCGGAGAAGTGGATATCGATCAATAGTTGGAAGATATTATTTTTAGTTATCAATTCGTTTTTCCACCATGCAAAATCATAATCTCAATGATCAAAATACAATCAAATCAACGACCAATGCATCCCAGAGCTGCCAATTGATGCAAAACGATTGATCATTTTCTGCCCTGGCTAATCAACTCAGTTTGATCAAATCTGCTAATGTTGGCCATCCATGCTTCAATAAATGATCGATTTATTTTCCAATAAACCTCTCCTGATAGGAATAATTCTTTTATAGTCAACAACGCATTCAAGCCATATGCCACAAATGGGGAAGTGGACTCATATTGATAGATAAGAAATGATTGTAACTTTTGATCATAAGGTATGGATCACATCTCTGTTTCCACTATGTAATCTCAAAATTTGATTGATTGAAATACAATCACATACTAGAACAAAGTTTCACAGCACTGACAATCTATGCAAATGCATGATTAGTCATTTTCTGCCCTGGCTGATTAAATCAGTTTGATCTATTCTGATGTACATGGAGTCCAAATTGATAAGTTATGGCTATTTGCTTGTTTGTGGATTCAATCAATTTGATTAAATCACACATCAATCAGATATATAAATCAAAGCATGTGGCCACCATAAGGCTGGCCATACACTATACCATCTGATTGTACAATTTCCCTTGGCGCTACCAAAGCGTATGTAATGCAAGGGCGTGACTGATTTTTATATAAAATGATTAGATAGTGTAAATGTGTCCTATTCCACAGTTTTGGTAATCTAAAGGTGGCCTCACATGCTTCATTTTAATTATCCGATCAATGTGTGATTAAGAGTCCAGTCACACTTGTGCGATTTGTCATGTGACTTTGGACATCAAAGTTGCATGACAAATTGCACACCATTCTTTTCAAAGTCGCAGCGACTTTGAAAAGGCAAAATTGCACCAAAAGTCGCCTCAAAGTTGGGCTCCACTGGAAATCGTGTGGCTTTGGAGACAGAATCATGTGAAAGGAACCTCCATCAAAAAGATTGAAAATGGCAAAAAAATGAACTAGCAATACCTTCCCTTCTGAAGGATCCATTTAGATTAGATTTGATGAAACAATCAGCCAGAGTGAAAAATGATGGATCATTTTGCATTGATCGGCAGAACTGGGATGCTTTGGTTATGAATCCGATCATATTTTGATCAATCAGATTGTGAGATTGTATAGTTACATAGTAGGTGAGGTTGAAAAAAGACACAAGTCCATCAAGCCCAACCTATGTATGTGATTATATGTCAGTATTACATTGTATATCCCTGTATGTTGTGGTCGTTCAGGTGCTTATCTAATAGTTTTTTGAAACTATCGATGCCCCCGCTGATACCACCGCCTGTGGAAGGGAATTCCACACCCTTGCCACTCTTACAGTAAAGAACCCTCTACATAGTTTAAGGTTAAACCTCTTTTCTTCTAATTTAATGAGTGGCCACATGTCTTGTTAAACTCCCTTCAGCGAAAACGTTTTATCCCTATTGTGGGGTCACCAGTACGGTATTTGTAAATTTAAATCATATCCCCTCTCAAGTCTCTTCTCCAGAGAGAATAAGTTCATTAATGCATAATGGAACCAAAGCTGCAATTGATCATTTCTGATCATATCATACATATATAACATACATGCTATTGATCAAAATTCACTGCTGTAGTGTTGATTTATTAAACTAGAGAGTGCAAAATCTGATACAGCTTTGCATAGAAACTAGGGCTGTTACTGATTAAAATTTTCGTGTTCGATTAATTGTTTTTTTTTTTAATCGACTAATTCTGATTAGTTATAACGCACTACGCTACCAACCACTGGAAAAATGGATAGCAGCATACAAAAAACACACAAAGGCAGCGCTCGATGGGAATAGCATTAAAACTTTTATAGTCTTCAAGTAGGTAACAAAATAAATATTGCACTGGAGATAAAATCGATGTAGCTACATAAACTGTAAAAATGGTGCGAGTAATACCAAACGTTAGCAAAAGCAGTCATAAAAACATGTAGCTAAGTATGATACTGGTATAAAAATGTGTACAACGATACCACTGCTGAATCCAGATGAGGGGTTAACATCAGTCCATTGGCATGTAGATGTCCCGTGAAGGGAACTATCACAACTCCCAGTGGATGGCTGTAGAATCCCAGGTTGATAAAGGGAAGTGATAGAGGGAAGTGTAACAGCCCTTGTGTGTGGCAGATAGTAAGGTCCCGGCGGCATGCAGATATGAAGGCACAGCAAAGGAGCCCTTCAGATGGACACGGCAAGCCCCGCCGGTGTCCGTGATGTCACTGGATCGCCGACAGAACTCCCTGAAGACCCGGAAGCCAGCGGAGAGGTGAGTACCGATCAAAAGAATTTTGTTCGATCAAAAAAATTAATCGATTAATCAAGGAATTAATAGTTCATTTCCACAGCCCTAATTGAAACCAATCAGCTTCCAGGCTTTATTGTCAAAGCTTAAGTGAAGTTAGAAGCTGATTGGCTACCATGCAGAGCTGCACCGGATTTTGTACTCTCTAGTTTTAGTAAATCAACTCCAGTGTGTGGCATATTCCAGTGTGTGGCATATTCCAGTGTGTGGCATATTCCAGTGTGTGTCATATTCCAGTGTGTGGCATATTCCAGTGTGTGTCATATTCCAGTGTGTGTCATATTCCAGTGTGTGTCATATTCCAGTGTGTGTCATATTCCAGTGTGTGTCATATTCCAGTGTGTGGATTATTCCAGTGTGTGTCATATTCCAGTGTGTGGCATATTCCAGTGTGTGGCATATTCCAGTGTGTGGCATATTCCAGTGTGTGGCATATTCCAGTGTGTGTCATATTCCAGTGTGTGTCATATTCCAGTGTGTGGATTATTCCAGTGTGTGTCATATTCCAGTGTGTGTCATATTCCAGTGTGTGGCATATTCCAGTGTGTGGATTATTCCAGTGTGTGTCATATTCCAGTGTGTGTCATATTCCAGTGTGTGTCATATTCCAGTGTGTGGATTATTCCAGTGTGTGTCATATTCCAGTGTGTGTCATATTCCAGTGTGTGTCATATTCCAGTGTGTGGCATATTCCAGTGTGTGGCATATTCCAGTGTGTGGATTATTCCAGTGTGTGTCATATTCCAGTGTGTGTCATATTCCAGTGTGTGTCATATTCCAGTGTGTGGCATATTCCAGTGTGTGGCATATTCCAGTGTGTGGATTATTCCAGTGTGTGTCATATTCCAGTGTGTGTCATATTCCAGTGTGTGTCATATTCCAGTGTGTGTCATATTCCAGTGTGTGTCATATTCCAGTGTGTGGATTATTCCAGTGTGTGTCATATTCCAGTGTGTGTCATATTCCAGTGTGTGTCATATTCCAGTGTGTGTCATATTCCAGTGTGTGTCATATTCCAGTGTGTGTCATATTCCAGTGTGTGGCATATTCCAGTGTGTGGCATATTCCAGTGTGTGTCATATTCCAGTGTGTGGATTATTCCAGTGTGTGTCATATTCCAGTGTGTGTCATATTCCAGTGTGTGTCATATTCCAGTGTGTGTCATATTCCAGTGTGTGTCATATTCCAGTGTGTGGATTATTCCAGTGTGTGTCATATTCCAGTGTGTGGCATATTCCAGTGTGTGGCATATTCCAGTGTGTGTCATATTCCAGTGTGTGGCATATTCCAGTGTGTGGCATATTCCAGTGTGTGGCATATTCCAGTGTGTGGCATATTCCAGTGTGTGTCATATTCCAGTGTGTGGCATATTCCAGTGTGTGGATTATTCCAGTGTGTGTCATATTCCAGTGTGTGGCATATTCCAGTGTGTGGCATATTCCAGTGTGTGGATTATTCCAGTGTGTGTCATATTCCAGTGTGTGGCATATTCCAGTGTGTGTCATATTCCAGTGTGTGGCATATTCCAGTGTGTGTCATATTCCAGTGTGTGGCATATTCCAGTGTGTGTCATATTCCAGTGTGTGTGGCATATTCCAGTGTGTGTCATATTCCAGTGTGTGGCATATTCCAGTGTGTGTCATATTCCAGTGTGTGGCATATTCCAGTGTGTGTCATATTCCAGTGTGTGGCATATTCCAGTGTGTGGCATATTCCAGTGTGTGTCATATTCCAGTGTGTGTCATATTCCAGTGTGTGTCATATTCCAGTGTGTGGATTATTCCAGTGTGTGTCATATTCCAGTGTGTGGCATATTCCAGTGTGTGGCATATTCCAGTGTGTGGATTATTCCAGTGTGTGTCATATTCCAGTGTGTGGCATATTCCAGTGTGTGTCATATTCCAGTGTGTGGCATATTCCAGTGTGTGGCATATTCCAGTGTGTAGCATATTCCAGTGTGTGGCATATTCCAGTGTGTGGCATATTCCAGTGTGTGGCATATTCCAGTGTGTGGATTATTCCAGTGTGTGTCATATTCCAGTGTGTGGCATATTCCAGTGTGTGGCATATTCCAGTGTGTGTCATATTCCAGTGTGTGGCATATTCCAGTGTGTGTCATATTCCAGTGTGTGGCATATTCCAGTGTGTGGCATATTCCAGTGTGTGGCATATTCCAGTGTGTGGCATATTCCAGTGTGTGGCATATTCCAGTGTGTGTCATATTCCAGTGTGTGTCATATTCCAGTGTGTGGCATATTCCAGTGTGTGTCATATTCCAGTGTGTGGCATATTGATCGGGTTGTTCCAGTGTGTGGCATATTGATCGGGTTGTTCACTAATGATTTTTCTTATTGGGAGGGATCAATTGCAAAATAAATCAATGGTTTATCGAAGCATGTATGGCTACAAAAAACGAGATTGTATGGTGTATGGCCAGGCTAAATTGGAGGGGAAGTTATGCCTATTCGATCTTTTGATTCTATTGTTTTAATTGTATCGCTTATTGATCGGATTAATAAGCACGTCTTGGATCGTCTAGCATGCATGTTAGCGTACATTCCCACGTGGCTTATCTCAGTTATTTTGTATTTAATGTATTAAATCAGCTTTATTGTATCAAAGAAAAATATTTGATTATTTCTTCTGATTTTTTTTTTTTATATATATAAATCTCTTTTTGAAAAGTAAATGTTTGCAGACCAGCCTGGCAGTAAAAGTTCGCATTGTGACAAGTACACCGAGTAATCAAATCTACAAGAGGGAAATTTAATATCGGTTTAATGTGTGTGTGGTCGGCCAGGCAGCTGCTAAAATCATTCTGAGAAGCAGCGACTTTCTCCAGGGCTGCTAGAAAACAGGCGCAGGACTATTCCTTCCCTTAATAAAATGACATTGTTTATATTCATATCTGCCCTCCCAGATTAGATTTCCTTTGAATATTATGAACAAGCTGGCATGTGAGCTATTAAATGCCCCTAGCTCCTCTCAGCCCCCCTAATGCAGGTTCTATGGATTATAGGATCGCTTTATGAATCATTGCAGCTGCTTTTCTCACCCCCACTCCACTTCCAAACCCCAGCCTTAATTAAGTGGCTGTAATTACAGATTAGGCTGATCTGGGGCACAGATCCAGATATGATTATAGCAAAAAATGGATTAGGAGAGCCTTGTCTAATCTGTTTATATAGACAGTAAGGAGGGTTAAAAAAAAATCATGTGTTACATTGGGGCTGATTTACTAAAGGAGTAGAGAATGCTCACCTAGCAAAGGGGAATTGGTTAAATAAGGTAGTAAAGGAGAAGTGTTACCCTGGAGAAGTGTTACCCTATTTACTAACCACTTTGTAGCTGGCCATACAATTTTCTTATTCAATTTTCTTGTTCAATATTTTTATTGAAAAGTTTCATCATTAAAATAAAACATCATAATAAAAAAATATCCCCATCCGGGGGCCAACATGGCCCTTCGGTAGAGTCTTATTCAATTTTCTTGCCTGATTGCATACGAATTGAAAGTGTTTAGGTTTGACCTCATATTATATGGGTTTTGGTAAATCTAAAGGAAAATTGTACAAGAAAATCCTATAATGTATGGCCAACCTTATGCCTCGTACACACGAGGATAAAAATCGCTTTCTGATTGATCGTTCGATAATCTGATCGTTAGTACACAGCTTTCGACAGCCGATCATGACAGTCCGTCCAACAAAATCCGAAGGGACAAACACGAAAACTTTCCTCGGGCGATAGCCCATCGTACGACAATCGCTAAAAATTGATAGACGAACGCCACGCATAATCGGAAACACGAAAATAAACTGGAAGGAGATGGGAGAATGTAAACAATGTTCGTATCGCGTAAATGCCTCAACATACGAACAGAAACTCGCCTGTAGCTGATCAAAATATTCCTCAGCAATCAATGAACAGATAATATTATTTTAGTTAATTATTTATCAGCTTGTTCCATGAAAATATGATATAATTATATAATGTTTTGATTGCACTTTAACACACGAATATGCCTGTACACTACGAATTTATAGCCAAAAGGCATGGCAGACACAGGGGTCACACGTATTTGACCTCATTTCCGATACGTAGCTACGCACACCGGAAGGTTTTTCCAGAATCGTACGACAAAGATCTAATTTTCATAGAGCACATTTTGCACTGTTTTATTGGATATTAATTTTGTACGACAAAATGCGAACGATACGTCGTACGATAATCTGATCGTGTGTACGACACACTTAGTCTCTGCTCATTTCAGAAGACTGGGCGATTTTCTGACAGCGATTACCCCCATTTTGCTACAGCGACGAAAATTATAAATCGCTAGCAACAGAACGCTGTTATTTAATCGCTGGAATTAGCAATTTTTAGAAGGAATTAATTTCAGAAAAAAAATAAAAAAAAATTTGAGAGTCATGACCCTTAATCGACCCCCATTGTTTATTACAGATTATTTTTGATACAAAAAAAAAAAAAAAAACATTACATTGTTTGCTACATTTACCTCCCAGTGTAGTGATTCCTAAATAATGATTACAATTAAATTATTTTACTTTATTGATACAGTATACCTTGTTAAATTAAGTGCAGTTGATACATTGAAAAGTCAAATAAATTTACTACAGAAAATATATATATATATATAACCTTGGTGTTTGGATACAGAACAATCTGTTACATTGATTATGTAAATACGTATTTATACATTTGAGTGCAGATGATACAATATTGACAAAGTGCAAAATGTTGTATAGAAAGTGACAGCTGAAAAGAATGACACAAAACAATGATAGAAATGCTACATTGTACAAGAATACTTACATTGTATATATATATACACACACAAATACAAACTTGTATATGTATATAAAAAAAGCGAGAGAAAAAAAATCTCTCTGTATAATATCTATCTAATGTAGATACAGATATACAATCAAAAAATAATTATGTGTATAAAAAAAAGCAAAACATAAATAAATAAATACAAATCTCTCTCTATTCCTCTCTCTCTCGATATATATACACACTATATATATATATATATATATTGTGTGTGTTAAATAAAATGTACAAATGTGTATGACATATTTATGTATTAATGTATCATACACTGTTATATTGACATACTGCATTGATCTATATATATATATATATATATATATATATATATATATATATATATATATATGTATATATATATATGTTGTACATGGCACTGTGTAAAAACACTGCTCCATAGTATACTGATGCAACAAAATATATTTTCTTATAACATAGGTGCATGGAGCAGTACATTGATAATTAGGAATGGTTACAGCAGCAGTCAGATACATGTCTGGTTTCTGGGGTGCAGGCTGATTACACCGATTTCCTTTGCTGGTCACATACTCCCCAATTTAGTTGATGTCTCTCAGTATTCGGTCACAATAACCTACTGCTTTTAGGATCAAACCTGGGATGGAAGTAGATGGAAAATATTTTTAGAATAGCATGGAAGTACTTGATATCCCATTTGTGTTATACGTCCTCTGGGAACTGATTGTAATTAATTAATGCTGATTAAAGCCAACAAATCGCTCAGTGATCGGCCAGAATAGAGAGAGATTGTCCCATGCCTGGTATAGTCTATGTACCGCACCACAGAACCGATTGTGACATGAATGCTGTTCATTCAATACATACTAATTTGTGGCTATTTGATTTTATTGACGTTAATATTTAGAAAGTACTTGACAAATCAGAACATTTATTTTCAGTTTTCTTTTGGGAAGTTGTAAAATATTGATTCTATCTATCTATCTATCTATCTATCTATCTATCTATCTATCTATCTATCTATCTATTTTCTATTTATTTGTATAATTATATAAAGCCTGCACATAACAGACTTACTTTCCTCATATTGGATCTGCTGGCTGGATCTCTCTCTCTCTCTCTCTCTCTCTCTCTCTCTCTCTCTCTCTATCTATCTATCTGTGTTTAGATCTATCTTTTTTTTTTTTTTTTTTTTTATGAAGTTCTCTTGTGTTTTAGATTATTAATATAAAGGTTTAATATAGCAGTTTAAACCGCACTCTATATTTTTGCGTTTCTATTTGCAGCTTCTGACAGAAAAAAATGCAAAACTCTCCTAAACTCACCAGTGTGCATGGAGCCCAGTGTTTTTTGTACAGAGTTATTCTATGTGTCTATGTAATGTATGCACATTAGGACATTTACAGGCATATTTTGAGCTCAACCTAAAAGGCAGGAAAAAAAAAACCCTTCTGGATCACGTTTCTGATTGGAGCATGCACACTGGGTATAAAAAAACATCCGTTCTCTTGGGAGTAAAAAACGCTCATATAGAGCATTTTTTGTACAAAGTCTAGACGAGTTTAGGAGAGTTTTACCTTTTTTTCTGCCAGTGAGCTCCAATCAGAAACAAGAACCAGAAGGTTTTTTTTTTCCTGCCTCTATGTTGAGCTCAAAATATGCCTGTAACGTCCTGATGTGCATGGACACATAGGAGAACATTCAGAACAACAAACAAAACAAAAATGTAGAAGCAATATTTTTTAAGGCTCTTTGCACACTGGGCTTAAAAAATCGTCTGTTGTTCATGGAACTGACTGGCAGAAAAAAAAACATAAAACTTTCCTAAACGCAGATATCTATATTATATATCTATATTCAATATCCACATTATACAGTGAAGATGATCTGATCGCTTACAGTATCAGCCTGTTATTACAAACAAAAAGGCATCTCCCAATCTCTGTACAGTAATATGTGTGTAAGGATATAAATGGGGAACTTGCTCCTTGTTAATGTGAACTACAACCCCTGGCAGACAGCAGATGATGGAAAACTTTTCGCGGCTTTCCGATGAATTTGCAGAGCAGGGGCGGAGAAGAGATCGTGATTACTGGTAATAATGGAGATCAATCACCTCCTGGGGTGGGGGGGGGGGGGTAATAGAGGAATTCGGGCAGGGTACCTGAGGCTGTGGCAGCTGTCAGCACTGGGAGAGGGTTTCACCTGTCCTGAGTAGGACATCTCACACCGGGGTGTTGTCATTACACAGCCAGCACCCCCCCCCCAACCAAACCCCCCTCCTCCTCCACAGCCAACACACCCCCGCCCCCCCCCCAACCCAACCCCCTCCTCCCCAACATAGGATAGCATGCGGTCTAGGAACATGGGGGGGGGGTGCTGCCCAGTGCCCAGCACCCTGCAAGCTCCAGGGAGGACAACAGTGCAAGTGCACTTATCTCTATCCTGATATCACAGCCAGAGGGGCCTATTTACTAAGCAGAGCCAGGAACACCATTTTAACTTCTTTACAAAGAAAGTGCCAGAAACAGATTTGTTCCTATCTCCGACCATGATCTCACAGTCATAGGGGGTCACCCTCCCCGACACCCATATCAGCTTATTTTCAAGGAAACTTTTTCCCTTACACCTTCCCTGACAAAAAAAAACCAAAACTCTCTTTCTCTTTCTCCATCTCTTTTATGGAGCACTCTTTTATCTATCTATCTATCTATCTATCTATCTATCTATCTATCTATCTATCTATCTATCTATCTATCTATCTATCTATCCGTATGGATTCATCACGTATTTTTGTATGCAATTATCTGTATCGATCCACACTTCTATCATCTCGTTTTGACCTAATGTACGGATACGCTATGTGGGTCGGATTTATGTGCTCTGGAAGGTATTATGTACCCTGTTGCTTGTCCTAATTCTTTGGTTTATTGTTATGCTGAAAAAATTCTCAATAAAAGTTTAAAAAAAAAAAAAGAATATGTGTGTATTACTTTATTACATAGAAATAAAACATGTCATCTCCACCCCCATTTCCCTCCATCTCCCCTTTCCCACTCCTTCTCTTTCTTTCTTTCTTTCTTTCCTTTCTTCTTTCTTTCTTTCCTTTCTTCTTTCTTTCTTTCCTTTCTTCTTTCTTTCTTTCTTTCCTTTCTTCTTTCTTTCTTTCCTTTCTTCTTTCTTTCTTTCCTTCCTTCATTCTTTCTTTCTTTCCTTCTTTCTTTTTTTCTTTCTTTCTTTCTTTTTCTCTCGTTGGGGTTGATTTACTAAAGGCAAGCAGACTGTGCACTTTGCAGTGAAGCTTTGCCTCATTTACTAATCTCTGGAGCAACTGCACTTTTTAAATTGCACCTTCTATTTGCCTTTAGTAAATCCACCCCTTTCCTTCCTTCTTTTCTTCTTTCTTTCCTCTCTTTTCTCTCTCCCTCCATAATCCAAATGTTTTTTTCTTTACCTGTCCTGAATTTGTATTTATTTTCCTAAAAAGAGGACATACTTGTGTATAATTTGATTACTGGAGAGAAATTTACTAATTGATCTCTCTATTCAATTTATATTTCATCAATCTAATGATCTATGTATTGGTCTACTCATACTCTGCCAGCCAAACTATTCATACTATCCAAAATCAGCACAATTCAAAAATAACTTTACTTGTCAAATCAAAAATAACTTTAAATAGGATGGCCTACCTAAAAAAAAAAAAAGTTACCATCCAGTAGGTAATACTTGTCGCTTACTAGATTAACTGCAATTGGTTGCATGATTAATTTACTATCTCCCAATTTCTCTATAATATTTTATTAATTCCTCTGCCTGTTCATTCAACTATCCCCCATCCATCCATCCATCCATCCATCCATCCTCCATCCATCTATCCCATCCTGCATTCTGCCTGTCCATCCATCCATCCTCCATCCATCTATCCCATCCTGCATTCTGCCTGTCCATCCATCCATCCTCCATCCATCTATCCCATCCTGCATTCTGCCTGTCCATCTATCCATCCATCCTCCATCCATCTATCCCACCCTGCATTCTGCCTGTTCATCCATGCATCCTCCATCCATTTATCCCATCCTGCATTCTGCCTGTTCATCCATCCATCCTCCATCCATCTATCCCATCCTGCATTCTGCCTGTTCATCCATCCATCCTCCATCCATCTATCCCATCCTGCATTCTGCCTGTCCATCCATCCATCCTCCATCCATCTATCCCATCCTGCATTCTGCCCGTTCATCCATCCATCCTCCATCCATCTATCCCATCCTGCATTCTGCCCGTTCATCCATCCATCCTCCATCCATCTATCCCATCCTGCATTCTGCCTGTTCATCCATCCATCCTCCATCCATCTATCCCATCCTGCATTCTGCCTGTTCATCCATCCATCCTCCATCCATCTATCCCATCCTGCATTCTGCCTGTTCATCCATTCATCCTCCATCCATCTATCCCATCCTGCATTCTGCCTGTTCATCCATCCATCCTCCATCCATCTATCCCATCCTGCATTCTGCCTGTTCATCCATCCATCCTCCATCCATCTATCCCATCCTGCATTTTGTCTGTCCCCAGGCTCATCCACCTTCACCTTTCCTCTTGCAAAAATATAAGAATATATTTCACTGGACATTTCCCTTAGCCAAACATCTTATACTGAGCTCTCCAATCACATGCCCTTATCCTGTTTCTTTATTTTAGGAACAAAACCTTTGATAGCTTCCAAGTGAAAAAAATAACAATTCCCAAATCAGCAGGGCTCCCCAGCTTCATTGGCAAGTGTTGGAGCACCCCACACACAGCCAAGATAAATCTTCTCTGAGTCAGTCTACCATATCACTGAAGTCTTCTTCCAAAATATCTCCTTCCAGCCTCATGCTGAACTAGTGTTTCCCTAAACACAACTACATCACACACTTTACTGCTTCTCATAGCCTGACCAATATGTTCCATGCTCTTTACTGTTATAGAAGGACACAGTAGCAAATCCCAGTACATAGCCAACAACTAGATCAATAATGACTTGTAAAGGGTTCTTCTAACCTTATATGATTTGCAGTAAACGAGTCTTGTACTGCTTTAGCAATCAATTAAGGCAAACATGTTGGAGTTTAAGTGATACCCTTTATTGGCTAATGTAAGTTATTAACGCTAGAGTGTAGGTAAACCTAAATCTATTTTCAATATGTTTAGTATCATGTCTCACTGTATATTAGATTTCTTAAGTAACATTGTTGTGTGAGTCTGCAAGGTTTCCTCCCTGGAGATCCTGCCAGGAACACTACTTCCTGTTTTAGGCTGATGACATAAGCTGCTTCTGTTTGTGCAATTAGTCCATCTTTACAGCTTCCAGGTTGTTGTTTTTTTGGTGTCAACGTTTAAAGAGGAACTGCAGTCTGCTCACATAATTTGTAATAAAAACATCTTTGCCATTTTGAAGCTTCCCTCCAACCACTTTGCATATTATCTTATATATACTTTGATTCTGTACTTGCCAAATATGCTGCAGAAATCTCCCTCCACGGAGTCTGGCTGCATCCATTTTAACTGTGGGCAGCTGAAGCTTCTGCCTGTTGCCTTCCTGGATTTACACAGACACACAGAGGCACATCTCCAGCTCTGTAGCACTGCTGTTCTCATTGGCACTCTTATGACTCCCTTCCTGAAAAACTCTCACTAGCATGAGAGAGAGAACTGTGAATGATGTCATAAGCCTAGGCTAATGACCAGACAAGTAACAGGAAATGGGCTGTATAAGGTATTTACTGGCAGAAAAAAAAAATGTTTTACTATCCAAAGTTAAAACAAGAGCAGAAGATTTGTTAATAGACGGAAAGTTGAAAAAATGACTGAAGGTCCGCTTTATTTGAACAATCTTAAGTTAGAAACTTGGTTACCATGCACAGCTGCACCAGATTTTGCACTCCGCAGTCTTAGTAAATCAACCCCAGAAAGTGTTGATGGGGGGAATCCCACCTATAGTGTTCTGTAAAGGGAGTAACCGCTCAGGTGTAGCTGATAAATGCTTCACAGGGTCCTAGAGCCGTGGGTGCAGGCAGTGCATATCACAATGCAGAGAACAGGAAAAAATGCTTGGACAGCCGCACTCCAAAAATGGTTGTTTATTAAAACAAAAATGTGAAAAACATATCACAGCATGGAAAGCAGCAAACAGGAGCTGACGCGTTTCGCACTGTGACTCAGTGCTTAATCATAGCTATATAGTGTTCTGTAGGTGGGAAGCTTTTCCCACAGAATACAATGATCACTGCTGGTGGCTAGCCACTGGCAGTGATTGGGGGGGGGGGAACTGACAAGCTGGTTGTACTGAAGGCGATAGATGGATCCCCTCCAGTACAACCAGCCTGCTCATAGACTGATTGAGATTTGCCCGTTCCTGGTGAACCGGCTGAATTATGATCCATCTATTAGCGTTTTTAGCCTGCAACAGGAAATGTTGCGACTGGCAGAATATACAATCTCCAAATCTTGCCACCTTCACCTCCGAACATTTCCAAAATAGTCCCCTTCTTAACAAAAAAAACACCACCAAGCTACTAATTGACTCCCTTGTCATCTCTTGACTAGACTATTGCAATCCCCTCCTAATTGGCCTAACTCTACACAGGCAATCCCCCTTTCAGCCCATCATAATTGTTGCTGACAGACCCATCCACCTTACCAACCCTCTCAGTGTCTGCCACCCCACTCTGCCAATCTCCGCACTGGCTTCTGATTGCCCACACATTTTTAATGAGTACAACATACAAAGACATCTGCTTCAAGCTTCATAATCAATCGCTCAAACCATCCTTTTTCTCCCCCCAAAACGTCCTGCTCTCTAGCTCCCTCATCAGCTTCTCCCATGCAGGACTTCATCAGAGCCTCTCTCTTCCTCTGGAACTCTCAACCCCAACTTGTCCTGCTACCTCCTACACTGTCCACTAATGTGTCCCTGAAAACTCCTCTCTTCAGGAAAGCCTATCCCCTCCCACTAACAACTGAACGTCCTTTACTCCTAATCACTTATTCCCACACAGTTATTACCTTCTGTACCACTTTACCACCCCCCCCCCTTTAGATTGCAAGCTCTCAAACAGGGCCCTCCTAACCCACTTTTCTTGCATTGTATTATAACTATCTCTTTTCACATTGGTAAGTGCTGTGCAAACTGTTGGGGCTTTATAAATCCTGATAATAATAATAACAACAATAATAATAATAGTAATAATAATGATAATAATTTCCAGGAAACTGCAACAGATTCACTAAAAATATTTGCTCAGTAAAACTGCATACAGGAAGGCATGGTGTCACACATACTAAAAAATACATTTTGGGTTTACACATAAGACTTCAATCACATGAACAGCACATATGTTCACTTTCAAATATCCAACCAATGTGCAGATATTTATTACATTATTGGATAACTGAAGTGAATAGACACACATGGGGGGGGGGGTTACTAAAGTGCAAAAATGGGTGCAATTCTGCGTAGAAACCAATCAGCTTCCAGGTTTTATTGTCAAATATGTCAAATGAATTAAGCAAGTGATTGGTTACCATGAACAACTTCACCAGATTCTGAATGCTCCAGTTTTAGTAAATCTCCCCCATTGTTTGAGTGAAGATTCTAAACTACTTTTGGTAAATTAGCCCATCTTTCTTTCTCTCTCTTTTTCCTTCTGTCTGTACCTATATATACTCTAGATGAATACATAACGATTTAGAAATCAGGAGCTGCTCAGTCTAAACCCAAAGCAACCAGATAGTGGACAACATGCAGGTTCAATGAAGACGCCAAAACAAAAAAGCTGGGCGCCAGCTATGTTCTAAGATGCCTTTAGTTACCTATATAAGCGGACTTTTGTAACAAATGAGAAGTTATCCTTGTGTCTGCAGAACCTGGGCACACCAGTGACCCAACAATTGGTGCAGACCCCTCCGGTCCCCAGAGACACTGTAAGGACTGGTTTTATATGGACCATCACTGCACGCCTCATTACAGGCGACACTAATCCATGTGCACTGAGCTGGGCCTAACCATTGTGGCTGAAGGGAGGAAAATCTATACACTCTCATTAAAAAGCTACTGTATGGATAGGGAAAACACATAGAGCACTGGTGGGGTGGGGGGCACTATCTATATGGATTACCATTAAACACTTTCTGGGAGATAATCTCAAGTAAAGAGCTTGTTAAGCAGTTGTAGTGGCAGAGGTCAGGAAACATTAACAGCACCCGATTTTGGCTGGTATTTGTAGTTCACTGGCCAATAGAGAGTCCCATGGTTAATTTAATGGATGAATATTTGCATATATATATATATATATATATATATATATATATATATATATATATATATGTGTGTGTGTGTGTGTGTGATATAAAAAAGGAACCGGACCAGTGTTACACCTACAAATATCTAAATCTTGCAAAGAATGAAAACCATATATCTTTAGCAAGACTACTAAAGTACCATATACAATATGCTTTATCATTTTTTTGAGAATGGCAGCCTTTAGTATTCGTTTTTGTGCTATTGTTCATAGATAGCTGTGTTTCATGGAAGTTTAAAATATTGGTATTGCCCAAATGCAACGCTGTATGCAATGCAATCTTGGTATATATTGGTATTGTCCAAAAGCAACGCTGTATGCAATGCAATCTTGGTATATATTGGTATTGTCCAAAAGCAACGCTGCATGCAATGCAATCTTGCAAAGAATGAGGACCATATACCTATAGCAAGGCTACTAAAGTACCATACAATACAATGTACTTTAACATCATCGATTTATTGACCATGGCAAACTTTATTGCTCGTTTTTGTGCTATTGTTCATAGCTGTGTTTCATGGAAGTTTACATTATTCGTATTGCCCATTGCAACTCTGCATTTCATAATCTTGCTCTAGATATATGGTTCCCATTCTTTGCAAGATTCAGATTTTTGTATGCGTAACACTGGTCTGGTTAATAACTTCATATTAACAAAAAAAGAAAAAAGAAAGAACAGAAGACAATATATATATATATAGAGCTATATATATATATATATATATATATATATATATATATATATATATATATATATATTATACCTATATCTATATAGATATAGATATATCTATATACATATATATACATACACCCCCCCCCCCTCTATATATCTTTTTCCTTATATTTTTCTGTGTGTGCATGCACCATTTCTGCTGTCAGTCTACCATTTCTGGAGCAGTACACTACACAAAAGTACTCCCATGCAAAAAGGGCATAGCCAATGCACAAATACAAAGTGATTTTGATTTCAGCATTGCACATCATTGTGAAAGGAAAAGGTAATAAGAACATTTCATGGAGAAAATGAAGAAACGCTTTACAAAACTATCAACCCATAGAGTCAAATTATTAATTATGAAGTTCAACGAATACACTTAAATACATTCTGCAAAACAGGTTATAATTGTTATAATTGTGTTAGCACATGCACAATAAATAATCATGAAGCGCAATAGCATAACAACATCCACAATAAACACATAAAAGGGGTATCTATGACATACAAAAATATACAGAAATTGCAGTGCTTATTGTTAAGGGAAAAAAAAATGTAAAGAGTCCAATAAATGAATAGCTGTGTACAGGACTGGTAAATAAACACCCTCTTTGTTGTGGTTTGGATGGTAACATGAATAGATTAGCCCTCATTGACAAGACAAATATCAGAGCTACTGTCAGGGGGCTACAGGGTGATACAATGTTGCAGTTTGTACATCAGGTTAAGAGCTACTCTGCATTTATTAACATCTGCTCAAAGATCTCATCCAGCCATCAATATCACAAGTCTCAATAATCACAACAGCACTACACCCATACAAATGTGAAGATCAGATCAGAGGCAGAAGGTCCTATTCAGCCCATAAAGCCCTGATAGACACAGACACTGGCCCCAGAGCCCCATCCTGGCTGCTAATCACCCCTCATTACTTTCATGTCTTGCCCTTTCCTTGTCCTGTATATCTACACAGCTACCTTGTTTATTGCTTGGTTGTTATTCAGCAATCAGCACTATATATATGACCAGGTTCACAGATTTATTTATTTTCATTCTTCCGAAGTTTTTATGGAATATCTATTTCACTATTTAGGAAAGTTGTATGTTAAAGCCTGTCCAGTGCCTGTATAATCCAGTGTCTATATACTCCAGTGCCATATACTCCAGTGTCTATATACTCCAGTGTCTATATACTCCAGTGCCTGTATACTCCAGTGCCTATATACTCCAGTGCCTATATACTCCAGTGTCTATATACTCCAGTGCCTGTATACTCCAGTGCCTGTATACTCCAGTGTCTATATACTCCAGTGCCTGTATACTCCAATGTCTATATACTCCAGTGCCTGTATACTCCAGTGCCTGTATACTCCAGTGCCTGTATACTCCAGTGTCTATATACTCCAGTGCCTGTATACTCCAGTGACTATATACTCCAGTGCCTGTATACCCAAGTGTCTATATACTCCAGTGCCTATATACTCCAGTGCCTGTATACCCAAGTGTCTATATACTCCAGTGCCTGTATACTCCAGTATCTATATACTCCAGTGCCTGTATACTCCAGTGTCTATATACTCCAGTGCCTGTATACTCCAGTGACTATATACTCCAGTGCCTGTATACCCAAGTGTCTATATACTCCAGTGCCTGTATACCCAAGTGTCTATATACTCCAGTGCCTGTATACTCCAGTATCTATATACTCCAGTGCCTGTATACTCCAGTGCCTGTATACTCCAGTATCTATATACTCCAGTGCCTCCAGTGCCTATGCACTCCAGTGTCTATATACGCCAGTGCCTGTATACTCCAGTGCCTGTATACTCCAGTGCCTATATACTCCACTGTCTATATACGCCAGTGCCTGTATACTCCAGTGCGGACTGCCATCCTTGTATCTTCGGGGTCCAGCTCACAATCTCTGGGGGTTCTTCTGCATCTTCTATTATTCCCAGAATACAGACACATTGAAGTTTCTGCACAACCGATTAATCAAAACACACACTAGAGGATTGATATTTTCATTTTGGAATATATAGAATTTTTTTTAAAATTATAAATATGTTTTTGTATTTACAGGACAAATGCTTATTCTTATAGAAAACAACACCAAGCAGAGTGTACCAGACCCATATTTGGTTGTACAAGGGTCTACTAATGAATGGGACAATCATTGTACTATAACGTAGATGTGTGTTTGGAGTTGTGTTGTACTTTCTGAGTTCAACAGAACCATCTTCTGCAGCTCTGTATACAGTGGGGGCATACAGGGTCTTAATAATATGTATATAATAGTTACAAATAGCTTACAGAGATATGTATAATATATCTACCTATCTATCAATCTACCCTTCTATATCTAGATAGGTGGTGTATATATATATATATATGTATGTATCTAAATATTTGTACACACACACACTTACTATACACATACAGAATAAAGAGATCTACATCATGTATGTATATCTATCTATCTATCTATCTATCTATCTATCTATCTATCTATCTATCTATCTATCTATCTATCTATCTATCTATCTATCTATCCATATTATTGGACACATACACACACACACACTTACTATACACATACAGAATAAAGAGATCTACATCATGTATGTATATCTATCTATCTATCTATCTATCTATCTATCTATCTATCTATCTATCTATCCATATTATTGGACACATACACACACACACACTTACTATACACAAACAGATTAAAGTGATCGACATCATGTCTATCTATCTATCTATCTATCTATCTATCTATCTATCTATCTATCTATCTATCTATCTATCTGTCTATGTCTTTGGACACACACATATTCACTGTATTTACTATGCAAAAACATGAAGATCTGCATCCAATCGATCTATATATCTATCTGGTGTATATGTATGTATTCATGTATGTATGCGTGCATCTCCTATATATTTATTCATCACTTACATATATTTGTTTGGGACACACACACACTGTATATATATATAAAAATATCTGTAGATATCTATATATATATATATATAGATATAGACATGTATATATAGATAGATATATCAACTTGATTAGGAAGACATACTTTTGCTCCTTATGCATCCAACCTCTGAACATAGATAAGAGCAGTACTATAATAATTAACAATATAAAAAAAAATAGACTCACCAAGCTGACCCAAACGATTAAATGAATCCCGACGATCATTCCTATATTTTACACAGTCGGAGCAGGAATCTTAACACGCTTAACACCTCCTAACTATTTACTCATCCTACAGTTATTACAAAAATCTTAGAAGGTCAGTTTTAAGAGCATAGAATTAACAGTCTCCCCATCCAAAACACACTGGCTTCTGTCCAACTAACAAATGGGGGGAGGGGGGGGTAATTTAATAAAACGATGTTCCTTTATGAAAGTGTGTTAACCCATTACGATTGGCACCCATGCTAATAGCTACATTGCTATTTTTTATTTTTATTTAGTTGAGAAGGAAACAAATGGACATGCTATAGTATTTAGCTTGGGAAATGATTTCTGCTTGGGTAAGATGTGTTTCCTAATGTGTGTGTATTAATAAGCTTACACTAATGCAGATCAGGCTGGAGTTAGGATTCCAGGCTGGAGGGCGGTGACGTCAGGACCACGTGACAGGGCTGCTGGTACAAATAGTGAGTGAGCAGAGGGGAGGGCTGCAGTGTCAGGCTGAGTGTGGTTCAAGAAGCTTGTGCAGTTTGGATTCCTGGAGAACTGTAAGGAGGAGGAGGAGGAAGAAGAGGAGGAGGAGGAGGAGGAGGAGGAGGAGGAAGAAGAGGAGGAGGAGGAGGGGAAGCTCACACTGGAAAGGAGACAAGAGCAGGAGGAGGAGATGAGGGGTGTCAGGAATTGACCTTATGCACATTGGCCCCCCTAAAGTTTTGCTGTGACAGATCTCCTTGTTGGGGGGAACAGAGAAGCCCATTCAGGCTTGTCCCACCAGGGGGGTCCTGGAGTTTGGCTTGGGAGTAGACCAGGGCTTCCTGCCCTCTTCATTACAATGACTTTGGGAAGTGAAATGTGTGATAACTCCCTCCTCTCTGAAGACACCGACATCGATGTGGTGGGGGACATGAACGCCAAGGAGGGCAAGTACTCCGATTACCAGTCAGACAACGACTCGGATGACCCCCTATCCACCAGGAGCCACCGAGGGGACCTGGCTTCCCCAGACCAGGACTCCAGCCCAAGAGGCGTGGAAAAGAACCCCAAGAACACCTTGGTGAAGCCCCCCTACTCCTACATCGCCCTGATCACCATGGCCATCCTGCAGAGCCCCAAGAAGAGGTTGACCCTCAGCGAGATCTGCGAGTTCATCAGCAACCGATTTCCTTACTACAGGGAGAAGTTTCCAGCCTGGCAGAACTCCATCAGACACAACCTGTCCCTCAATGACTGCTTTGTGAAGATACCTCGAGAGCCTGGCAACCCGGGCAAGGGCAACTACTGGACCCTTGACCCCGAATCGGCAGATATGTTTGACAATGGCAGCTTCTTGAGGAGGAGGAAGAGGTTCAAGAGGCAGCAAAGTTCTGAGATCTTGAGGGACCCCAGCAGCTTCCTCCCAGCCTTTGGATATGGACCCTATGGCTACAACTATGGGCTCCAGCTGCAGAACTACCACCAGCACCACCATCACCACCACCACCACCCAGGTACCACCTTCCCCTTCCAACCCACCCCCTGCCCTTTACCCACCGTCACCTCGGTCTTCTCCAGCCCCTCCTTGCCAGGATTCAGCAGCGACTTGGGCAGGAAGTCCTTCTATTCCCAGCTCAGCCCCACCTTGCCCATTCTTCAGACTCTCAAAGCGGACTCCCAAAGTCGGCCGTCCTTCTCAATAGACAATATCATCGGCCCGACCACTCCACAATCCACCCCGACGTCTCCATACACGACACAACCTGGGAGCCAAGCTCAGGTCATAGCCATGTTAACCCCTTCCCTGGGCCCCCTACAGAACCATTTAAACTTGGCACACGAGAACCTCCTACAGACTCCACAGGACTTCCCTGGGAAAATCACAAATCTCAACAGCTGTCATTTTTAGACCAAAAAATTAAATAAAACAAAAACAAAAAAAAAAATATTTTCACTTTCAGCCTATGTATTTAAGGTAGGAATTTATTTTAGATGATTTTTTTTTTTTTAACTCCCTAAGTCACCTCCAAGCCTGCTCTTCAAAGATCCTTTAAAAGTCTATTTATAAATTGTATATATGTTTTGTGCTAGGTGTACGTCACTGTTTTACATTCAGTTTATATCCTAAAAAAAGAATCATATTTCCCTTGGGGTCAGCTTTAATGACATTGCTTAACTGTTGAGTTGCAAACTTGCCTTCAGTTTTGCTTATAGCTGACAACCAATCGCAGTGATTATCGATCCTTAAAAAAAAAAATTGTGAGCCACCGGCCGACTAGTTCTTATCGACTGAAGAATAGAAGCACTGATCTCAGGATTTCCAAACCCTTCTAGCACATAAGCCTTCAAAACTGTGCTTTATTGTGACTTCAAGATAAACCAGTAGATTATTAATTGGTTAGATTGCAGATAGTTTTTTCCCTTCCTAATTGGTGCGTTTTGTGTATATGTAATTATGTATATAAATCTATAGATCGGTTTCTAAAGGGGCAGCTAATTCCCCCCCCTCACACTGCCTGTGCATCTTCTGTGTTTGAAATTTGATGGTTTGTGAATAAAACAAATGACTTCTTATGTGAGGAGAGGCAAATGTGCGAAAATTCGGTGAAAATTTTCAAATAAATGTTTGTGAATTCACAACAATGTCTACTTATATTTTTGTACTGGGGAAAAAAGAGGGCTAAACAGATTCCTAAGGTTAAAATTTAGAACTAGGCTTAAGTTGTATGATTGTAATTATAAGCACTAGTTTGTTGGCTTTTACTTTTCTTTTTCCTGTTTTCTTTTTTTTACTTTTTCATTTCATTATTTTTTACTTGTTCCAGTCTAACTTGGCCTTCTGCGGCCATGCGGGGGTCTTATATTTTGGAAACAGGAAACTTTGATTAATTAGCTGAATTCCTCCTCCAAACACAGACGGGGTCTCTCACTGAAAATGGATAGGCCATAAATTAAAAGCGATTAGGGGTGAAATCTCTTAATTACCAGCTAATTTAGAGATGATATCCACTGATAGGTAAAGTGAGAGGAATTGGCTCATTAGCTGAGCAAAATAGCTGACAACCTTTTCTGTAATATTAAAAGGGACCTTTTTTCAGAACTGGCCACACAAGTTACAACCCCCAGCCCCCACCCCCTTTAAACAAAAAATGAAAAAAAAAAAAAATGAAAGTTTGTATATAGCTGTAGGTCTGTGTGAATGTACAGATATTATATAATTGTGGTATAAATGCAAAAGAATAATATCACATTCATGCATATTAATAATATTAATATATGTTTACATGCATTAATGTGTGTTTGCACATGTAACTGTTATATATATATATATATATATATATATATATATATATATATATATATATATTTATATATATACATACACACATATACATGTACTTATAATATATGCAAACATGTACATAAAATATATATATATATATATATATATATATATATATATATATATATATATATATATATGACAGTTACACGTGCAAACACACTCATGCATGTGAACATATGTTGTACATGTGTGCATAGATTATATATATTATATGTACATGTGTGTGTATATATATATATATATATATATATATATATATATATATATATATATATATATGTGTGTGTGTGTGTGTGTGCGTGTGTGTTTCTATGTTAGAAGTGCATTATAGAATTATTATATATGCATTAGAGAATTATAAATGCATTATAGAATTAT